>LPNX010040422.1:409821-471810 GCA_001517045.1 Pseudotsuga menziesii | reverse complement strand
GGTAAATTGCTATGAAACCCCCTAAGCCACTGCTTCGAGTCCCATGTCATTCTGACAAGTGGTTGAAGAGATAGACCAATTTTGGTCAGGAGGGGTCTATCTCCTCTAGGGAATTAATTAATTTCCCTAAGTCAAAAATTCATATTATTTGATTTTGAAGGAAAAAATCAAATAATGCCATGGTAATTTTGTTTGGGGGTTGTTAAGCCTTGGAAAAATTTATTTCAAATTTTTTCACCCCCCCATGGCCAAGATATGATTTTTTCAAGTTATTTTTAATTTTTCCTAAGTCAAAATTGGAAAAATTTAAAAATTAAATTGAAAAATTAAATCTAAGGTGAATTAAAGTTTATAGCCTAAGTCTAAAGGTTAAATGTCTTTTTTGGAGCAATGGCTAAAAGTCAAAGCCAAGTTTAGAGCCATAAAGTGTGTCAAACCCTCACTAAGTGGGGCGTCACATGCTAAAGGCATCTCTAGAAAGGAGGCGCTAGTGGTAAAAACCCCCAATATAGTGGGGCGCTAAAGATAAAGGAGGGCGTCTACCAAATTTGGAGGTGGGCGCTACATAATAGAGAGGGCGCTACCATTTATGGAGAGCGCTACCCACATATGGAGTTGCCACCAAATAAAGATGGGGCGCCTAGATTAGAGGAGGCGCATGCATTTAAAGGAGGACGCCCCCAAATGTAGAGGGCGCTACCACATATAGTGGGGCGCTAGCATTCATAAAGGAGGGCGCCATTTTTGGAGGGCGTCTAGCTACATTTGGAGAGGCACTATTATGGAGGAGGGGCGCCTACCTTGGGCCCACTCTAAACCCTCAAAGTGATCTCAAAGGAACTCTTGGTCAAAACCCTAGATCTAAGGGTGCAAAATGATTGAGACATGGATCAAGCACCTAAGCCATGGATTGAAAAGTAATCTAAGGGTGGAGAATGGTTGAAAGGGTTCAAAAGTCAAATACCTAGATCTAGTGGTGGAGATCTAATCTAGATCTATATCTAATCTTGGCCGTTGATCTTCAAGGGGTTGGGGTCTTCCTCAACTATATAATGAGGATCTCACTCCCTCATTTGGATCATCTCTCATGCTATTGTTATGCTGCCGGAATCTTTCCCTACTCTCTTCTCATATTCTCTCAAGCATTTGGCCCAAGCCTCTTGCCATTTTTTGTATTGAAGCTTTGCCCTAGTTGGGCCATTTAATCAAAGAAATTCTTTGGAGGGACATTGTGCTACATTCTACATTCTTCATGATCCACTTCTTGTGAGGTAACTTGTATCTTTTTTAGTTTTGCATATTTGTATTAGTCTAGTGAGCTCTCCACAAACTATTTTGTGGAGAGATTAGAGAGTAAAAGTATTTTTACCCTCTTTTGTGAATGGTTTAGCAATTTTTCTTCAAAATATTTTGCAGAGATTGTTAGACATTCATCACTAGGATTACATATTTTTGCAGATCTAGATTTGTTTGCAGGTTTTCCAAGCAAGGATATCTCTCCAAGGGTTTCCTCTTTCCAAATTTTCAATTCGGCCATTTTCCTTTTTCCTTCCTGAAACTAGGTTTTATTCACTGTATAGTGAATATAACCCTTGTTTTAGGGCCCCCATCCATTATATATTAGTATAGGCTTTAAATTCTGTTGTTTATATGTTGTTTTCACCCTAAAAACATTCATTTTCAGCCACTAAAATTCTGTGTTTTCATTTTTAAAAGTTCAGATTTTTCTGTAAAATTTCTGGGTTGTACACTAAATTGTTCTAACTTTCTGTTTCAGTTTTCTGCAGTAATTTCCAGCAAGTAAGTTGCTGATTTTTTTTGCAGGTTTTGTGTACAGAAAGAGGGGGTTATGCTGCCCTAAATTGCCCAGAAAAAACCAGCAAAAGTTTGGTCCGAAAGAGGCCCTAAACTACACTTCTTCTCTCTCTTCTATTACATTGTAAACCCCAAATGAGAAGTTCTCTTTGGGGTATTTCTCTGCTGTAAATTTGTATAAGTAGTTGCTTAGACTTAGTTTTATTTGCAATTTTTTTCTGTTTACCCACCTATCTTTGTGACAGACCACCATCTTTGTCACAGAGATTGCTGTGCGGTTAGACATTGCTTTAACTAGTTACAGTTTCCTTCAAGTTTCAGTAAGTTTTATTTTCTGTCAAAAGGGTAATCATACAACCCATCTATCCTGTGTATCCTCTATCCACTTGTCATCTCCCTTTAGGGACTTCAAGTTGGGTATGAAAAACAGGAGAAGTGGGGGCTTAGCTTAGTTAAAACAACTTTCTTTTTTCTACTACAATCAACACATTTTATTTTTCAAGTCCAAGATCAAGTACCAGCACCTCCCATAAGGGATACCGCTTGGTTGATCTTGTTGATAGCTTAAAATTTACCCTGCATGCTAATCACCAAGACTAAAATTTACTTCTAAAATTAACCAACAACAACTTCACTATTTCCTGCTCCTCTACTCGGTTATCACCCTTCGGGGTACTCACGAGATATGACAGGGGATAGAGAAGTCTTAGTTTAATAAGCATCCATCTAGTAATTTTCCTGTTGATTAAAAACAGTGACCTCGGAGGCGACTTGGGGTAGTAGACCGTGGGGGGTCTCTAGGCGTTTTACGTCCTCCTTGTTGAGCACCAGGCCATTGGGGTTTGACCTGTGAGCTACAGTTGGGCTTTGCTCCCACTTTGTTGGGCACAACAGCATTCCCTCTTTAACTTGAGAAATACTGGATTGGGGTAGTCACACCACCGGTTCGAAAACTTAATTTCAAGAAGAAAAACATTAATAAAATCTACCTAAAATAAACCAAGAGACATTGCAAAACCGGTTCTGTAACATTTTTCATTTCAGCACACTTCCACTCCAGCATTGCACTCCAACACTTTACTTTCAGTTTCACTTTACTTTTCAGTTTCATTTACTTTTCAGTTCTACAATTGTACATGTGGTGAATGCTTGACTTTTGTTTAAACTGTACTATTTTACTTCAATTGTTTATACTGATAAATTTAGATCATCTGTACATTGCTTAGATATCTTGATTCATTATTGTTTATAACTGTATCATTTATTTGTTTATTCATCTCATTTGTTAGACAACTTAACCTGTGGGATAATTAACTTAGATTGCATCCATTGAAAGTTGCATTCTCTGACTCCATTCTTTAGGCACTGGTTATAAATAAAAGGATTGACTGTCATTTAATTATTTGCATCTTGCATTGGTTTGACTGTCATTTCTCAAAACCTTAGCCTCAATCTTAATAAAAGATCCCTTTAATTAATTTGTAATTAATTAATAAATCTGGAACTTAGTCTTCTGTAGGGACTACCCCCCTTGGCTCTGTTGGGATCTTGCCTAAACGAAGGAGTTGTGAACTGTGGTAACAGTGGTCCCCAGCTCTCGCTTGCCCCCAAGGACACACATAGCAGGTTGTGACTTTCCTGTGTCTTAAAGTGTGAATTAGGCGGCAACAGACTGGGTACAATTTCAATCCTAACATAAGGTTTTTCATTACACCAAAACTTGCAGATGTTGATGAACATTTGAAACCCAGCACAAGGCCCTATCACCAGGAGTGGCGGTTAGTCCACTTGTTTTATACAGTGTTCCACCAAGTTTCTGGGACGGGGGGGGGTGGGAGAGGGGAAACGCACATTGGGGACGTGTAGAGACACCCCAAAATTTTGGGGTATTTTGGGGGACGAGGGGGCCTCAGGGTCCCTAACATAAGGGGGTCGGTCTCTAAAATTATAAAAAAGAAAAAAGAAAAATAATAAAAATATGAACCCCAACATATAAACATATCAACTCCTCATCCCATCACCATTTGCATACTAGCATGCTTATGTTCCCAAAGAATTTAGTGTAATTTAATGTAATCATTATAGCCAAGCATATCATATCGATGTTTGTTTATTTTTATTTGTTTCTATTTCATTTTAAAATGACCATTTAGTGTAAAAGCCTAAAATTTAAGATGAATCATTTCTTTTTCAAGTAAACAAATTTAAAAAATCGAAGGCAGTGGGAGCCTATCGGAGCCCCCCATTTTCAGGAGGGGGCGTGTAGGAGCCCCCCAATCCGGGAAACTCCTAGACCTGTGTTTCCCCAAGTTTCGCAGAAAGGGGAGCGCCGGGAAACGTTTCCCATGGAGCCCCCTAGCCCCCGGGGCGTGGGAAGCGTAGGGGGCGAGCCCCCGACCCTAGGAGGTGCGTCCCCGTGGAACACTGGTTTTATATTCCCAGAGGTGCGGAGGTTATACCATGTGGAGGTTGTACCAATACTCCAACAAGTCAGCCCCGGCATCAAGGAGAGGCTCCTCCCTCGGGTTATTAGGCCTCTCAGTTGATCAGTATAAATAGGAGAGGCTCCTCCCTCATTTGGGCAAGCAGAACACTCAAGCAGTCGCGCTGGAGAGAAAAGGAGCAGTCCATCTAGGAGAGAAGAAGCAGTCCAGTATTATTATTGGGGTCTTATAAGTCTTATTCTTTGGGTTTTACATTGTACTTGGTTGAAGTCTATATCGATGAAGTTTTGTTGGGTTTTCTTCCCCATGAGGGTTTCCCAGGATAAATCTATGTGTTCTTTTGTGTGGTCGTTCTTGTCTTTCTTTGACTGATCCTTTTGTATATGGTTATGATGTTATGATGCTAAATGTTTTTAGATCTTGTATAACCATTGAAATATTAACATTGAACAATTCCGTTTGTTAGGCGACCTGGGGTTTGAAACTCGGTAGTGGTGGGAGGAGACATCTAAAATCCAACCATGCTAAGAGTTGGTGTGGCCTAGGCCTTGTGCGATCCTCAGGCGATTTTGATGGCTTAGATGCCCTTGGGACACGTTTTCTTCGACCACAAGCCACTCCCACAAGTGAGGGAGATTCATCCAAACAAACAAAAAATATGGTCAAATAAACACACATTCCTTCTATTTTTCATCCCTTTATAAGCAACATACAATAAAACAAGAGATGGACATAATCAAAGTTGATCATTCCTCTAAGATAATAAAATATAATAATGTCTAATAGTAAAATATAAGACTTTAACAGTGATAATAATAAATACTTAGAGGCTCATCATATTCTTAATTCAATGAATCTCTTTCACAATCGTAGAAAAATCCTTGAACTTGATTATTTAAGTGTTGATTATTGTGGACCTCAGTTCCTATATCACCAAACTAACACACTACCTAATGTTTTACATTATTTTACATTTTCTTATCAATGCACGAAGTGCAACAAACGCATCCAACTAATGCATTTAGCACAAGTCAAAATACAAGCTCAAAACATGGGTGTGTAGAGCTTCTTCCCGAGCACTCAAAACAAAGTCAACACTATTAGGCTAGATTTCAAAACCATGTTGGGATCAAACAATATCTAGCTTAAATGTAGGACTTGTTGAAGAAAAACTATGCAGAAGGATTGTCTACAAGTTCCGTCTTCAAGCTTAGTTTTTTGTTGTTTCATCTCCAAACTGAGAATGACCTACCAAATCCAATACTAAAAAAGTAGAAAACCGTGGCATGGAGTAAGAAGTGTCTAGTAGTGCTGATATGATGTTGAGGTCATCTTGAGTTGGTTGATAAAAATGATGACCATTGTAATATTACTCTTAAAACCTATAACTATAATGAAGCTAGACAAGGGAGCAACGAAGAACTACCAAGATGAATTGTTATCAATTGAAATGATCTTAGCATGAGCAATAGAAATTTGTTGACGATGTTGGATGAGCTGGCTTCCTGAAATGATGTCTACCATAGGGCTATACTACAAAAACATATATCTGAATAGTACAAAGCAACAAGAAGTTTGAACAACAAAGTACTATTGAGCAATTGCAACCAATGTTGACCTTCATAAGTGTGGCAACAAAGACATGATGAGTGAGAGAAGTTGAACCAAACCCAACTAATGGAGCTTGTTACTGAGCAAACTAGCAGGGTGGCCCAATAAGCATGTGTGAGGAGATGTGACCCAATGTCACCTCAGTCAAATCCCATTAACTTCTTCGGAGGGTGTTTCACCTCTATCGGAAGAGACCTTTTTTTCTGCAAAACATCTAGACACGAAACTAGATCTTTCTATGCAATCGTATTAGTGACTAGTGCCTAGATGCCGGACTAACCCAGATATCCATTCATCCATATATCATTCATTTAATGCAGTAGTATGTGATTAAGGTTCAGTGCAGAAAGTGTAAGCAGTGACCATTCATCAGTAAGGATCCAATCAATCAATTTAACAGAGTATGTAGTACATCCTAATCATGAAGAAGATCATCCACTTTAATGTTATTCAATAATGGCATCAAAACAGTAATTATGAACTTCAAACCAGTGTTATCGGAACTAGACCGGAACCGGCAAAACCGGCCGATCTAACCAGTTTACAGGGTTGGCCGGTCCGGTCAGCTAAAAAACCATAAAACCAGATTTTTTTCCAAACCGAGTACTGAACCGGCCGGAACCGGTCAAAACCGGCCGTACCGGTCGGTCTGGACTGGGGACTCACGAAACTCAATTGTTTTTTTTAAAACCAGAAAATAAAACTTTGCTGATGTACTTTAGGGCCTCTTTGTTAATGTACTTTGGTTCAGAACCTCATAGATGTATTGCACTAGGTGCTATTTTGGATATTTGCACCCATATTTGCTATATATATGAGAAACTTTGCATATTTCTGTATTAATGGTTTGGATTCATATGTATGCACATGAATATATATGTTTTTTACAAAATATGAATATTTTATGTATTTTTTAGTTAGCCGGTTTTTTACCCGGTTTTTTGCCGGTTCCGGTCCGGTTCACATTTTGGGCTTCGTCGGTTTGATGACCGGTCCAGTTCCGATAACATTGCTTCAAACAGTGTCAAATGGTAGATGGAATCAGCCTTAATTGAGGACTGTCCTGTAGCATTTAAAAGGCACTTAAATAACCACAAATTAATCTATCAATCTAAATAAGCAGTCCCATAGCATTCAACCTAGCATGAATAAAAGGGGTCTCATCCATCACTTTAATCAATTATCCCTGTTCACTAACCACTGTGTAGTCATCTAAACAATACTTTATCCATCAATAGTGTCATAAAACATTTTGCATATATCATTTGAAAAATACTGTGGGCAATGTGCAAAAAGGGCACTGTATGCAACCTTAAAACATCAGCAATTAATCTATCACAACATTAGTGTAATCAATCATGTAAACAGTACCTCATTTAAGAGTAAAAAACACTTCAAACAGTATCCTAATTAGTCCTTTATATCAGCCCATTAATTTCAGCATTAATTTTGCCAAGTCTATCTCTAATTTTTTGTACTAACCTCTGTGTTTTGCAGCAGCAGTAAGGTAGGTGAAGGCAGGCTGCCTCTAAAGGGTTTTTAGGACCTCGTTTTAGGTTTCAAGGGAGTGCTAGAAGGGAGAGAATGGAAAAGGAAGGAGAGCTGGCCTAGAGAAGGTAATTCAAGGGCTTAGGGGATGGTATTTTAGGTCTGGTTTGGGACAGTTTCAGGACTGTTAGGATGCAGCAGTGAGAGAAAGGGAGGAAAAGGGGTAGGACGAAAGATAGGATGAAGGAGGAATAAGGGTAGAATTGGGGTTTACAGCAAGGTTACAGTTTAGATTTTTAGGATTGGTACAGATTTTAGGGCTTTTAGGATTTTCACTATTTTTAGGGCTGCCACAATTCGTCCTAGGGTTTTTAAGGCTTAGAAGGACAGGCCGAGTTTTCAGGAGAGGCCGAAATTCTAGGGCAGCCAGAAATTGAAAATTTTAATTTTCTAATTTTTAGGATTTCAGACATAAAATTGCAAACCTAATTCTACCATGAAAATGCAAGGAAATTTGATAAATTTTGATAAAACAAGGGTTTTCATGGATGTAACCCTAAACCCTAGGCCTAGAGGAGAGATGACCATCCTCCCTCTTGGAGTAATCTTCTCTTTGCCTCATAAACTAGAGATTCCTACAACAACCTTGAGGGTTCATGATAGGAGCCTAATCTAGGGCAAATTAGAGATCCAAGTCAAACAAGGGAAAACCTTCTCTAAAGAGCGTTTTCCACCATGCAAAGAAGATAGAAGGCAGACAAAAAGACGTTGATCAGAAAAAATGTGTTCGGGTACACAGGGTACTCCCAAAAGACCGAACACCTTCAGCTACCGCTTCACACAAATAGATCACAGATCAACACACCGATGTTTGTCACGTGGTTAAAACCCTCGAGAGGGAAACAGTCCACGGCCCCAGCCAAATAGCTACTTGGAGCAATTTATTATGCAAAAGAAAGAAAGTTACATGAGCTTCTCATAATCGATCAACTAGCCAAGGACCCTCTATGCTCTTTAAATAAAGATCATAGACCAATCGGGTGTTAAGCCACGGATCAATGGTAGATATGATCTAAGAGAAGTTGAACCGTCAGATCACTCTATGTCTAGAACATATCGTGACCGTCGGATTAGAATATTTACAAATGCATACTAATGCATACTAAAGAAACACACGTTTACCTAACGGATATATTACACAAGTTGATCTTACCTAACTCCTAAGTGTCTAAATATCCTAACAAAATGCAACTCAATGGCCACCATTCAATCATCAAGAAGCAAGAATTCACCTACCTTCACCAAGCAAGGCTAAAACTAGACTTACTTGAGCTTTGTGTTTTTCCAACAATTCCTAGCATCCACCATGCATGAGCAAAACCCTGGAAAACATCCAAAAGACTATCTTTGGTAAAAGAGCAACATAATGTAATTTATCCCTTGAGTTATGATTTACAAATGAGGTGACCATCAGCAGGGCACGGGGAAAAGGCATGAGCTTCACCGGTGTGACTTACAAGTAAGGAGTAAGAGGAAGGATGACTCACCTTTTTTACTTTTATATGGAGTTGTATTTATATGATTCTCAACTCACCTTTACAAAATAACCAGGCCGACATGCCAATAAAATGTCAATGTAAAAATATAACATAAGATAACATAAATAATAATATATGTGGGTAACTTGGGGCATTTTCCCCATAGTTTACCCTAAACTGCTAAAAATGACTAAAACTGAGCAAAAAGCTTCACTCTGAAAGGTGAAGTGAGCAGTGGGTGATCGCCATGCCCCATCTAACCCCGATAATGCTGAAAATCCCTCAATGTTCCCCCTCTATAAGCATGTGGGTTTAGTGACCAAGGATGACGTTATCAAGGAGACCGCACCAAGGAGAGAGGACGTTGTGCTAGAAAGAGGCCAGGAGGGGTGCCTATAGGTAACTAAAAGAGGAGGCAAGTGCCTCTAAGTGAAATGTTGTAACCAGTGTAGAAATCAAGTAGGGGGTCGTGTGACCCAATGACCTGCCCCTAGGAGCCCCGAACACCAACCCCAAGGTTAAAATCCCCAACAAAGGGCAATCAGCAATGCCACTAAGCCATAGTACTCCTAAAGACAAAATCAAGGGGTCTGGCGATAACCATCCCACAAAGATGCAAGTAACACCCCCATCCTGGCCCTGGAGAAGAAGAAGCGCCCTCTCTCCCTGGGACGATATCTGGAAGTATGTTGGTACAGGTACAACGTAACAGAGCTAAGAAAAACTTGTTGCATCTATCCATTGATTGGATATATAAACCAATTGTACAATCAATGTTAAAAGGCATCTAGCTAAACTTGAGGACAATGGCATTTGTGAATATGTCTAGAGTAATGGGTCAAGATCTTCTATTGGCGATGGAGTGCAAATGTATCTGGCGCATCATTTTGAAGTTGATGTTCGACTGAGGTTGGAGTTGAGGATCTAAATAAGCTCTACAAGCTACTGAAAGCCTAGAAATAACTAAGCGAAGTGGCTTGTTGAGCATAAAAGGGATTTGACTGAGTTGGTAAAACATCATGAGAGGCAAAAGGGCAAGGCAAGTTCAACTATTTCCCTGTGGCCTCGAAATCCTTAAATATGTTGTCTACTTGAGTTGTTTAGGGCCTAGGCTTCCTTTTGTTGCGACTAGTCTTTCAAGGTGTCATGTGCGATCTTAAGAGCAATGTGCTCATTAGGAAGTTGAATATTTTCCTACATAAACCTTTATTTGGTGATCCAATTATTGCAAGTGAACTTGTGATTGAATATTTTGGGCTTTGAATGAGATCACTAAGACTTGTAGGAAACTTCTAGCCTCGTTGACTCACACAAACTTTTGCATAAGTCCACAAAGCCTTAAGGAGTAAATCTGGAGGACATGCTCAATGAGTGGTTTGTAAGGCTCAAAATTTGTCCAATTGTTGAGCTTGAGAAATGTAAAGAGCAGTTACTTATTCTTGCAACCAAGTACAGAAGGCATGTTTATTATCCTAAGTTTCAAATTTTGTACTATGGGCATCCATCTTCGATTGATCTATGATTACAATGAATGCTTCTTCCAAATTCACTAGTTGGACACTCTTATCAATTAAATCCAACTCTTGTTGGACAAGAGGTCCATGTTCTGATAACTACATTTGAGCTTTAGGAAGGGAAACTCGATGCCCTACAGATGGGTTTCTTTCTTTGTGAGGTGCAATTTAAGCACTACATCCTTAGCTTCAATTCCTTAATTTCTCCAAAAATGCAATCATTTGTTGTATTCTAAGCTTTGTCAATATCCTACCCATATTGCACACAATTGTAAACCAATAGAGAAATTTTGAGGTAAAAAATGGGCCTCAAAACAAAAAAAATGTACTATCAAAATCCACTTTAAAAGAATCAATAGGACTCACGATGATGATGTCAACCATAAAGGTAAAAGTGTTGGAGGGAAAGAAAAAACTTTTTTTTGTATTTTCAACTTTTCTCCTTACATGTATACTCAAATTTCAACCATAGGCACTCGTTGGATGTCAATTGAGAACCAACATTACATACTTTTAATAGACACAATGAGATAAGGTGAAAATACAATAAAAAGCATATATAAACACACTTTTTAATTGTATTTTTCATGGTGGGTCTATTAAAAGTATGCAGTGTGGGTACTCATTGGATATGGAATTTAATTCTACATCCAACAAGTGCTTACACTTGAAATTTGAGTAAACCTATAAGGCAATAAGTTGAAAATATCAATGAAAAAATAGTTTATTTCTTTCCTTCCAAAATTCAGAACTCTCGTTTTATTGTTTCAACTATTATTTTATTATTTTCCTTGGGAATCCCATTTTAGACCTCAAAATTTCTTTAATGTGAATTATCCAAAACCACATCTTTAATCTCTTCAACATCATCTCGTTGGCAAACAACGCATCATTCTAGTCATTGCCTGAAGGCAAAAATTTTGTTGGGTTGCAACTTGCAAGAGGATGAAGCATCTCCTCGCACTGCATTTGTAGGGTGGCACACGAGCAAGCCTAAAATTGGCACAATATATTGCTCTATAGAACCTATTTTGTGTTGAAATAACATTAATGGATTATCGAGCATTGGGGGTATGGTACAAGCATGCATAATCTCAGGTCATTGTTGCTTCCAACATGAAATGTTGGGAGGGACTTGTTAATTTTTCCACTTTTAGATCTGATAATTATTTCCCTTATGAATTTTATGCAACATATTTTTCATAAAATAATTATACACTGAAATATTCAACCAAATGTTACACTTCAAATAAAATAAATGATTGATAAAAAAATTGATAAATACAATACACATGGACCATTAAATAGGTCGCATTGTTCCTTTTCAAATGTAAAAGGCATGTCTTTCTACTCTTTACTTAGATGCTTAATTAATTAATTATTATATCATATTTTTATTATCGCCTCTCCCATGATTTCATAAAACCATGGTATTTTCCCATGGTATTGGCCCATGTATTTAATTTCTTTATCTTTTCATCTTAATGTTTAATTCATTATTTTTATTATTGCTTCTCTCATGGTTTCATAAAACCATGGTATTGGCCCATGGTATTTTATTTCTTTATCTTTTCAATTTCTCTTATTTATATTATTTATATTTATTTATTTACACATACCCTCAACTTATTATTTAATGTATGTAACAAGATCTAGAAACTTAGTCTTCATATCCCAAGAAGGATTTGCATGAGTTTGCTTCACATGCGTGTCCATCCATGTCAAAAGAGATCTAGTGTGTGTGCACCCACACTAGAGTAGACTTGACCATTCCAATAGGGATAGCTAATCCCTAAGAATAGGCAAGTCAAATCCACTCTATTATGACAAGGAATACCAGAGCTAGGTAGGCATGTGATGGGAAACCCAAGTCCTATACCACTTCATCAAGTCCCATGATGATGTAGGAGCACCAAGTAAAGTCAGCAATGTGATGTCTTGATCACATGTTGTTACTAGGGGAATGATTCAAATGGTCAAAGGAAATACTAATTGAAATGTTATTTAATTAAAATTCCAGGCAGTCAGCCTTGTTGTCAATTTTAGAGTTAAAGTAGAAGTAGATGATTATCAACAGTACCCTGCGAGGAGACTGGGACATCTGTTTGTCTGTTGAATAAAAATAGGAGTTAGTTCATTCTAAAATTAGTAAGTTCCTAAATCTAAGGAAGGGTTTGTTAGTTGTTAGCATGAATTAGAAGAAAAGAAAAAGATAGGAAGAAGACGGTAGTCGAGAGAGAGGAGAGGGACAGAAAGGAGAGATTCAGAAGAAATCAATAAAAGAATTCCTTCTTCTATGTGAAGATTCTGTGTTTTGATGGGAGAAACCTTTATGCTTTGAATTTTCTGTCTACTATGTATTATAATTTACGTTTAAACGTGATAAAGATATACGTTTCAGTATACAGAGGAGAAATTTGGTGATTGCGTAACTATTGTATGATTCCATGGCTTTTACAGTCGAATAGAGTTTTCATACCCTCCAAAAACACATAGAATCCCAACCTGCACAGGAACAGAGCGTATATCCAAGAGGGTTTTGAATCAAGGATCAAGATCTTAGCAGAGGTCAAAGCAAGAAGCGAACAGACGATTGAGATCTCATCGCTATTAGGATAAATCAACAAACCTTGAAGACCGGTGAGTCCCGATGGTGGCCAGGTGACGTTTAAAGAGTGGAACCGGAAGTCGAACTGAAGGCATAATTTGTATTTTTCGCTAAGTTCCGATAGCGCCTAAGTTTATAATTAATGGTCTTATGATATGAAGAGCCCCGTTAAAAGAAGCTTAAAAATAAAAGCGCACCTTCCATTGGTTTTAGCGGTTCTGTCTTTATTTTGATGGATATAGCTAAAAATAGTGACAGTATCCCAAAGATAGCTCTGCAACAATAGTTTTCACACTTCACCAATGCACCAAGTGGTATCAGAGCAGAAGGAACAAGGAGTTTCATCTTTTTTGAGGTCAAAGAAACAAGAGGAGGAAATCTAAACAGTAATAATTTGAGAGTAAAATTATTACCTCAGAAATGGCTTTTAGAATAGGACGTGGCAGAGGAGGTCGAGGAGGCAGACCTATAGCCAATGCAGAAGTAATGGAGGAGTTAAGAGTTCTACGAGAAGAAATAACAACCATGAGAGAAGTTGGAAGAAGAGATCCTGAAGCGGGTGATGTTAGTGAAGCTGAACCAGAGAGTGAAGCAGAAGCAGAAGAAAGGACAGAAGAATACATTGGAATGAAGTTATTGAAGGCAGTCATTGGGGCTAGTTCAAAACCAAGAATAGAGATAGCTGCATATGATGGGGGATTAAATCCTGAGGAATTAGTTGACTGGATAAATTCCATGGACAAGCATTTTGATTTTGCTGAAATACCTAAGGATAAGAAAGTGAAGTTTGCAGTGACTAGGCTCAAAGGACATGCTTTGCTCTGGTGGGATGGTGTACAAGCAGAAAGAAGAAGACTGCACAAGCAACCAATCAAGAATTGGAGCAGAATGATTGCTAAACTGAAGGAGAAATTTCTGCCCAAAGACTATCAATTAGCCTTGTATAGACAAATGCAAAACTTGAGACAACGACTGCTTACTGTCAAGGAGTATACCGAAGAGTTCTACAAGATAAACATTAGAGCTGGATACACAGAAGATACTTCTGAGAAGGTAGCCAGATACATGAATGGTTCTAAATTTGACAT
Organism: Pseudotsuga menziesii; assembly: GCA_001517045.1. NCBI lineage: Eukaryota > Viridiplantae > Streptophyta > Pinopsida > Pinales > Pinaceae > Pseudotsuga > Pseudotsuga menziesii. The sequence continues at coordinate 457,704 of LPNX010040422.1, read as the reverse complement.
TCAAGATGAGATGAGTTTATTTTCACCTAAGTCAGTTGAAGAAGCATACCAATGTGCTTTAAAAGTGGAAGAGAAGCTAAATAAGAGAAATAACTCAGGAAGAGGAAGATGTCAGACTTACAGAGGTAAGGGACCACAACCTAGAAAAGGAAAATCTTCAGTTCAGAAGGGAGAAGCTGAATCATCAAGTCAGCCAGAACAACCTCAGAGAGGAAGAGACTTCAGGGGAAGAAGATCTTTTCAAAGAGGCCGAGGAAGAGGTAGGAATTATGAGGTTAGATGTTATACCTGTGGAAAGACAGGACATATGACTTGGGATTGTCCAGAAGGGGCTGCAAGACAGGGAAATGTTCAAGTTGCACAAGTTGAAACTGAACAGAGAGTACCTGAGAATCATGTTGAGATTCCGAAAGCAGGAGAAGCCTTGTTGATGAGGAGGACTTTGTTGAAGCCAAGCAAAGAGGTGCATGAACCTGAACAGAGGAAAAGCTTGTTCAAAACAATGTGCAAATCACAAGGTAAGTGCTGCAAATTAATTGTTGATAATGGCAGTACTGATAATTTAGTTTCTGTAGAGATGGTTGAAAAGTTAGGATTGCAGAGAGAAAAGCATCCTACACCCTACAGAGTTTCTTGGTTGCAGAAGGGACACCAAGTATTGGTCAATGAGCAGTGCAAAGTTGATTTCCAGATTGGGAATTACAAGGATCAAATCATATGTGATGTGATACCAATGGATGTGTGTCATGTACTGTTGGGTAGACCATGGCAGTATGATAGGAATGTGATGTATAATGGCAGAGAGAATACTTTTGTCCTGGAGAAAGAAGGCAAAAGACATACTCTTGTTCCTCTAAAGGAAGAGAAAATAGAGAAGCAAACCAGCCCAAAGGTATTGCTGGTCAAGGAGAAAGAATTTCTGGAACAGCTACAAGAGGAAGAGGTAAGTTTTGCTATTGTTGGTAAACCTAGGACTGTTATAACCAACACTAGAATGGATGAATTACCTACTGAAATTCAGAAATTATTAGAGGAGTATGTAGACATAGTTGTGGATGATTTGCCAAATGAATTACCACCCGTAAGAAGTATCAGCCATCACATAGATTTGATACCTGGAGCTAGCTTGCCAAACAAAGCAGCTTACAGAATGACTCCAGCAAAGAATGCAGAGATCAGCAGACAAGTACAAGAACTATTGGATAAAGGATTGGTCGGAGAGAGTTTAAGTCCTTGTGTTGTACCTACAATATTGAGTCCAAAGAAAGGAGGAGAATGGAGGATGTGTACAAATTCTAGGGCCATAAACAAGATCACCATTAGGTATAGATTTCCTTTACCTAGGATGGATGATTTAATGGATTGCTTGAGTGGTTCAAACTATTTCTCTAAAATAGACTTGAAAAGTGGATATCATCAGATAAGAATGAGGGAAGGTGATGAGTGGAAGACAACTTTCAAAACAAATACGGGGTTATATGAATGGTTAGTTATGCCTTTTGGTTTCACTAATGCACCTAGTACTTTTATGATATTAATGAACGAAGTACTTAAAGAATTCATAGGAAAGTTTGTCATAGTATATTTGGATGATATTCTTGTTTTCAGCAAGACAAAAGAAGAGCATATTAGGCACTTGAATCTGGTTTTAAAGAAATTGCATGATGAAAAACTCCTAATAAATCTGAAGAAGTGTTTCTTTATGAAGAAGGAACCGGTTTACTTAGGATTTGTAACTTCACAAGAAGGACTAAAGATGGACCCCGAGAAAGTAAAAGCAATTGCAGATTGGCCATCTCCAAGGAATATATTTGAGGTAAGAAGCTTTCATGGGTTGGCAAGTTTTTACAGAAAGTTCATCAGGAATTTTAGTGGAATATTTGCTCCAATCCTGGACACAGTGAAGAAAGGAAAACAGCCATTCAAATGGACTGTTTCAGCAGAGAAAGGTTTTAAATCATTGAAAGAGAAGATCACTGAGAAGCTTGTTTCAGCTCTCCCAGATTTCAGAAAAATATTTTCTGTTAGGTGTGATGCTAGTGGATATGCCATTGGAGGAGTGCTAAGTCAAGATGACAAACCAATTGCATATTTCAGTGAGAAATTGAATGAAGCAAAACAGAAATATTCCACCTATGATAAAGAATTCTATGCAGTAATCCAAGCTCTGAAGAAGTGGAGGCATTACCTTATGCCAAGGGAATTTATTCTATATTCTGACAATCATGCTTTGCAATTTATAACTAAGCAAGAAAAGTTAAATCAGAAACATGCTAAATGGGTTGAATTTATGCAGAATTTCACTTTTGTTTTAAAGCATATAAGTGGAAGTTCTAACAAAGTTGCAGATGCCTTGAGCAGAAGATGTTTAGTTTTGCAGGAAGTCCAAGTGAATGTTCTTGGATTAGAACATTTGAAGGACATGTATGAAGAATATGTTGATTTCAAAGAAGCATATGAAGCTTGTTAGAACCAAGTATTCAGAGATAGAAGCCCATGGATAGACTTCATGATACAGGAAGGACTACTGTTTAAGGGAAGCAAGTTGTGCATTCCTAAATGTTCAATGAGGGAGAATTTATTGAAGGAAAAGCATAGTGGAGGACTTGCTGGTCATTTTGGAAATGACAAAACCTATGCCCAATTAAGTAATTTTTACTATTGGCCAGGAATGAGAGCAGATGTACAGAAGTTTGTTGGGCAATGTCAAATCTGTCAACATGCAAAAGGGAGGCAACGAAATACTAGATTGTATCAGCCATTACCTATTCCAAAGAAGCCTTGGGATGCTGTAAGTATGGATTTTGTTCTAGGATTGCCAAGAACACAGAGAGGTAATGACTCTATATTTGTTGTGGTTGATAGATTTTCAAAGATGGCACACTTTATTCCTTGCACAAAAACTAGTGATGCCACTCTCATTGCAAATCTGTTTTTCAAAGAGATAGTAAGACTTCATGGTCTCCCTATGAGTATAGTCTCTGATAGAGATACTAAATTTGTTGGACATTTCTGGAGGACTTTATGGAAGAAGTTGGTAACAGACCTTAATTTTAGCTCAGCTTACCATCCTTAAACAGATGGACAAACTGAAGTTACAAACAGAAGTTTGGGTAATATTCTGAGAATTTTGGTTAGTGATCATCCTAATCAATGGGATCTAGCTTTACCACAGGCTGAGTTTGCATTCAATGACTCACCTAATAGAAGTACAGGTCTGAGTCCTTTTAAGATTGTTTATGGGACAAATCCAAAAGGAGTGTTTGAGCTTAGAGACTTGGGAATGATGAAGAAAAGGAGTGCAGATGTAGAGGATTTTGCTGCAGACATGAAATTGTTGCATGAACAAGTTAAAGAACAATTGTAGCAGAATAATCTAAAATATAAACAAAGGGCAGACTTGAAGAGGAGAGAAGTAAATTTTGAAGAAGGTGACTTGGTATTGGCATACCTGAAGAAAGAACAGTTCCCTAGAGGCACTTATAATAAATTAAAGCTTAAGAAGATTGGACCTTGTCGAATCTTGAGGAAGTTTTCAGCGAATGCTTATGAAATTGAACTTCCAAGTGATATGGGCATATCACCTATCTTCAATGTTGCAGATTTGTATCCTTATCAAGAGGCTAAAACTTCATCAACCAATGAATTGGATACAAGACAGAAAGTGGAATGGCAGAAACAGATCCCTGTTGTACCAAAGCTGGAAATGGAGAAGATCTTGGACACTAGAGTGCTGAAGAAAACCAGAGGACAGGAATACTATGAGTACCTAATCAAGTGGAAGAATCAGCCACTTGAAGATGCTACCTGGGTGACTGCTGCACTCATACAGAAAAGTGGCAGAACTATGGAAGAACTCATGAATAGGAGTTCATGAATTTTTCTCACCTGAGGAGTCTGATGCAGGAGCACCAAGTAAAGTCAGCAATGTGATGTCTTGATCACATGTTGTGACTAGAGGAATGATTCAAATGGTCAAAGGAAACACTAATTGAAATGTTATTTAATTAAAATTCCAGGCAGTCAGCCTTGTTGTCAATTTTAGAGTTAAAATAGAAGTAGATGATTATCAACAGCTCCCTACGAGGAGACTGGGACATTTGTTTGTCTGTTGAATAAAAATAGGAGTTAGTTCATTCTAAAATTAGTAAGTTCCTAAATCTAAGGAAGGGTTTGTTAACTGTTAGCATGAGTTAGAAGAAAAGAAAAAGATAGGAAGAAGACGGTAGTCGAGAGAGAGGAGAGGGACAGAAAGGAGAGATTCAAAAGAAATCAATAAAAGAATTCCTTCTTCTATGTGAAGATTCTATGTTTTGATGGGAGAAACCCTTATGCTTTGAAATTTCTGTCTACTGTGTACTATAATTTACGTTTAAACATGATAAAGATATACATTTTAGTATACAGAGGAGAAATTTGGTGATTGCGTAACTATTGTATGATTCCATGGCTTTTACAGTCGAATAGAGTTTTCATACCCTCCAAAAACACATAGAATCCCAACCTGCACAGGAACAAAGCGTATATCCAAGAGGGTTTTGAATCAAGGATCAAGATCTTAGCAGAGGTCAGAGCAAGAAGTGAACAGACGATTGAGATCTCATCACTATTAGGAGAAATCAACAAACCTTGAAGACCGGTGAGTCCCGATGGTGGCCAGGTGACATTTAAAGAGTGGAATCAGAAGTCGAACTGAAGGTATAATTTGTATTTTTCGCTAAGTTCCGATAGCACCTAAGTTTATAATTAATAGTCTTATGATATGAAGAGCCTCGTTAAAAGGAGCTTAAAAATAAAAGCACACCTTCCATTGGTTTAGCGGTTCTGTCTTTATTTTGATGGATATAGCTAAAAATAGTGACAGTATTCCAAAGATAGCTCTGCAACAACAGTTTTCACACTTCACCAATGCACCACATGATCAAGGACTATACCAAGGCCTTCCAGAACCAAAAAGTAGATCTGCAAGCATTCAAGCCTTCTACCATTTGACTAGCACCATGACCAAGAAATACTGCATCCAAGAACCTCACATACACCAGTGAGTGAACCATCATCATCCTCCATAGGTCAAACCACCATGACCCATCAAGTCAAGCAACATTGCTACGTCCAGGAGGATGTCTTCCTGCAGTTGCCCAAAACATCAACATTCCCTCTCAGCGAGGGAGACACTCCCTGCCACACCAAGCTTGTCTTTGGAGTATACAAACTTTGCCTTGTATAGAGGCTTGGCCAGAATGTCCGCAATTTGCTAATTTGTGGATATGTGTTGGATTTGAATCGCTCCCTTCTGCACCATATCTCAGATGAAGTGATATTTAATCTCAATATGTTTCGACTTGTCATGGAAGACTTGATTTTTCAAAAGCTTGATACAGCTTTAATTATCACAATATATCAAGGTAGTTTCCAGCGTTTGATCAAATAGTCCAACAAGTAACTTCAGAAGCCACATCGCTTCATGACTTGCATCACTCGCTGCAATAAACTCTACCTCTATTGTATTCAGTGTTACCGAAGTCTGCTTCCAACTAAACCAAGAAACCATAGTTGATCCCAAGTTGAAGTAACACCAAGAAGTGCTCTTTCTATCTACTGCACTGCCTCCCCAGTCAAAATCCGTATAAGCATGCAGCCACAAATCACCACCCGACACATATTTGAGACCATATCCAAGTGTACCATGCAGGTACCTCAACACATGCTTTGTTGCCACCCATTGCAACTGCCTGCTGCCACCCATTGCAATTGCCTCGGCTCAACTATGAACTGGCTCAAGGTATATACTGCAAAGCAAATATCCAACACCGTGTTAACTAGGTACATCAAGGATCGAATAAGCTTCCTGTACATAGTGGGATCCACCAAATCTAAATTTGAAGCAAAATCGCCCAACTTTTTTAAATTTGTTAACATCAGTGTAGTCATGGACTTGTAGTCCATCATACCGAATCTCCTTTCGATCTCAAGTGCATACTTCCCATGACTGAGGAAGATCTCATCTACTATCTGCCACACTTCCAATCCCAGGAAGTAATGCATCAACCCTAGATCCTTCATCTCGAACTCAGAGGCTAACTCCCTCTTGCATTCAACTATGAGTTGCTCTGCTCTAGTAAGAAACAGGTCATCAACATATAGTACCAAGACCGGAGGATCATTGTCGACAACCTTGTAATAAAGGTTGGGATCCACAACACTCTTGGTGAAGCCCAAACTCATCAGGTATCCGTCAGTCCTAGAATCAATGTTACAAATATCGTGTCGACAAATATATCCCCTAGGGTCCAAAAAGGAATTATCGGATTTATCAGCGAATATGTCGGCAAATATCGATAAACCTAAGTTGCACGAAATGAGGATACGTCTAGAAGTTTCTGAAACGGGTACACAGGAAACGCGACCCTCCAAAAATGGAAACGTCGGGGAAAACATCGGAGGAAACGTCGGGGGAAAGTCGTATATATATATATATATATATATAGAGAGAGAGAGAGAGAGAGAGAGAGAGAGAGATTAAAAAAAACACATTTTCTTGCAAGAAAAAAATAATGACACACATAAATGACATTTTAGAAGGAAAATCATTTTGATAATCATTGATTACTTGATGCAAGCAACAAAACCCAAAATTAGCCTTTATAGATGAGGCTATACATCCAAAATCAGCCTTTATAAATGAGACTATACATCCAAAATCAGCCTTTATAAACGAGGCTACATGTGTGTTGAAACTGAAATAAAACATGAGCTAAAGAGAACTACAAATGGAATAGATTTTCCAAAACTGATATATATTTATTATTGAATGATGTCATTTACAAGAGTATAATATGGCCTTTATACAAATCAAGGGTCACAATTAAATGGTGTGACCTATCAAGCCAACCTTAATTAATAATTACTAACTTACTAGGTTTACTAACTATTTAGTTTTATTAGAAGTCATCCCTCCCTGGAATACTTCGTCCAACAAGTATTGGTAAGGATGGGTGGCGCGAACGAAAATCTTCATTCTCCCATGTAGTTTCATCATCTGGTAAGTTTCTCCACTTGATAAGGTATTCCTTGACTGATCTGGAGCAAAGTGTTATGGTTTTAATTTCCAAAATGCATTCTGGTTCGAGCACTAATTTTCCTTCATCATCTAACATAGGCAATTCAGTTTGTATGTGAGTGGTTGAGCCCAATTTCTTCTTTAGGCGTGACACATGGAAGACGTCATGTATTTTCCCCTTACTTGGGATGTCTAGAGCATAGGCCACTTGTCCCACTCGCTTTCGAACTTGATATGGCCCATAGAACTTGGGTGCAAGTTTATGATTTTTGGAATTTTTTAGTGAACCTTGTTTGTACGGTTGAAGGCAAACAAACACCCAATCACCCACTTCAAATTCTTGATCGATTCTTTTTTAGTTTGCTTGTTGTTTCATGCGGTTTCTTGCTTGTTCGAGATGGTTCTTCAAAATGCGGATGACCTCATCGGATGTTGCTAGGTAATCTCTTACTGCTGGAACTTTGAAATTGTTGATGACATATTATCTTGTTGTAGGAGGTGGGTACCCATATAAGGCTTCAAAAGGTGACATTTTTGTTGATGTATGATATGTACTATTGTACCACCATTCTGCAAGGTGTAGCCATTGTACCCATTGAGTTTGTCGGTCGCTCACAAAATTCCTCAAGTATCCTTCAAGGCATTTGTTTACTAGTTCCGTTTGTCCATCTATCTGGGGGTGGTACGAGGTACTAATAGTTAGTGATGTCCCAACTTGGTGGAACAATTCCTTCTAGAATTTGTTGGTAAATTTAGGGCCCCTGTCACTAATAATAACCTTGGGAAACCCATGGAGCTTAAATATATTCTTTAGATAACTATCAGCGACTTGACTTGCTTTTGCTTTAGATGAAATACTAATGAAATGAGCATATTTTGTTAATCTGTCGACGACTACAAATATACCATCGGTTCCTTTTGATGTAGGAAGGTCGGTGATAAATCCATCGATACCTCAGACCATTTTTGGGCTGGAATATGAAGGGGTTGTAGGAGATCGAGAGGAGCCACCATCTCAAATTTTTGTCTTTGGCATGTATCACATTCAGCCACATATTTTTAGATATCAGTCTTCATTCCCTTCCAAAAGAAGGATTGGTGGATATTGTGGTATGTTTTAAAGAAACCAACATGGCCTGTTGTTGGGGAGTCATGGTTCTCGTTTAGGACTTGAGTTTTGAATTTTGATGAACTGGGTAAATATATTTTTTGTTTGTACCATAGTATGTCTTTTTCCCATGAATATTTGGATTTTGTTTCTTTGTTGTTTTCAACTACTTCAATTAGCTTCCTGGTCTCTAGGTCTTTCACATACTCACTTTGGACTTTTGAAATCCATTCAGGAACAACTATGGATACGGTACATAGGGAGGCATCACTTTCATGTTTTCTTGATAAGCTGCCTGCAACCCTATTCTCTTTTCCCTTTTTATAAAAAATGTCAAAATCAAAGACTTCGATTTTGCTTACCCATTTCTGTTGTTCGAGAGAGAGATTTTTTTGAGTTAAAAAATACTTTAGGCTATTGTGGTTTGTTTTAACAAGAAATTTTGCCCCGAACAAATAATGCTTCCATTTAACAAGGGCATATGCATTATAGCCAACATTTCCTTGTCGTATGTGGATTTTGTTTACTCACTTGGTTTAAACTTTTGACTTTCGAAGGCAATGGGGTGTTTATCTTGCATGAGAACATCTCCTGAGCATGTCCTTGAAGCGTCACACTCAAGTATGAATGTCTTTGTAAAATCAGAAGTTGCTAACACTGGTGTGGATGTCATTAGGGTTTTCAATTGCTCAAAACAAGTTTTTGCATCCTTATCCCATCTGAAAGCATCCTTTTTTCATAGTGATGTTAGGGGTGCTACAATTTGGGCGTAGTTGCGAGCAAATCTTCTATATTAACCCATTAGACCTAGAAATCCTCTTAACGGTGTAATTGACTTGGGGGGCGGCCACTCTGTGATCGCCCTAATTTTTTTGGGATCGACCTTAATGTCATTGGCTGACATGGTGTGCCCCATCTATTTCTTTTTACCTGAAACTACATTTTGATTTGTTAGCATAAAATTTGTTTTCTTCTAGAAGCTTCAATATTGTTTCTAAATGCTTGAGGTGTGACTTCCAATTTTACTATAAATACGGATATCATCAAAAAACACTAGCACGAACTTCCTTAGGTACGGGCAAAACAAGTCATTCATTACTGATTGAAATGTAGCCGGATGTTAAGTTTTTAATGGTTATACCAAATCTAAAAACATTTAATATTATAACATCATAACCATATGCAAAAGGATCACTCAAAGATAGACAAGTACAGCCACACAAAAGAACACAAAGATTTATCCTGGGAAACCCTCATGGGCAAGAAACCCAGCAAAACTTCCTTTGTATAAGATGTATCAAAAGTACACGACAAGACCCCAGACAGGTGCGCCTCCCTCCAACAAATATATATCTCTCTCTCTCCTATGCGCTATACACAAGTGAGTGTGTGTTCAAATGAGGAACACATCTCCTCTATTTATACTCTTTTTGTCACTTGACTTTTAACCTAACAAGTCGGCCCCACTTAACTAACCGGGTCGACTTCACTTAAGAAGACTCAATACAATATTATATTATATTCATTAGGGTACTATTGACCCGACTTACAATGGAGGCTTTACCTCATGACTCTATGATGACCAATTACAATAGTAACACACCGACGAAGGAATAATAACATCTCCCTTGGGTTTACATCAGTAAAATACATTTAGAATATCCTTTGAAGTTACAATATTCAACACTACCCCTTAACGAGAAGGTTATTCTACTAACAACATCATCATAGACAATAGGAGTAACGAGAGAGAGCATCTGCAACATCATCGAGGTGATACATCTATACGTCATAAGAAGTTTTCACAATCAATAATTGGAACAGTTACTCTTCAATGTCTTCATCTTCTGCATCACACGATCACTTGATCCTTTTGCAGCAACACTTCAACCTTTCAATCCTTTGTAGCATCACTTCGATCTTCTGATCCTTTGCAGCAACACTTCGATCTTTTGAACCTTTGCAGCAGCACTTCGATCTTCTCGGTCCTTTGCAGCAGCACTTCAAACTTCTGATCCTTTGCAGCAACATTTCGATCTTCTCGATCCTTTGCAGCAGCACTTTAATCTTCTCGATCCTTTGCAGCAGCACTTCGATCCTTTCGATCCTTTGCAGCCGCACTTCAATCTACTTGATCCTTTGTCGTCATACTTCGATCTACTTGATCCTTTTGCTGCCACGCTACCTACAATACACATGATCTCTTTGCGGGATGATCAATCCCTATCACTTTAGGACATAAGTCCAAGGATGATGCAATCCTCCATCGGCCTGGTCCATGATATCGACCACCTGAATCGTCTACAACTGAATGTAGATCTCGACCGCACCCAGTGCAGGCCCTATCGTCCGTGAGGACTCATCGTAGACCATCCATATCACTGAGGTTGGGACCACTCCCAAGTGGGTGTTATACTACGATATCTACCCTCACATGTAGGTATACTCTTCCATGCAAGAGTATTGTCTACAGAGCAGATCTTGACCACATACAAAATGTCGGCCCTCATCGTAGAACATCCTTACCACTGAGGTTAGGACCACTCCCAAGTGAGTGTTATACTATGGCGTTCGTGAAAACTCATCATAGAGCATCCATACCACTAAGGTTAGGACCACTCCCAAGCGAGTGTTATTCTATGGCATCTGCATATAAATGTAGGCATACTCTCCATACAAGAGTATTGTCTGCAAAGCAGATCTCGACTGCATACAAAATGTCGGCCCTGTCGTCCATGAGGACTCATCGTAGAGCATCCATACCACTAAGGTTAGGACCACTCCTGAGTGAGTGTTATTCTACGGTATCCACAACTGAATGTGGGTACCCTCCATACGAGAGTAATGTCTGCGGAGCATATCTCAACTGCATGTAAATGATGGCCCTGTCGTCCGTCAGGACTCATCGTAGAGCATCCATACCACTAAGGTTAGGACCACTCCTAAGCGAGTGTTATTCTGCGGTATCCACAACTGAATGTGGGTACTCTCCATGCAAGAGTGACATCTACAGGGCCATCCTTAGCTAGTAAGGACCACTCTCATGAACAGAGTGTTGTACCTGCCATCCTCATGAGAGGACATTATCGTCCACAAGTGAATGTCGGACCTTGTCAGCATCTTCAGGCACACTTGGCCTCTTTCATGCTAGAGCATCACTGTCATCCCATCATCAATATCAGCCTCATCATCAATCCCCCTTTCTTGGGAGGATCCATATTATAAACCTGCTCGCCCTTTGTTCGAGGAGGGTTCATATCTTCGACCTGCTCTTCCTTTTCAAGGAGAGTCCATATCTTCGACCTTTTCCTCCTTTCTAAAGAGATTCTGTATCTTTGACTTGTTCTTCCTTTCCGAAGAGAGTCTATATCTTCGACCTGTTTCTCCTTTCCGAGAAGGGTCCATATAATCATTGTTCCTCCTTATGAGGAAAGTCTATATTATCATCATTGTTCCTCTTTGTGAGGAAAGTCTGTAGTATCATCATCACTGTTCCTCCTTACGAGGAAAGTCTTTTCGAACTACACCAAGCTTGTCACAGAAGCTTGGTCAACACATCAACAACTTGCTCATCGGTACTCACATACTGGAGTTTTATGTCTCCCTTTAGTACCGTATCCCATAGGATTCTTTGTCATCTTTATGCAACTCTGGTTGTCAAAAAGAATCACAGTGGTATCCAACTCTATGTCAAATAGTCCTGACATCAATTCTTCGAATCCATATCGCTTCATAACTAGCGAAGCAAGCTGCTATGTACTCTGCTTCAGCCGTGCTGAGAGCAACACTAGACTGCTCCTTACTAAACCATGAGATCATGGCGGATCCCAGACAATAACATCCACCTGAGGTGCCCTTCCTGTCTACAGCATTTCCTGCCCAATCTCAACTATATATCCATATAATCTGTAGTTGTGATCTCTACCATTGTAAAGTACCAAGTCTATTGTACCTTTTAGGTACATCACATGCTTTGCAGCTATCAAGTGAACCCGTCTAGGTTTAACTAGATACTGACTTAAGGTATTCACAGCAAAGCATATATCTGGCCTTGTATTCGTCAGATATATCAATGACTCAATAATATTCACGTACTGAGTTACATCCACTAACTCTGATGTCTCATCAGACAACAACTTCACGTTGGTGCCCATGGGTGTGGCCATGGCTTTACAATCCAACATATATAATCTTTTCAAGATTTCTACTGCATACTTTCCCTGATTCAGAAAGATTCCTTCTGAGCTCTACCACACTTCCAGCCCTAGGAAATAATGCATCAATCCAAGATCTTTCATCTCAATCCATGAGTTCATTTTGTCAGGTCATCGACATATCCCAGTCTTCCACATTCAACCTTGAAGGTTGGAACCCACTTTACTCTTGGTAAAGCCTTAGTCGATCAGGAAGTTGTCCATCTTGTCGTACCATGTCAAACTCGGAGATCTTCTGCAGTCACTCTTCCTGAAGCGAAGCATTATCCTCCCTCTGCATTATGTACTAGAGTGACCGGTACCATCCTCTACTACTAATCTTCTATATATCCATCTCAGGTTACTAGATACCAAGATCCCTTTATCTTGAACTTTGTTGAAAAGTTCCTCTTGCACCCATCTATGAGCTTGTTATCTTCTATAGGTTTCCATCTTCAACCTTGTAGAAAAGGTTAAGATATTCATCACTCTAAGTGATCTTCAAGCTCCTGGATGTGCTTATCTATCGGTGCCTTCTGAACTCATACAAAGCCTATTTTGCACAACTGGTTCTTTACTCTATATATATCTCTACTGGATAAGTTTATCTGGTCAATAGAGTATGTCATGTCGTAGTCTATTCTTTCGGAGACAAACCACGAACCTTGCTTTGTATACTTGTTCTTGTAGATCCATATGGAAGACACTATGGACTTCCCTTCAGGTCTTAGAACGATATCCTAGACATCATTCCCCATGGTCAACTGTTACTCTTTGATCATAGTTTCTTCCATAGATGAAAGGGTCTGTATCAATGATGTCACTCAACTGTGCCACATAAATAGAGTGTATCCGAGGCCTATTACTTTAGTTTGGAAGTCCGCCATACTTTTCTTCATCTTGAATTATCTCTCATGCCCAAGATGGCCTTCATCTCTCTAGGTGGATCTATCGCTCTCTTATATTCTTCTGAAGCTCTTTCTTCTATCACGGTGTCTCTGACCTTGGGAGCTTCAGGTTCATCTTCATGTATGTTATTGGAGTGAATATTGAATTGTCATCACTTGTTCTTCAGAACAAGTCTCATCCTTTTCTTGTAGGAGATTGTATGCGATCTTTCCTACAAGTCAAATGCACCAGCTGCATGGTTAGAAACATTTCATAGGACATATGCATAATGACAAATTCTTATGCATCATGCAACTATTTTAGCCAATACAACATTCATGCATACCTCATGGAAACTTTCTAGATGCCTTCCATCTCTACCATAACATCATTGAGATTGTGCACTAATCCAATATGTCAACAAAGAGGTTTCATTCTAGATAAGTAGCAATGGAGAGTTGTATAGCACCATGGGCTACTTACCCATAACATGCATATTATTAGTATACTGTCATAAATGCAAACATTCTATCATGCATAATACACAGCGTATACAGGAAAGACAAAATACTTATCTTTGTTTGTTTGGCAAACTCATTCTTGTGCTTTGTCTTCATCTCCTTCTGGATCTGCAGCTTCTTCTTTTGACCAATGAGATTGATTCAATCCGATGCTTGCTTGAAAGCTTTTCTGGAATGTTGCTTCTGGTGGACCTAGGGTTTGACAGAGAAACCCTAATTTTTCAACTTAGATATCTTTTAGATCTTATTCGATAGAAAGATACACCTCCTCAAGGTGAGCTGAGCAACATACTCATTTTCCCAAAACTTTGATCAGAACTGCAAAATATCTGATGCCCTAGTTTTCTTCAATTTCTTCTACAGAATTGCCTGATATTGTTTCTGCGGTATCTCTAAAATTACTGCTCCTTTGTTTCTGAAACTTCGCACTGAGGTAACTTGATCTATAATCTTTCCATTCCCACAAGGCAGAATTGGTTTCACCAATTGGGACTTATGCAAATTTTCCCACGGTAACTTATTTAACGACTGTTCAGCATAGTGAACTTGTATGAACTTCCACATGTAACTCTTCCACCTTCGGGGTATGAAACTTTTACCAATGAAACTACAGTCCATGCCCTATCTGGAACATCTTGCAAAATTGCATTTGGACCTTCGTATCCCGAGACATAGCAATTCTCCCTAGGTCACATGTTTAAGGCTGAATCCTAGGAGAGGCTAGAACCCTGATTTGGAGGAATCATATCTCCTAGATTATAGCGAATCTAAGGCTGAAACTTTCACACAGGGTACATCAAGATTTCATCTTCGGCCTGTAAAATTTCAGCTCCTGAGCCTTCTCTAATATCAAGATATAGTGAAAGTCCCAACATGACTAGTTTTAGTCTTCTAAGGTTTTTAAGCATGAAACCCTAATCTCCAATAGTTGTAGCTGTAGCAATGTTTCGGCTGCACAATGACCTCTTTCAAGGTAGCTCTGATACCCTGTTAAGTTTTTAATGGTTATACCAGATCTAATAACATTTAGCATTATAACATCATAACCATATGCAAAAGGATCACTAAAAGATAGACAAGTACAGCCACACAAAAGAACACAAAGATTTATCCTGGGAAACCCTCATGGGGAAGAAAACCCAGCAAAACTTCCTCTGTATAGATGTATCAAAAGTACAAGACAAGACCCCAAACGGGTGCGCCTCCCTCCAACAAATATCTCTCTCTCTCTCTCTCCTATGTGCTATACACAAGTGAGTGTGTGTTCAAATGAGGAACACATCTCCTCTATTTATACTCTTTTTGTCACTTGACTTTTAACCTAACAAGTCGGCCCCACTTAACTAACTGGGCTGACTTCACTTAGGAAGACTCAATACAATATTATATTATATTCGTTAGGGTACTATTGACCCGACTTACAATGGAGGCTTTACCTCATGACTCTATGATGACCAATTACAATAGTAACACCCCGACGGAGGAATAATAACATCTCCCTTGGGTTACATCAGTAAAATACATTTAGAATATCCTTTGAAGTTACAATATTCAACACCAGAGCGTTGGATAATCCAAACGGCATCACTCAAAATTCATATAAACCTTCGTGGGTGCAAAAATTTATTTTGGGGACATCTTCTCGAATACGAATTTGGTAATATTCTAACTTTCAATCTAGTTTAGAAAAATATTTTGCACCATGTAACTCATCGAGCAGTCATCAACAAAGGGAATGGGGAATTTATCTTTTATGGTGACTTTGTTTAACGCTCGATAATCAATGCAAAGTCTATACAATCCATCTTTTTTTCTAACGAGTATGACTGGTGCAGAGAAAGGACTCTTACTACGTGTGATTATTCCAGGGTCTAATAGCTCCTGTACTAAACGTTCAATCTCTGATTTGTTCCTGTGAGATTGTATGTATGACTTTTTTTCTGATTGGAGTTGATCGTGGCATCAACTCGATGATGTGATCCGTAGAATGTGGGGGCGGGAGACCATGAGGAGGGTTTCGGAAGATGTCACTATGTTCCCCCAGGAGTTGCTCTAATTCACGTGGGTCAGTGTTTTGTCTTTCGTCAGTTGTTCTTTCCATAGCATAGCAGTGTAAGAAGAAGGCTTGACCTCCCTTTTTTACCATCTTTTCCATTTTATTGAATGAAACAATTTGGGGAGGGGGGCAATTAATAGTGTAAAGCTTATATTTCCTCCATTTTCATAGAACTTTATAAATTGTTCACGTAAGTTTAATTCGACTGTCCCCAGTGTTTCCAACCATTGTGCACCTAAAACAATGTCAACCCCTCTGATTGCCATAGCATACATTGGCGACTTTAGCTTGTAGTCCTTTATAGCTAGTTCTACTTTATGGCATTTACCGTCGCACGGTGTAGTCTTGTTTCCTGATATCGATAGTTGGAAACTTGCGGTAGGGTAGATGAATATGTTTAACTGTTTCGCTACCCTAGAGTCTATGAAGTTGTGTACTCCCACTACATTCAACATCGTCACGTTCGTGTTTTTTATATGGCCAAACAATTTCAGGGTTTGGGGTTGAGAGATACCTGTCATTGCAACCACTGAGAGCATTGGGGTGATTTAGCCTCCTCCTTGCCAATCTCATCGCTATCTGACTCTATGTCAGAGGACGATGTGTCACTTGATTCTTCATCATTATCATCACTCGTATTACTTTTTTCGCACAAGAACAAATTCTTATTTTTGCACTTATGCCTTGGGCGCCAATTAGGGGCATTACACCTACGACATGGATTGTCGTCCTTTTTCCCATTGGCTCTTAGGTGAGGTGGTATGTAAACCGACGAACGTTGTGTCTTTTGCTTCTCTTCAATTAATTTTTTTTTTACGGGCTTGTTCCATGTCTTTTACATCTAATAATTTTATCTCGCTTTGGATACACTGTTTTAGCCCACCGATGACAATTTGCAGGAGTCGTTCTTCAGTTATATCTTGAACACGAGTAGCCAGGACCAGTAGATTGCTAAAATATTCATCTACAGTTCCTTCTTGTTGTAAACGAGTGAGCTTGCTATACATTTCAGCCTCTTCCATGTATTGAAATCGTTTAAAGAAAATTTTCTTGAAGGTGTCCCAGTCTCTAAGTAATCGGCCTCCCTTTATTGCTGAGTCCCACCATAAGAACCAGTCACAAGCGGTTTTATCCATGTACATTGCTGCAACATTCAGTTTGTCGTCGTCACCATAGATATTGTACATTTCAAAATATTTTTCGCTTTTGTTGATCCATCGGATCCCGTCTCAATTACTTTCACCATCGAACCTTGGTAAGTCGATCTTGACCTTGTGAGCGACGTTGTCGGTTGGGCCTATATGTGAGCTATTGCTTCCTTTAACCTGATCTCTCAATGAAAGAACTTCAAGTTTTAAGTCGTGAATGTCCTCATCTTTTTGTTCAAGCTTTGCGAGTATTTTTTGAAATGGATCTCTTCTGATTTTATGGACACATCTTTGTTCTCGAGCAGGTTTCTCTCAGTGTTTTGTGTATTCATCTTGTTTAAATTTGAATTTTAACTATAATTTTTTTAGTTTGTAATAATAATTTATTATTAAAAATAATAATAATTTTATTACAAAATTTAATAATTCTAATAAAATTCTTATTAGGTATTATAATAATAATATTATAATTTTTTTTTGAAAATGGAGAATTGTGGATGGTTGGTCTGCGTGAAGAATGGTGATTTGGAGCGTGAAGTCGCCGGTGAGCAGATGGGATGGACAAAGCGTGAAGAAGGACGTGAAGTGGGGAGCAGGGAGCATGAAGAAGGGCGTGAAGTGGGGAGCAGGGAGCGTTGAAAGGAGGTGGGCGTGAGCAGATGGGATAAGGGTGGACGCAGGGAAAGCATGCAGGGGAAGGAAAGGATGTCACTAGAGTCTGCGCCAAGTGTGAAGAGAGAGGCAAGCAGTGGGGTGGGAGCAAACAGAGGTGACGGTTGGGGTGAGAGCTAAGGATGCGTGTGGGATGAAGGAGCTGGGGGTAGAGCAGTGAGCGTGGAAGTGTTAATGGAGATGGGGTAAGATCAGTGAGCGAGAAGCGTGGGAAGCAGCGTGGGAGGATCAGGGAGGTAGAAGGCAAAAACGGAGGATGAGCAGGCTCTGATACCAACTTGGAATAGATTTTCCAAAAATGATATATATTTATATTGAATGATGTCATTTACAAGAGTATAATACGGCCATTATACAAATCAAGGGTCGCCATTAAATGGTGTGACCTATCAAGTCATCCTTAATTAATAATTACTTACTAACTAGGTTTACTAACTATTTAGTTTTATTACAACAAATACATAGATTCCTAATACATGTCATACTGATCCTCATCCTCGTCATAAAAAATAGAACAAGATGCTTGTTCAGCAAAGCTAGATAAAGGACGGGAAGAAGAGGCAATTCCAGTTCCACTGGCTTTTGCATCATCACCAACATCAAGGGCAGCAAGAGAGAGCTCCAAGTCTTGGAATTATGCATCCACATCCCAATCTTTATGAGGCCCATTTACATATTTTGCGCCCCTACAAGACACAAGGCGAAGGTTTGAATGCACATATACAAGATCTTCAGCCTTTTGGGATCCCATCCTGTTGTGCTTCACGGAATGAATGAAACCATAGGTGCTCCAATTCTTTTCTGCACATGAAGAGCTTGACACTTGTGATAGAATACAAGAGGCAAGGCTTTGCAAATATACACCATTTGCCCCATGACAAGTCCACCATTTAATCGGATTCATGGTCCTCCTCTTATCCAAAGAAGATAAATCTGAAAATCCTCTAATCCAGTAACAAAACAAGCAAATTCCTCCCTCACATTTGTTTGTTGAGAAGCTGGAAACAACCTCTGAAAGGCTTTTTTCACTCCATTGGCCACCTCCTTGTCCTTATGCGGGGCCCTCCTCTTGCCATTGCTTTGAGCAATCAAATCTTCATAAAATCTTGGATTTAGAGCATGTGTCAAAGTGTGCAATGGAGTGTTAAAGCCATTCCACCTTGTAACCATGATGGATCTCACATGCTCAGCAAAATCAAGATCAACAAAAAGAAGAGTGGGGTCTACTTGTGTAATAATCTCCACGGTTTTCTCAACCTTGGTATCCATGCCATCATAAATCTCTCCCAAGAAAGGTTCGTCTATGTCTGCATCTCGAAGAAGCTCAAATGCAGGTGTGGTGAACTTGAGCAAGAAATCTATCTTGCTCCACCAATCCTCATCAATCAACATCCTCTGCACCATGCTTCCCTTCTATGAATCTGCCCGTCTCCACTCAGCCCAAGTGGCACCCACCACCATACTCATTAATGCAGGTTTGACCTCAACAAGGCAGCGTAACATGATGAAGTTTGAGGCGTATCTTGTCTCATCAACTTTAAGCAACTCTTATTTGGAGTATTCTCGATATATCGCTTGAGACTGGTGGTGGTTGGTGATGAATTTTATGATCTCCCTAGCTTGACCTACGACCTCCTTAATCCATGGATTTTTTTCCTCAATCTCCTCTAAAATAAAAATTAGATTATGGACGATGCAAGGAGTCCAAAGATGGTATCTACTCTCAACAATCAAGCCCACAACTTTGCAAACAGGTGCATTATCTGTGATAACTTGCACCACATTTGTTGGCCCTACTTGTTCAATAGCAGAAATTAAAATCTCAACAATGAAAGTACTATCTTTTACCTCGCCTGAACAATCTTCTGCCTTTAAGAACATTGCTCCTTGTGGTGATGATGCAATGATATTGATCAATGGCCTCAGCCTTGTATCAGTCCATCCATCTGACATTAGAGGAAATTTCAACTCAAAATGGGCATCCTAAGGAAAATTAATAAAATAATAGTTAAAATAATAAAATAATATTTATTACTTTTGGAGGAAGAAAAGAAAAAACTATGTTTTTGTTCATATTTTCGACATATCTCCCTGTGTTTTTACTCAAATTTCAATCGGGAGAGCTCGTTGGATGTAGAATTAAACTCCGCATCCAACGATTACCCACTCGGCATACTTTTGACGGGCCCCGCTACCCCAAAAAAAAGAAATACCTGTAAAAACGTGATGATGATGTGTCAAAAGTATGCCGAGTGGGTAATCGTTAAATGCGAAGTTTAATTCTACATCCAACGAGCTCTCTCGATCGAAATTTGAGTAAAAACAGAGGGAGATATGTCAAAAATACGAACAAAAAAAGTAGTTTTTTTTATACCTATCCCCAAATTTATATTAAAAAATTGTCTAAGAGATGCTCCCTTTTTTAATTTTAAAGCATTTTGATTAGCTAATACATGATGACATGGAATTTGTATTATTTTTGGAAGGCCCATTTTAAATTGAAATTTCCTCTAATAGATAATGGAAACCCCTGTGTTGCTCCATGAGCTACGAATTGGTTTTAGAACATCCTCAAGCAGTAGCCTCTCTTGAGGGGTTATGTTGATTGCCCTCACCAAATCCTACAATAGGGGGACCGAACCACATTAAATGGGATGCCACAAGCATATATGGCCCTTGCCACTCGTGTTTTAGCTTCTTCTCTCCCTTGATTGTTGAGCATTTTCACCAATCTGCTATCTTGACCTGCACTTGTAGGCTTAGATATCTCTTCTTCTAGCTGGACTGCCCTCCTCTTCCCTGCTTCATGAACAATCCTTGACTCATTGCTAGTAACCAAGGTTGTTGGTGGTAGCTTGCTAGTGCCACCCATCCCAATCTTTGCTCTACGTTCCTTCAACCTTTGAGCATCATCATGCTCTCTCTTGAATGAAGCCCTCACCTCTGGATTTTTGGTAAATGCACAACCTTCAACACCCTTCACTCCTTCATGCAAAATATGTGCCTTGACACTTGTGTAAGAGACCTTGAAGGTCTTCTCATTCTTACATATATTGCACCTCCATTCCCATGAACCCCCACCGCCACCCATTTGCTTGAGCTTGGTAACATGCCTCCAAAGAGGATAGTATTCATGTTGCCTTATTGGTTGAGGGGTTGTAGGAGCAGAGGAAATGCCAGTTTGAGAAGCCGTAGATGTTGCTACCTGCAAATGCCAAAAACAGTTAAAAAATCTGCCCACACTTACAGAATGCATGAATGATGAAAAAATTACCATACAGTGAAAAAAGTCTTTGAAAATCAAACACGGACGCTCACCAAGTAATGGAATGCCCACGCCCTCCTTTTTCCTTCCCACACCCTCCTTCTTGCTACCCACGCCCTCCTTCTTTTTGTTGCCCACGCCCTCCTTACTCCAAACCAAAATTTAAATCCTTGCCAAGGAAGCGCCTCTTGCAAAATGAAAAGACTATGTGAAGAATGAGTGAATCGGTCGTCTTTTTATAGGAAATAAGCAGGTAAGTTTTCTAGATGTTTCTTTTTCGAAATAAAAAAAATTTAAGTTATTTCTAATTAAAACAGATAGGTTTAGAAAAAAATCAATAAATTAAATTTTAAAGGGCAAAATTAGGGACCTGCAACCCTCTTTCCAGCGTGTACGGGCCCACACAAGCGGAAAAAAAAATTGGGAAACGCGTCCGTACAGTATGAAACTCACCCGAAACGTCGTTGGTTGTACCGTACGTCATTTTGTACTCGCGAAACGCAGTACGATACAGCCAGTGACGTTTCAAACTAGTTTCATACCCGTTTCGAGGTTTCGTGGGGTTTCGGGTACTGGTACGACAGTTTGATGGACGTTTCCTGCAACATAGCGACAAACTTAAGAAAATACAAAAATATTCAATTTTTTCAATTTTATTAACATCTAAAGCAACAAGAACATCAAATAAACAGTGTTCCACAAGGACGCTTTTCCCATGTTTCCTACGTCCTGGGAACTTGGGGACTCCTGGTGAACCATTTCCCCCACATGCCCTTGAGAATTTTTTTTCTTAATGTTTTCCCACTATTTTTCGCTTTTTACAATCCCTACTTGGTAATACTCAGAAAATAAATCAATATATTTAGTATTTACATTGCACAATCATGAATATACATCAAATGAATTATTATTTTTGATATTTTATTTTATTTTTATAATTTTAGAGACGTCCCCCCCCCCCCAGAATTTCCTTAAAATTTGGGGTGGTCTCCACGTGTCCCAAATGTGTGTTTCCCTGCTCCCACATTCCCTTGCCCCGGAAACTTGGGGGAACATTGCAAATAAACACTTTGCCACGTGAATATGGAAAGAAAATCGATATATAAGATGTATAAGATGTCTAGTGATAAAGCAAATGGGATTGCTTTTGTAATGGCTTTGCCTCTAGAGCTAGAAGGCCCTCCCGGTCATTCGGGTCATCATGGACTCTATGTATATTTTAAATCGCTATGTATGTATATGTATATTTTAAGTTAATAAATGAAAAGGGACATTTAGAAAGATGAATGTGAAACATAAATCATAAATCATGCATGTCAATGAATCATTGCCTATATTGGGATGTTATTCATCAATAGCACCAAGTGCCTCCCTCCTTTAGGCTCTAGTCCTTGTCTCTTACTCGAATCTCAAAGTTGATCCTTCAAGGACATTAGTCAATGACTCGATACCTTACAATTTTAATGGAACTTCCTAATCCAATTGTTAAAATAAGGTAGAAAAAACTTCACATGCTTTATAAGTGATTTTGCTCGAGTGAAGAGTACATTTTTATTAAGGTCATGACAAAGGAGTTCAACAATCAACATGACCAACATCAAGATACATAGAGGGGTTGATGTGCTTGATTAAATGCCAATCGCATACCCTCATACATGATAGGATCCAATAGAAACTTTGTAATCCTAAAATCCTGATAACTTAAGTCTGTTGAATTCTGAATGGGATCTAAATTTCTAATTTTTGCATATGAAGTCCAATGAGGTTGGAACCACTCTCAAACATCCTGAAACAATTAATGGTAATGTTAAAAATTTAAGTAAAAGGATTGAAAATGAAAGATAAGGAGAATGTCACTTTTACTTTAAAATTTTAATTTCATTGTTCAACTCTATCATTACTATTAAACAAGGTAATATTTTCCTATGGGCACAGCGATATTCTTTTCCAAACTGTGGCAGATGAGCAAAAAGAGGGAAATAAATCGCGATAATTTCAAAAACAAATGCCAAAAATTGTGATAATATCAGGTAAAAATCGCCAAAAAAAGGGGAATATATCAACCGACATATTGCCGATATATATATTGTAGTGTTGTCGATAAATTGGCAATTTTTTTAACACTTCCTAGAATACCAAGCCCTAGGTGCTTGCTTGATTCCATACAATGTTTTCTTCTATTTGCAGATGGAGCTCTTTCCCATGCATCACAAAGCCCATAGGTTGCTCTATGTACACCTCTTCCTCGATTTCATCGTTGAGAAACATGATCTTTACATCCATCTAATATAATCTCCAACCCATCATTGAAGCAAGTGAAATGATGGTTATGATAGTAGTATACCTGGCCACTGGAGCAAACGTCTCCTCGTGTCCAATCCCTCTTTCTGAGAGAATCCTCGAGCCACAAACCTTGCTTTGTGTTTCTCGATGCTACCATCTGTTGTATGCTTGATCTTGTAGATCCACTTGGAATTCACCACAGACTTCCCCTCAAGTCTAGGAACAATCTACCACACATCATTCTTCATGATGGACTGATACTCCTCCATCATGGCATCTCTCCAAACCCGCTGATTAGCAGCCTCCTCATAACTAGAAGGCTCAAAATCAATGATGTGACTCATAAGTGGCATGTAACTTGAGAATCTCTGAGGCCTCTTACTTTCCCTGAAGATACCATTGGGAATTGAATGCTTCGCTGCCTCCTGCAAAGTGTTACAGAGCCAGGCTGGTCTTTTCTTGAAAAATACAACATTTTTCAGCCTATCCACAGGCTTTGTTGGCTCTATTGGCTCCTCCCTCTAATCATCTGAAGAATGAATAGAGTGATCTATATCTCTGGAAGCCTCCTTCTCTTCACAGTCAATCTCCATGTGAGATTCTCTAGATCTCCTGAAAGCTACCTCCTCATCAAAGGTTACGTCCTGACTAACCTCAATCTGTCTCTGACCAGGGATGTATATTCGAAAATCCTTCAATGTCTCACTGTATCCCATAAAGGTCCCCTTCTTTCCTGAAGGTTCTAGCTTCGATCTCTTCTCCTTGGGTACATGAATGTACATTGGGCAATCAAAGATCCTCAAATGACTGACTTCAGCTTTCATACCTGTGAATGCCTCCTTTGGAGTCCTGTCCCCCAATATCTGATGAGGGCTCCTGTTCTGAACATAAACTGCAGTATTGGATGCCTCTGCCCATAAAGTCATGGGTAAGCCCTGATCATGGATCATTGCTTTGGCCTCCTCACAGATAGCCCTGTTTTTCCTTTCTACTACCCCATTTTGTTGTGGATTGTAAGGAACTGTAAGGTCCCTCTTGATCCATGCATCCCTGCAGAAGTTATTGAAGTCATTAGAGCTATACTCTCCTTCATTATCTATCCTCAAGACTCGGATATACCCCCCTGTCAAGTTCTCAACAAGAGCCTTGAACTCCTGAAATCTGTTGAAGACTTCATCCTTGGTCTTCATGAAATATATCCAAGTCTTTCGATAGTAGTCATCAATGAATCTCACATAGTATAGGTATCCACTCAAGGAATGAACTGTCATCGGTTCACAAACATCAAAATGTACTATATCCAAGATTCCCTTGGATCGACTGTCGCTACTCAAAAAAGATCCCTTGGTAATCTTATGAAGTGCACATCCTCTGCAAACACCATCATGCTCCATTTGAAGCTCTAGTAAACTTGTGACCATCTTCCTTAACTTGAGAAGAGCTCTGTAGTGTAGGTGAGCAAATATCCGATGCCATAGCTCACATAGACTAATGTTGGGCATCCTGTCAACCTATACAAGCTTCCCTCTCGGGCACCAATCACTATAGTTGAATCTATGCTTGAGTCCTTATGCCAAACCAAAACCTGACCATCCACAAAGGAAACTCTAAAGCCTTTGTTCTCTAAGACCGAAATTGATAGGAGGTTCTTCTTTAGTCCTACTACACACAATATGTCGTTCATATGCAGAGTGTCTCCTGAATCTAACTGGAAGGATGTAGATCCAACTCCCTTCACTGCATATCTGGAATCGTCCCCAAGTTCCACATGTAGTGAAAAAATTTCCTTTAACAAATTTGTGAGAGCACTCTAATATCCTGTCATATGCCTGGAAACGCCACTATCTACCAACCAAATCTCACGGCCATTGGTAATGGATCCTGAAAGAGCAAAGATAAAATAGTACTCCTTCATAATACCATTAGCAAGCTCATCAAACCATGATTCTTTAGTCCTCTTCTATGGTTGGTCCTCTGCTTCGGCAACAGATGCATGTTGCTTCCCTTTTCTTTTCTTCTCGAGACATTTGTTAGCAAATGGAAAAACTTCTAATAGTTATAGCACCTAATATGAGAGAGATCCTTTGTCTTATGTCATGGGCTACAACATGTCTTTTCCCTTTGATTTTCTTGTAAGGAAATTTCCTTCCTTTCCCTTTCCTTGATTGAGTTGCAAGGGCTAAATTTTCTTTATCATGAGATTTTTGAGAACCACTTCGAGACATAATTCTTCCTTCTTCTTGGACACAATCAGTCCACAATCGATCAACTAATGGTAATGCATCCCTGGCACAAGCACCCTAAATGAAAGGTTGCCATGAAGTGGGAAGACTATTGAGAACTAATGAGACAAGCTCTCTATCATCAACTTCTTCTCCAATAGCTATGAGTTGATCTCTTGTCTGAGTAATCTTCATAAAGTATGTAGCAATAGTATCTGCCTTTGTCATCTTGATGTCACGAAGCTTATTCTTTAATGTTGACTTCCTGTTAGGGATTATTGGTTTCAAATAGACTTGTCAAAGCATCATACATTTCTTTTGTTATCTTCAATTGCGCAATTTATGAGATCAAGTGATCTTTTACTGAGTCAAACTGCCTTAGATTCATTTTTCTTTTGCTTAGTTTTCTCATCATCATCTGTAAGTTTAGGAATAACTTTGCATACATAATCACAAACTTCATTTTCTTCCAGGATGAACTGTATTCTAGTTTTCCAGGATCTGAAGTTCATAGCACCGTCAAGTCTGTCTCCAACCCTGAGTGTGGTCACCATCTTGACCCTAGCGCTCAACCATGGATGCTTAATAGCTGCAAATAAGGTTGTTTTGGTACACTATTTAGGACTGCGTCAGCCTGAAATGTCTTCAAAACTCAGATCTGGAACTTTGCAGCTCTGATACCAAGTTGCTTTTTCCACTTTCAGATCTGATAATTATTTTATGCAACATATTCTTCATAAAATAATTACACACTGAAAGATTCAACTATATGTTACACTTTTAAATAGAATAAATGATTGATTAAAAAAGATGATGAATACAATACAATACATGGACCATTGACCAAAAAAATGATGAATAAATAGGTCTCATCATGCGTTTTCAAATGTAAAAGGCACGTCTTTTTACTCTTAATTTAGATGCTCAATTAATTAATTATTACATTATATTTTTATTATCGCCTCTCTCGTGGTTCCATAAAACCATGGTATTTGCCAATGGTATTGGCCCATGGTATTTTATTTCTTTATCTTTTCATCTTAATGTTTAATTCATTATTTTTATTATATTTCTCCCATGGTTTCATAAAACCATGGCATTGGCCCATGGTATTTATTTCTTTATCTTTTCATTTTCTCTTGTTTATAATATTTATATTATTTATTTGCACATACCCTAAACTTATTCTTTAATGTATGTAACAAAATCTAAAAACTTAGTCTTCATATCCCAAGAAGGATTTCCATGAGCTTGCTTCACATGCATGTCCATCCATGTAACAGAAAGCTCTCGAATAAGAAAGTTATTTTCCTTAACTAATTGCACCGAGAGAAGCGAGGTGCACTCCGTCTCTCGATGCACTCCAACCCAGTATGGAGGAGATCCTGTCACGTTAGTCACGTTATGCTAGCCGACATAAATAAAAAATGTTAAAAAATGAAAAATATAAATTACATATTAACTTAAATAAAAAAAATTAAAATTAAAATTAAAAATTAAACTTGCATAGATCCATTTTAAACCCAGATCTATCAAGTACCAAGAGGGATCCAAATGGTAAAAAATTTACACCTCAAGAAATTGGATCCCTCTCGGTGCTTGATAGATCTGGGTTTAAAATGGATCTATGCTAGTTCAATGTGAGAGAACTGGTGATTTTCACACACTTAAGCAGACTTATTCTTCAATTCCACTAGACAAGAAATTCTTACTTGGAGGATGTAAAATCTGTGGAACTTGGGAGAGCAACACTATTTACAGCTTCATTCACAGTACTAAACCGGCTACACAAATTGCTGAGAGCTCCACAGATTATGGACTTCAGCTGGCAAAAGCAATTGAAAACACATTAAAATTTAATTATGAAGCGATTACATGGCGTGGAATCAGGGTCGTTTCCACTTAAACAGGTGTATGCATCTCTAATACCCGTTTGCGCAGAAATTATGTGGGCCGAATAACCACTGGCGGCATCTAAAAGCAATGTATTCACGAATATTGTCACCGGTGGCATCTATCAGCTGCCGCATCCAGGAATTTAGGTAACCGGGTGTATTTACTACTCACATGCCCGGGAATTTAGTCAACAACATTCATGTATTAATTAAGACTTCACAGGTTACGATTTAATCCTAGTGTCTGCTTTTTCTGTTTTTTTTAAACCATGAAAACAGCAACCACCTCCTAAGAGTATATCCAACAGCTCGCAAGCCGGATATTTCAGTAACTTGTGACTTAGCAAGGATATATCAGTAACTTGTGACTTAGCAGGGACGTCCCCAAGCTTCAAAGTGAGCCTCTATCCCAGGGGTCGGCTTCAAAGTGAGCCTCTATCCCAAGGGTTGCTGGCCAATGAGCAACCATAGCCAGCGGTTTTGAACATGTGACCTTCGATCCAAGGAGATAACACATATTCTTAACCATTAGACCCACTTTTGTGAGTCTGTTATATGGTGCTATCATATGGTGCAATTAACCATTAGGCCCACTCGAGTCTGTCGAGTTTGTTATATGGTGCGATTATGAAAAGAATCGGGTCATCATTCAAAGATACTCGTTTGCACATATTGCGTGATGCTCTGGAATTTGATCCGTATCGTCTGCATATGAATTGAAGTCGGCGGTATCTACAAACCACCGCATCCCACGAATATGGCTAACCGACGGTATCTATAAACTGCCGCGTCCCAGAAACCCAGAAATATAGCTAATCGGTAGCATCTTGAAACTGATGCACCCACGAATTTACTGCCAGATGCATACAAACCAACGCAACCACGGATTTAGCCAGCTGCGGCTTCTATAAACCGCCGCTTCCTCAAATATAAATAATTGGCGGATCTATCACTTGAAGTGCCCAAAATTAGTCAACGGCATCTAGAGGTCACTTGTTTGCCTGAGATGGTTCACTGGTCTCGATAACCAAGCTTAATTTATTCCATCAAGGTATCGCATGCAAGGATTTTCTATTTTTATAAGATAAAGCCGCGGGATTTCGATACTATGCTACACGGCTCATTCAATATCGCCAGGGTTTTCCACGGTTTTGTCACACGACATCATACGAGCTATTGATTCATAGGATTCATGCACAAGCCGAGAGTTGGATATATGCACCAAGGCGGAGGACACTACAATTTCACTTCAACCACATACACAGCATTGAGTTGTAGATAGCTAGCTCGTTGGCGGATTCATCCTCAGACAGTGGTTTAAAATTGATGTATCTCAAGCTGGTTTAAAGAATAATCAGATTGAAGAGTCAAATGCACATTACAGCAGTGGCACATTTAATAGTTTTACTAAGTTCTTCATGTTTGATTGCCTCTAAATTCAGTTCGATGGTGCCAATCCTAGAGTCTTATGACAGCAACTTTTGGCTTAATACATTTGTATGGAGGTTATGAATATCTCAGATATAAATAAGTGTTTGTAGCAGGCAATTCCAAAAGGCCTTTCTCTACGGCACGCTTGTAGCATAGCTTTATTTGCATTTCGAACAGGAGGCACCCTCTGCAGATTTTCTTGTTGGCAGGTCCTATTTACTCTCATAATAAACCAGCAGCCTCAATACACTCTTCAGGGTGATTTATGCAGCAAATTAGTAACGCCCTTCAACCATGTGCCAAGTGAAGATATTAAAGGACAAAGGCATGATCAAATTAAAGAGGGAATTTCCTTTCCAGCTCATTCATTGCACATATATTCATCCATTTTGGGAGGGTGTTACACCTTAGAGATTGAGTCATTGAGGTTGTTGAGGAGACGTCCCAGCTTTGGAGGACTACCTTTAGCATATTGTCAACCATTATGAGACTCCACTTAATCTTTCTTGAGAGTCGATCTGTCACTTGAGGTTTTGTAGCACGCCTCATACTTGTTGGAGCCACAGATACCATTTAGAGTCTTATTACACATATGATGAGGCAGCAGTTGAGAAGATTTATTTTGGATGGAGAAAGAACCCTGCGTACTATGCTGAGTGCCACTGTTCATGATGTTCTATATTACATGAGTCCTATTTACTGCCAGGATATCATTGCTTTACGTGAGCAAGGTATCCAAGTGCTGTCATCATAAGATTAGCAAGACAAGGAGCAAGTTTACAGTCTTGAAACTAGTGCGAGGTGCGAAAACAAGAAATTGAGAAGTGATTGAAGTTGTACCGTGATGACATAAGGATATGCACCATGCAGAGTAACAAGATATGCAGGTGGAATGAAGCTGGGTCTATTATGATTTCTATGAAAAAGGAGGAAGCAGATACAGTAGACTTTAAGTGGAAATCAGAAACTTTAGATGCTCAATAAGAGGTTACAATAGAATCAAAACAGGAAGAGATAAATTTGCATCTACACGAGGAATTCACTTGAGGCCATGATGTTTCTGCAACCCTGGTGGTGATTCAAAGTACCTGGAATTACTTATACAGAGTTGCATTCCAATTTTCAGGCCTACTGGAGCTGTTAGGGTGTCATGCCTACATTTATGGATGCACAGGCATTTGCGAAACTTCATTGATGAGTTATTTGTTTCAAGGATATATTCCTTTGGAATTGGAAAAACGCCAAAGGACTGGGGAGAATCGGATCAAGACACAGGTCTTGTCTATGATCGCGGATGGATGTATTAAGAGGGATTGTCTACACACAGATTAGACAGGTCACTTGGGAATTCCAGAGATAGAAGAGGTTGTTGCTCGAGGACAAGCAATGGTTTTGGTTGGTAGAGAATTTGGACTAAAAGTTTAAGAGTTTGCATTATGATGTCATTTGTGTTGATTTTCTGAGCAGCATCGAGAGCCCTTCTCTTCGGAGAATGGGACCACCTGGTCCGGGACCACGGTGAAGACTCAACCCAGTGTTGAGTGACCATTCTGTTGAATGGTAGATATCTGGTCTGGAACCATGATATAAACCCAGATCTGCCCTGGGTAGACTCAACCTTGTGTTGAGTAGACATCTGGTCCGGGACCACGATGTAGACCAGTCTGGGACTGGTAGACTCAGCTTAATTCTAAGTAGCCATTCTCTGGGAGAATGAAGACACTGTAAGCCCTAGACTGGGTCCGAGCATGTGTGTGGCACTTTGACCCTTGATCTATGGGCTTGGTGTGCTTCTCCAAGGATTAGCCACCCTTGGTTAAATTACCCTAGTACCAGATCTAGATGTCACACAGTGTGTGAGATAAAAGCATTAATAACTCTCTTGGTTTATGATGATGTACTTTTGAAAAGAAAAAAAAGGTACCATAGGTAATGACCACAGGGGCACTTGGTAAAAGGCCAAAGTCAAAAGTCAAAGGAAAAAAATAAAAGTACCTTTTTGGTAATAGTGAAAGTGAAATTAGGAAAAGAATAAAAATATTATTATTTTTATCTTCCCTAATCTTGTCCACCTAAAAGGACCACAGGTGGAAAACAAAATTAAAAGACTTCTTATAAAAGTCAAAGGAAAAAAATAAAAGTAAATTTTTGGTAAAAGTGAAAGTGAAATTAGGAAAAGAATAAAAATATTATTATTTTTATTTTTCTTAATTAAAGAAGGAATTCTTATAAAAGCCAAAGGAAAAATAAAAGTACCTTTTTTTTTGTAAAAGTGAAAGTGAAATTAGGGAAAGAATAAAAATATTATTATTTTTATTTTTCCTAATCTTTTCCACTTAGAGGTGAACAAAGGCTATAAAAGAAGATCAAGCCTTCTCATTTGTTACACACACTTTTGCTCTCACAGGAGAGGAAGACTATCTTATGTTCAAACCCTCAGCTAGGGTTTTATCAGCAAAGTCCATCTTCAGCATTTTTGCACAGCTATCTTCAGCATTCCATTTTTTGGGCAGATTTCAACAGTCTGATATTTTCGGGCAATTTTCAGCAGTCTGATATTTTCAGACAGTTTTCAAACAGTCTGATATTCGGGCAGTTTTCAGCACGCTGATATTTTTGAGCAGTTTTCAGACAGTCTGATATTGTCGGGCAGTTTTCAGCAGTCTGATATTTTCGAGCAGTTTTCAGCAGGGTGATATTTTTGGGCAGTTTTCAGTAGTCTGATATTTTCAGGCAATTTTCAGCAGTCTGATATTTTCAGGCAGTTTTCAGCAGTCTGATATTTTCAGGCAGTTTTCAGACAGACTGATATTTTCGGGCAGTTTTCAGACAGACTGATATTTTCAGGCAGTTTTCAGCAGGCTGATATTTTTGGGCAGTTTTCAGACAGTCTGATATTTTCAAGCAGAAGAGAGAAAATCTCAGTTTTTCTAAGAAAGCCCTAAATTGGTAATTTTCTGTAATTCTGGAAATTGTGGGTAAAATTATCAGTTTAATTTTACTGATGAATTTTACAGTTATTGTGGTCAAAATCCAGATCTGGATTTGAAGAACTTTTTGAAGAATTTCTTAAGCCATCTCATTTACGAGATGTGCTATTAATGCTTTTGGGGTTTTTGTCCTTTGAAGGTTTCCCCAGTGAAAAATATTGTGTCCATGTGTGCTAATGTGCTGAATGTGTTTCTACTGCACTGCTGATCTATTTATGTTTATCTGCAAATTTATAAAGTTTATGCTAATGCTGAAAATTTAACATTTTGAGGATTGTGCAGATTCAAGTTTTAAAGAAGACAAGGTTCAACTTCACAAATATCTATGGAATCAAGAGAAGCATCAACGCATTAATTGCTTCGTCAATAAGTTTGGTACCTCATTATTATGAGAGGAGAATCTTAATCTAATTTCCTAGAATATTGGAAACTACTTTCCTAGAATATAGGCAATTAGTTGCCTTGGATCATCTTTTGTAACTAATGACACATATCTAGGGTTTAGTTACAAGTTGTTATATTTCATTAATATAGAATATGCCCTGAACTCTATAAATAAGAGGGCCAATACTTGTATGAGAGGAGGTCAATATGTGAGAGACACTCATGACCATGTATGTAATTTCAGTTTATGAATGAAAGTATAGTTGGAATTCTGAGCAATTCTTTTGTGTTGTAGTTTATCCCAGCACCCTGTTCCCATGGAGGCAGGGCCCACTACATGAGAACCAAGTGTTTTGTATTGTAAATAGTTTATTTCATGAATGTTTTATTTGAATACATAGTTATTTCATAGATTATCTTGAGACTTGTAGTTAGCACTCATTATGAAATGGTTGTATATCCAGGTTTCACACATAGAGCTAAAGGCGTATAAAACCTATGGCTAGCTTTAGTTATAACTTATTGGTAATTTGATCCTAAGCAACGCCACCATCAAACAAGTAATTATAGTCATAGTAGTTTTGGTTAATTTTCAATTATGAATGCATGCCCTTAATTTTCCTTTCTTTTTGCAAGTGTGTTTTCCTTGGGGCTTTGATCCATTGAAACAAGAAGTATCCAAGTCATGCCAAGAGATGTCCTAGTGATAGCAGGGTTCCCATTAGCATGATTAACATTCAAGTAGATGGATCATTGTTACTCTAAATTAGTTAGTTTTGATTTATGAAGAGTGGTGTGGTGTAATTTCCTTTTCATAGAAGCATGTAGAAAACCTGTTGTAAATAATGAACCTGAATCCTGCACATAGTGCACGACATCTTGTAAGTTTCTCTCAAACTCCGGGTTGACAATTATTGCACAAGTATCTTTTGTTGCTCTTTATATGGTAATAAAATAGCTCATCACCCTCAAAGCCGATTGCACCCCAAGATGACTTTCCATGCTAAGCACTTCTTGGAGATGAAAGACGGACTCATTATTCGATCACAATATACCCTCTGCCAAAGGTTACATGCTCTTTGCATTCCCCTGATTAGTTCAGAGTTGGCACTCATAGGCTTCGAGCAGAGACAGACCACCAAATTGACCATTCTAACAAGATCTGTCGATTGTACCATCTTGAGGAGATCAAGACAAAGGAGCACTTCATTTTTTTGTTGCCCCATCTACTACGAAAGCAGAAGGAGGTTCTACTGCCTTTTCAATGGGACTCAAACCCTCATCAACTTCTTCATATATCCCGACTAAAGATGCTTGGCTTTATGCATGCAAGAGACCATCTAGATCTGAGCCCATATTCTTCAGCCTTTTGTTTGACTAGATTCGACCCAACGGATCAATTCCTACTTCACAGTGCTACACTTCAGAAGGGGCACTAAGACAGTGTGATAGCAATACAACTATAACTTCCAAATTAGTGCAAACCCATGAGACCCTCCATCCCCCGAGATCCCAGCAACATGACGAGACCAAACCACCCCTCTCCTTGAAGCAGATGAGACCCCCCAAGACTCAACGACGAGCTACCTCTTCTTGACAACAGCAAAGTGGACTATGATCTACTCTGGAACACTGCTTATGAAGTCATCAGTTATCAAGGTGTGATCATCATCAAGTAGTATTGCATGGTATCGCTGTATGTTCAATGTCAACATGCAACTTATTACATATACCAAAACATTTGTGCACATCACTGTTCATTTACATCATCATGATGTCTGAACAAGTCACCTAGTCATGTATATAGTGTGTTAGTCCTGTAGAAGACTTTGCACAGACTTCATCATTGTACATCTATCACACATACCTTATAAGAACTGTTCACACCACCTTATTATATAAGTTGTTCATGCACTTG
Organism: Pseudotsuga menziesii; assembly: GCA_001517045.1. Classification (NCBI taxonomy): domain Eukaryota; kingdom Viridiplantae; phylum Streptophyta; class Pinopsida; order Pinales; family Pinaceae; genus Pseudotsuga; species Pseudotsuga menziesii. The sequence goes on along the minus strand of LPNX010040422.1, from coordinate 423,670 downwards.
CACACTTATATATGAATACATACCTTATGTAGAAGACTTCATACCTTGAGCTGTATATGAGCTACATACAGTAATACTGTAGTGTACACATCATCTTGTCCATATAAAACCGATGTACTGTATATAACTTATCTATGTCAAAGACTTATGCAATGCATACCTTACTGCTCATATTTGACCTTGAACTATTTGTACGCTATCATATTGTACCCATTCAGACTGTAAAGATCATAGGCCCCAACTGTGGAAGAACCAGGGCATACTCTTTACTGTTGCCACCGTGTTCTCCTTAGCTCACAATATTCTTTATTGCTCTTGCAATATTACTCAACACAGAGTAACATTAGACCAATGCACAGAAAACATCAATTCAATCTTGAATGATGTATGAACCCCTCAACTGGAAATTAACACAGTCAACACAAAGAAGCTAGTTCTGGTATCCATGCCCTTCCTCAACTTTGTGACTGTGATAAGCTTGTCAAACTAGGTCTGAAAAAGAAGATCCAACTCTAGACTATATCTACTGTGGAAATTTCAAATTCGGCTCTGTTCTAGTGCTGGTAAATTATGCAATTCGGGACTGTGTAGGGCTGTTTGAATTCTTGTGAAAAAGGACCCCAAGACAAGTCTAAAAACAGACTGTCATCTCTAGCGAAGAAAAGACAAAAGATTACACCCCAAAGATGAACCCTCATCAACTGTAACCCTCGGCTGCTTCAGTCAACAGTCCACCAAAATTCCTCATTTGCCTGATTTTATCTCTCTCATCAAAACTGGAAAAAATATAACCCTAAATCTCTATGGAAGAGCTGCTGTAATACTTCAAGCTCTGCTGCAAAAAAAAATGTAAGTCACTGCTGCGGCTCCTTCAGTTTCTCATCATAGGATATCCATAGATCAAGACCAAATGAATCAAATCCAAACTACGGCATCAAAAGAAAAGACAAACTGCTGCAAAAAATTAGGGCTGCAATTCTTCTCCACGAATCCACCCTTTGCTGCTATGAATATCAGGCTGTGATAAACCCCAAGACCAGTCCAAGATTGGACTGTCACATAGCATGGAAAAAAAATAACCTTTCTGCTGCTCCTCTACAGTCCCCTGCTCCCTCGTTGCCTCAGTCAGCACCGAATTCTCCTCAGAGCTGAGCTCATTCCACTTCACAAAAAATGAATGCGTTGAGGTAGAATTTATACTAATTTTTCCTTAAAAAAATGGGCCGACCTACTATTAAATTCAATAAATCTGGGCCGACAGCATAAAAAATTATAATAATATTTTTATGGGGCCGACTTCACTAAATGTTTAGAGGCCGACTTATAATTAAAACTGAGCCGACTTTGCCAACAAAAATTTAATAGAGCCGACTTAAAAAATTCTATTGGGCCAACACCTTTTTACTTGTTGGATATTAGAATTTGTTCATTCAATGCTTCATCCCTTGCCCCATCAGCATGGGAAAACTGAATATTAATTCTTTCTCCATTGAAAACTGAATATTAATTCTTTGTTGTTACAGGACTGTCATATCATTCTTTGTTGCTACTTCTTTGCTGTTACAGGACTGTCATATCATTCTTTGCTGCTACAGGAATCCTGGGACGAGTAAGAGGTATATTCAGGCATGTAAAACTCAGAATTTTGCATTGACTGAGATACTGAACAATCTGCTCTCATGTGATGAGCAACAAGTGGTCCATTGCCATCATTTTGCCATTCTCAACTTCTTTACATGTTCCATTTTGCCTATTCTCAACCATTTTGCCATTCTCAACTTCTTTACATGTTCCATTTTGCCTATTCTCAACTTTTGAGATGGTAAAGACTCCTCCAATAAAGGGTTCTCTTTTGACACAAGTCCGCTGCAAAGGATTGGTGGCAAGTCACATGTTGGCATCAATGACAAATCAATCAACAAACCCATGTCTTCCACCAGCTCTTCCTCCGAACAACATACTATCTTGAGCTTCCTTCATTCGGCATCAAATGTTAGGGGAAATGGGCCTATTCCATAATAGACCTACTTCATTACTACCGTATCTTCTTGCTCCTGGATCATTTACTTGTACATCTCCACCCTTGTATGATCTCTCATGCCCAAGGTAGAGGATTCCTCATGTTTTCCATGGCCTAGCATAGATTCTTTTTGCTACTCTACTTTATTTTCATTTCTTGTCTTTTGCTTTTTATAGGAGGCTGTTATCGCCTAATTAGCACCTCGGGTCACGTAGCAGAAATCTTCAAGCCACTGGGTGAGACCTTGGGGGCAAGCAAGAGTCAAGTGCTGTCACTTGATCTTGACTCCTCCGTCTAGGCTCTGTCCTAGCGAAGCCAAGGGGGGTGGTCCCTAGTAAAATAAACTAAGGTGTTTAATCTATAACAATATAACAATTAGTCTAGGAGATGAGATAAAATAAAACCTTGAAACAAAGATAACTGCAAAATATTTAATTAACTAGCATAAATAACATTCCACACAACACAATGATTAACTTAATCAAAAATAAGCAAGATTGCCAAAATAGACCAGTGCCAGTGGAGTGCTTGTGTAAAGGGTTGCTAGTGAAGTCTCATGAAGTATTGCAGCTGTCTCAGTTGGTCAGTTTTAAGATTATTAAGTGAGTAATTAGGGAGTGGGTCCATTCTTGGTAAATTTTATTATTAATGTGGTAATGATCTTTCTTATGACAGGAAGATGGAATTCCAGATATACCCGGAGGTATGAGGAATGTGTCTGGATTTACCAAGAAGTGGCTCTCACTGTGACATGTGGGCTAGATGGAGTCACAAGGTTGTGTTCAACACTACACCAAATGAGGGTGTAGCCTAACGATAACCTGCAATCACTTTCTAGTGGTTCCCACTTCACTTGCAGAATTTCCCCACAACTTGGTAAAATCGCTTTAAGTGTCGGATTTTCACTTGTAGGGATTAATTGATGTGTTTTACTAATTACTAATCACTTCAATCCCTTTCTGATTGTCCCACCAATCCAGCGAAAGGCCTGCAGTGGTCACAAGAGCATACAGGGTCTTGAAGTCTTGGATATTTTAAGTTTTTTAAAGCTAAGTGTGAGTTTTTTAAATCTCAATGCCGATACTCTCGTTACCGAGAACACAACCAGATTGATTAATTTTACTTTAGGAACTTGAAATAAACTGGAAAAAAATAAAAAAATAAACTAAAAAATGAAACAATGAAACAATGTGAATCCCCCTTGGGGGGATGGGGTGTGGGCACATGGCTGCCCACTTGCTTCTCTTTTTTACAATGATTAGAAGAAAGAAGTACTTGTGTTCCTTTGTAGAATAGGAAACAACAAGTTTTTTACAATTAAGGGCCTTTAAGAAGTGACCAATGAAAGAAGTATGAGAAGAGGGGTCTCCAGTTTGACTTGGATCTTTAAAACTTCGCTAGAGTGCCACTTTATCAGATGAATCTCTGTTGCAAAGCAATGAACAAATTTTTCTTAAATATGGTAGAAAATCAAATTAAAACATAAAAATTTGATCAAAAATTTTAAGTACTTTAAAGATAGCAAATTTTAGGAATTGAACTTGTACTTGCTTGTAATCAAATCTTGTAAAATATAACTTTAATAATCAGATCTGAAACTTAAAACTTGCATATGTAAATTAGAAAGCTAAATATTCCAATACTTTAGTGAGATTTAAATATGCAAAATAAACAACTTAGTAACCAAAAGACTTGAAGTTTTGTGACGGAAGGGTATCACCAAGCTTGACAAATAGAGAAAGAAAAGCAAGAAAAATCCACTAAGTGTTGTTGGTGGGATGAAATCCTCTCTTCAAGAGTTGATTGGAGTAAAAGTAGAGCTCACGCTCATCCAAAACTCCATCTTAAGCAACTTGTAAAAGAAATCTACAAAACTTGCAAATGGGGATTAAATGTCGGTGTTTATCCAATAATGAATGCTCAATAAAAACATGAAATCAAACTAGAATCATAAACTCATAAGCATTTACTATAGATAACAATAATAAGTAATCACAGGAGTATTACTTCCTATCTTATCAAAAAAACAATTATCTTCAAAGCCAACAAATCCCGAACACATACAAGCTTGTGAAAATCCACAGGTTACCTCAATATTACCAATGAAAACACATCCAAACACCATAGACCACACTTGCATCAGCCTCCAAAGCCTTTTATTAACTCAACCATCAACATTACACATTACAGAAACAGAGGTTCAATGCCCAAATCATCCATGAAGAATGAAGAGAGGTTGCCTGCTTAAATAGAAATCTGGCAAAGAGGGGGGAATGCATGTCCTCAAGAATGTGCTAGCTCCAAGTGAGTTGATTGTGGGTTTTTTATTTTGCATATTTATATCTCACCGTAATATTGGAATATCTTAGCTTTCTAATTTACATATGCAAGTTTTAAGTTTCAGATCTGATTATTAAAGTTATATTTTACATAATTTGATTACAAGCAAGTACAAGTTCAATTCCTAAAATTTGCTATCTTTAAAGTACTTAAAATTTTGATCAAATTTTTATGTTTTAATTTGATTTTCTACCATATTTAATAAAAATGTGTTCATTGTTTTACAGCAGAGATTGATCTGATAAAGAGGCACTTAAGCAAAATTTTAAAGATCCAAGTCAAACTGGAGGCCCCTCTTCTCATACTTCTTTCATTGGTCACTTCTTAAAGGCCCTTAATTGTAAAAAACTTCTTGTTTCCTATTCTACAAAGGAACACAAATACTTCTTTCTTTTGATCATTGTAAAAAAGAGAATCAAATGGACAGCCAAGTGCCCACACCCCATCTCCCCAGGGGGGATTCGCATTGTTTCATTTTTTTTATTTTTTTAGTTTTTCTTTATTTTTTCCAGTTTATTGCAAGTTCCTAAAGTAAAATTAATCAATCCAATTGTGTTAACGGTAACGAGAGTATCGGCATTTAGATTTTAAAAACTCACACTTAGCTTTAAAAAGCTTAAAATATCCAAGACTCCAAGACCTCGTATGCTATTGTGACCACTGCAAGCCTTTGGCTGGATCGGTGGGACAATCAGAAAGGGATTGAAGTGACTAGTAATTAGTAAAACACATCAATTAATCCCTACAAGTGAAAATCCAGCACTTATGCGATTTTACCAAGTTGTGGGGAGATTCTGAAAGTGAAGTGGGAACCACTAGAAAGTGACCGTAGACTACCGTTAGGCTACACCCTCATTTGGTGTAGTGTTAAACACAGCCTTGTGACTCCATCTAGCCCACATGTCACACTGAGAGCCACTTCTTAGTAAATTCGGACACATTCCTCGTACCTCCGAGTATATCTGGAATACCATCTTCTCGTCATAAGAAAGATCATTACCACATTAATAATAAAATTTACCAAGAATTGACCCACTCCCTAATTACTCACTTAATAACCATAAAACTGACAAACTGAGACAACTACAATACTTCACGAAACTTCACTAGCAACCCTTTACACAAACACTCCACTGGCACTAGTCTATTTTGGCAATCTTGCTTATTTTTTTATTAAGTTAATCATTGTGTTGTGTGGAATGTTATTTATGCTAGTCAATTAAATATTTTGCAGTTATCTTTGTTTCAAGGTTTTATTTTATCTCATCTCCTATACTAATTGTTATATTGTTATAGATTAAAACCATAGTTTATTTTACTAGAGACCACCCCCCTTGTCTTCGCTAGGAGAGAGCCTAGACGGAGGAGTGAAGATCAAGTGACAGCACTTGACTCTTTCTTGCCCCCATGGTCGCACCCAGTAGCTTGAATATTTCTGCTACGTGACCCAAGGTGCGAATTAGGCGACAACATTTTGGCACCATTGCCAGGGATAAATCTTTCTATTCCCGAAGTACGACTTTTATTTTCTCTTTTTGTTTTCCCTTTGTTTGATGATTTTTTAGATTAGTTTTTACTTTTTCATCTGGCGACTCCACTAACATTTTTCTTTTTCATAACTTACAAAAGAAAAGCAAAAAGAAATTTTTTGTGAGAAAGTTTTGAATGCATATTTTTTCTTCTCACATGGAGACTCCATTGAAGGGATAAAACCCTGTTATCTCATAAACTTGTTAAGTTTTGTTGTGTGTAGATGAGCCCATGCGACATATTAAAACCTTTAAAGCTCATCACTTGACAGCTCCACCTGTTCAGTACAAGGTTCAATGGTTATATCAAATGCATACTATTAATTTTTTATATGGATGAATTAAGGGAGCAGTTTGGTGCCCATATAGCCGGACTTTTTCAGCCTATCGATTTCTAAAACATCCCGGGTTTTCTTAACTTTGGTCATGGTGTGGGGGATATATATAAATGGCTTCCAGTCTTTCATGGAAATTATGGTAATTCGACCATCTGGCATACCAAGTCTTTCCTTCAATTGTTGGCTACCTCCAATGTTCTTTATGAGGACAATATGATGGAAATGTTTGTTGGTACTTTTCAGGGAGATGCTATTTGTTGGTTCTATCAGGGCATTCCTAATAAATGCATAACCTCCTTTCCAAGCTTCCTTTAGATGTTTTTAGAGCGATGGCATGATGGTAGGGGTAGTATGAATGGTTTGAAAAAATTCCTTGAAAATATCTTTATCTTCTACCTATCTGGGACAAAGTATCACATGGAAACATATGATGGACCTTTTGCCATGATACAAAGTATTGAAGACTTGGAATCACTTAAACATTTTAGTGAAGAGGAGATCCATGATACTCCCATCGAAGAACTTCCTCGTGTTGTCATAGACAACATCGAATGTGTGGAAGTCCCTCTAAGTTATTTAAGAAAGGAAGAGATTAAGCGGCTTATTAAAGAATATGAGGTCTCTCTCAATACACAGCAAGATTCTGAAGATGGGAACATCCATCACAATCATGTTGAAGAGTTTCTTGAAGAACCCTTATTTGGAGACATTGTTGAAAACCATCCTCATATCACTTTAACAAAAAATAACGAAGATTTGGCAAAGCTAGAGGGACACATTGAGCAACACATCCCAAGTGATCCCATTGAATATGTTCATAAAGGTTCCTTGATTGAAGATATTATTGAGGATCCTCTTCACAATACCATAATAGAAACCATTGAAAATTTGGAGTGTTCTCATGAATATTCCATTGATAATGATCACAGTTTTTCTCCAGATTTACCTCAAGAAGAAACCATTACAGAAGCCTATAAAGAAACTTATGATAAGATCTATATGGTGTGTGAAGACACTAGCCCTTGTCCTCCACGTGTTGACGAAGGTTTGGAAAGTTTACAACATTGTAATATTTTTTAAACCAAATCTTCTAAAGAAGATTGTTATGAACACGAGGAAGACATGGATAGCGGGGAGCATGATTCCATGGATGGAGACTCCCTCACATCTGACATGGATGGGTATGATGACTATTGGAAATTTATTGGAAATCCCATTTACAATATGTCTAGAGAAGGGAGTGTGTATTCAAAATCTTTTGGAGGTTTTATTGAAAATCCCATCTATGACATGTCAACAGAAGGGAGTGTTCACTTAGAAACTTGGGGAGGTCTCGGTATGGAAGAGGACCATTCACAGTTTTCTTACGATCATTCACAGCCATATCATCCCAAATCTTACAGAAGTATTGACAATAAAGACTTTGAGAGGCAGTGCATCAAAGAGTCAAATTTGATACAACCGATGGAGGGTCAGCCTGAGCCTACATTTTTTGATTCAGAGGTTCCTTATGATTTGGAGCAGCCTGGGGCTTACATAGAGAGTTCCATCCGACAATCCCTTTTGATATATGTGATGGAATTGTTGATCGACTTCATCATCCAGATGTGTACATTAGCCCTATCCAAGCTTGGATAGAAGAAGCCTATGGAAGCTCATGCCAGTTTGGGAAGCAATTTGATGAAGTGATATATGCTTATGATCTCCCGTCCAGCCCGCCCATCCTGAATATCCATGCAAGTTTGCACTTTCTAATAAATATGTCCTTGCTTTGGCTGGTAACCAAAGACAAAGGAAAAAATTTAAATTTTTATAAAATATTAAGGTGGTTGCATTGGATTTATCATTTCACTTAACATTTTGACTATGTTATGCTTAGAGTAGGAAAATAATCTCCTTAAAGTGAGCATTTACTTTTTGCATTTCTTTTTTGTACTTGGGAATAATAATATTTTTCTTTAGTTAAAGTTTTGTTTTTTCATTTACTTTCTAATAAAGCAACTTAATGGTTTGTTGGATTTTACAAGATTTTGTGTTACTAAGGTTGGCTTGTCAAGTTGAGATGTTTTTACAGATTATTGAAACCAGAGATTCAGTGGTTCTCACATGCTCTCCTTGCCTAAAGACCAGATCAAGCACATGTCCTGCAGTAGGAGCCAGATGTTACCCCCTGAGTTGCACTCGGTTGGAATTTTAATCGAGCCGCCAAAGATGAACAATCACTTGTTCAAATTTCAAGTTCAGAAGTCCTTGCAAGCCTTCCTAGGTCCTTTTTTTAATTTTTTAATATGTTCATACCCCATGGGGAATTGTAATAAAATGAGTTAGCATGATGACTTTATGTAAAATGTTTCGTTTCTTAGGACTTATTTATTAATGCTTTATTCCAGGGTGTTTTTTCCTTGTTAATTATTTATTGTTTTTAAGCGATAAATAATTTTCGAGTTTTTCACCCAAACCTCCAAAGCTGGAATAATCACATTATTAATTAAGCCTTAGGAGGTTATTAAAACCTATGTGTCGATGTATATTACCATGCTAATCATTATTTTGAATCATTATGAACATGTCCCAAGTCCCCCATAGTTTTTTTTTTCATTTCTGGAAAAAAAATATTTTTCTCGTTTTTACAGGCTTATTTTTAATAAGTTAATTGTAAAAATGTAAAAAGTAATAAAAGTGTGGCTAGGAGGTTGTTTTTTCCATGGGGGTACTCGTTTTCTGACTCAGAGCACCCATTTAACCCCAACACCCACTTTCCTAAGTTTTCGAGTAATTATTTAACCCCAAAATTAATAATTACTCGAAAACCCCAAAAAGATCCAAATAAATGAAATATTAAAAAATTTGACAATTAAAAAAATAAAAAATAATTGCCAAAAATGAATTTTGTGACTTGGAAAATCATTTTGGCAAGTAGTCGAGTAAGGGGGACAAGTCGGATGTTTCCAATTCGGAGAGTTTTTTGAGTTTGGAACTTTACTTTCCAAGTGGGGGCGCAAATCCCAAGAGAGATGGAAGTTTGGGTGATGTGGATGATTTGGGCATTGAACCTCTACTTTTGTAATGTGTAATATTGATTGTTGAGTTAATAAAAGGCTTTGGAGGCTGATGCAAGTGTGGTCTATGGTGTTTGGATGTGTTTTCATTAGTAATATTGAGGTAACCTGTGAATTTTCACAAGCTTGTATGTGTTCGGGATTTGTTAGCTTTGAAGATAATTGTTTTTCTGATAAGATAGGAAGTAATACTCCTGTGATTACTTATTATTGTTATCTACAGTGAATGCTTATGAGTTTATGATTCTAGTTTGATTTCATATTTTTATTGAGCATTCATTATTGGATAAACATCGACATTTAATCCCCATTTGCAAGTTTTGTAGATTTCTTTTACAGGTTGCTTAAGCTGGAGTTTTGGATGAGCATGTGAGCTCTACTTTTACACCAAGCAACTCTTGAAGAGAGGATTTCATCCCACCGGCAACAGTTCATGGATTTTTCTTGCCTTTCTTTCTCTATCTGTCAAGCTTGGTGACACCCTTCCGTCACAAGACTTCAAGTCTTTTGGTTACTAAGTTCTTTCTTTTGCATATTTAAATCTCACTAAAGTATTGGAATATCTTAGCTTTCTAATTTACATATGCAAGTTTTAAGTTTCAAATCTTATTATTAAAGTTATATTTTACAAGATTTGATTACAAACAAGTACAAGTTTAATTCCTAAAATTTGCTATCTTTAAAGTACTTAAAATTTTTGATCAAATTTGTATGTTTTAATTTGATTTTCTACCATATTTAATAAAAATTTGTTCGCTATTTTGCAGCAGAGATTCATCTGATAAAGAGGCACTATAGCGAAATTTTAAAGATCCAAGTCAAACCGGAGACCCCTCTTTTCATACTTCTTTCATTGGTCACTTCTTAAAGGCCCTTAATTGTAAAAAACTTGTTGTTTCCTATTCGACAAAGGAACACAAAACTTATTTCTTCTAATCATTGTAAAAAAGAAAAGCAAGTGGGCAGCCAAGTGTCCACACCCCATCCCCCTAGGAGGGATTCGCATTGTTTGATTTTTTTAGTCTTTTTAGTTTTTCTTTATTTTTTCCAGTTTATTTCAAGTTCCTAAAGTAAAATTAATCAATCCGACTATGTTCTCAGTAACGAGAGTATCGGCATTGAAATTTAAAAAACTCACACTTAGCTTTAAAAAACTTAAAATATCCAAGACTTCAAGACCCCGTATGCTCTTGTGACCACTGCAGGCCTTTGGCTGGATCGGTGGGACAATCAGAAAGAGATTGAAGTGACTAGTAATTAGTAAAAACACATCAATTAATCCCTACGAGTGAAAATCCGACACTTGTGCTATTTTACCAAGTTGTGGGGAAATTCTGCAAGTGAAGCGGGAACCACTAGAAAGTGACCGCGGGCTACCGTTAGGCTACACCCTCGTTTGGTGTAGTGTTGAACACAGCCTTTTGACTCCATCTAGCCCACATGTCACTGTGAGAGCCACTTCTTGGTAAATTCAGACACATTCCTCGTACCTTCGGGTATATCTGGAATACCATCTTCCCGTTATAAGAAAGATCATTACCACATTAATAATAAAATTTACCAAGAATTGACCCACTCCCTAATTACTCACATAATAATCTTAAAACTGACCAACTGAGACAACTGCAATACTTCACGAGACTTCACTAGCAAACCTTTACACAGCACTCCGCTGGCACTAGTCTATTTTGGCAATCTTGCTTATTTTTTATTAAGTTAATCATTGTGTTGTGTGGAATGTTATTTATGCTAGTCAATTAAATATTTTGCAGTTATCTTTGTTTCAAGGTTTTATTTTATCTCATCTCCTAGACTAATTGTTATATTGTTATAGATTAAACACCATAGTTTATTTTACTAGGGACCACCCCCCCTGGCTTCGCTAGGAGTGAGCCTAGACGAAGGAGTCAAGATCAAGTGACAGCACTTGACTCTTGCTTGCCCCCAAGGTCGCACCCAGTGGCTTGAAGATTTCTGCTAGGTGACTCGAGGTGCGAATTAGGCGGCAACAGAGGCTATTTGGTACACCCACTTTGTAATAACATATTTGTATTCACTAATCCCATTGATCTACTTTTGTGGTCATTAGTTAAACATCAATAAAATTATCTTATCTTTTCTTATCTTAACTGCTATACTAAGACTTTTATGAGTCAATTTTGGGTCATCTTCATACTAAATTTATCCGAAGCACCATTGAGATTAAGCAAGTGTGCCCCCTCTTGCGAATCCTCTTTAAGATTTATATCAATGAGTTGGCGTCTTTTCTTCTTGAGCAAATTCAAGAGGGGGATAGACCTCTCTTTTTACCACCCAAAAATTCCCACCCTACAAAGCTTACAGGAATCCAGATAACAATAAGAAATAAGCCATCATTACCTGGCTTATCTCCTCTCACTTCAAACTTAGTGATATCTGACTTCAGGGGGCTATCCCTAAGTGTTTTTTAAAGAGTCAATACTCAAAACAACCAATGATTTGTAACACTCAAAATGAAATAAAGACTACTGTTATGTTTTATTCCTGTGTTTTAATATAAAGAACAGTGATCTAAAACTTTCCTAAATGCAGTAAATTGACACACAAAACAATGCAAAAATTAGTCCAAACTATGGGCACGAATCCCAATGCAAATGTATGCAGAACACTGATCAACTAAGGTGCAAAATCAGAAATTACAGCAAGCTAATGACTTTTTTAAGGCTGTCTACACTAAATTAAATGCTGGTTTTAGTATTTTTTATGTTTTCTAATGTTTGTAGACTTTTCCCATGTGCAGAAAACAAGAAAAATGTAAGGTTTCTTTCTATTTCTGCATTAAAAACAAAATTATAGAATTGAACAAATATGACCTAAGATTCCAATGCTCTATTCCCAGAATGCCTAAGGTGCACAAATTTCAATGTAAATAAAATGTTTTGCTTTCATGGGAATGATTTAATGACTAAAACAAATCAACTAGCACCTTGTAGAGTTGGAAAGATGGAGAAGTGAATAGGGCAGACGAATTATCCTATTCCTAATTAAATTCTATCAAGAGGGCACCTAAAGCACATAAAAAGCTACAAAACAAGAGATAGTTGCCAAAAGAAATTTGATTGTCTTTATTACCAAGGGGCTGTAAGATGAACAAGAATCTTTGACAGGTCCGGACAGAAAAGAATTCCCCAAGATATGTGATACTCATTTGCAGAATAGGATAGATACAATCACAATGCCGCAAACTCAAATCCAACTACCAGAATGCTCTCAATGCTAGCTCCCAATGCCACTCTCTCAAGAAAGGAATAAGCAAAGAAAGGCGCAAAGCAATAATCAATATGCTTGAATGGTCCAATCACTGACAAAAACAAGACACTTTGCAGCTTCAATGCTAGTAAAATATATTGAAAGAGTGTAAGAATAGAGAATAAATAGAAATAGAAGTAAGAATAGTTGTCTCCAAGAATAGTGTCCCTCTTTTGAAAGAAATAGCATGTGTATGAAAAAACAACTCTTTCAAAAACTCACCCTCCTTCCATAATAGCCACCTGCTAGAGAAAATACACTTGTAACATCCCAAAATAGCAAGTAAACTCAATGTGGGCCCACCAAGTACCCTATTTACCATGCCAAAACACAACCAATCCCTGAAATTTCAAATTGCTTGGAGTGACTTGGAATCCGACACTAATGTTGTAAACCATACTAGGTATCCAAAGGTCCAGTCATCCTACTAAAAATAGCACCACCTTGGAATCAAATGAAACTCAAAGACAAATCTCCCAACTGGGTCCTCAAATATGTAATCATCCTATCAATTGGACCAGTGTTTTAAAAACCAGCCGAGTCCGAGTCCGAGCTGGCCGAGTTGACCCCCGGCCGAGCTGACTCGGCTCGGGTGGCCGATTTTATACTTAGTCGGCCGAGTTAGGGTCCGAGTTGGCCGAGTCGGCCGAGTTGACCGAGTTGCAACCCGAGTCAGCCGAGTCAGTTGTGGCAGACACCCACAAGAATGCGGACTCCAAAATAACATGTTTATTTTTTATTTTGAAGATTTTTCTTATTCTAACCATAACCTGAGGCCATAAGATGACCCCCTGCCCCTCTATTTGGCTCACACTTCTGCTGTAAGATGTTTGTGAGCATTTGGCATTATTGTTGTTTGGATTCATGGAGGCTTGGAGGAGCGTCCAACAATGAAGAACAATCAACATGATTGGAGGAGTTGGACTGTTGGAGACCAATTTTCTGTTACCTAGATGTATGTTAGCTTCCAGCTAGCCATTGTTTCGTTTTTTCTCATTAAATTGACAAATATCAATCCTGTTTTCTATTGTTTGCTGCCACACTGAAAGTTTGAAGGTGCCAGCGTTTGAACTTTGAAGTTACAGCATACAGCATGAAGGTTTGAAGGTTTGAACTTTGAAGTTTGAACAGCCTTACAAATTACAATTATAATTTAGTTATACATTATACATTATACATTATACATTGTAATACATTATACATTAGGCTGTAATACAATTATAATTTAGTTGAACAGCCTACATGTATGTATAATGTAGTTATAATTTATAAATG
>LPNX010040422.1:389606-409588 GCA_001517045.1 Pseudotsuga menziesii | reverse complement strand
AGTCATTAAAATCAAACCGGCCGAGTCATTGCCGAGTCATTGCCGAGTCCGAGTCCGAGTCCGAGTTGACCCTCGGCCGATTCCAAGTCCGAGTCCGAGTTTTAAAACATTGAATTGGACCACTCTCATAAACTGCTAAAAATGGCAACTTCTTGTATTTGCTTCAAATTTAGACTCCATGCACATCTCCCCCAATGTATCCAAATCTATGATCAAATCTATAAAAAATTAAGTCTGCAAAAACCAACCTAATCATACCCCTTAGGGGTCTTCAACCTCCCATACGTGCTTTGAATACCTCATCAAACCTGCAAGTATGGGGCACCTGCTTTATTGAGAACTTTGTCCAACAGATGTACCTGTAAATATGTATGACCTGCTCAAGAACCTATCCTACCAACAACCCTGAATAACAAAACAAGTGACCATGTGCCAAGTCTGAAAAGGCACTCACAAAACTGTCAATGCCACATCAATGGATCAACTAAACAATCCATTCCATTATGTACCTATGAACAAAATAAGATAGGCACTAAAGTTGGATTTTGAAGAAATCCAATCTAGGTGCTAATATCTCTTATATAATGTGTTGATCTCACTACTGCTCTTTGTTGATAACTCAATTCTTTTGACCCCTTCACTCGAAGGATTTCGAAGAAAAATTAATGCCCTTTCCAACTTTTGCAACCTTTAACAATTGAAGGCGAACCTAGGTAAAACCAAGATCATGATCTTCAACAAATTGAAGCATGCATTCTTCAATCAATATTTCTTCTTCTAAAGGAAAAGAGATCAAGAATCAGGATCACCACAACATGCGCTTCTTTGGGTGTTCATCTCATAGAGCCATAGTTCAGTTGGCAACAGGTCTTCCAATCTCGACTCAACAAGGGTTATGGCTCTTTTTCCCTTCTTGTAGGACAATGTTTTCGAAACCAATTTGAAGACATCTTGTCCTAGATGCAGAAACAATCACCAAGCTATTGTTCTCTATGGCTTAGAGGTTTGGGACCGAGTATGTTGTAGACCAATTGGGATAGGACAAAGAGAGTCCAAACCCTCTCAGACACATCCCCGAATGCAAATGGACAATTCCCCAACGCAATGCTCAGGCAGAGATCGAGGCCCAACCCTTGCAATTGGAGGCCATCTTGGGACTGGGATCTCTCCACATAGTCTAAATCTTTGAGGATTCTACTTCTAGTAGGGATCAAAACCCCTACCTATTACTATGTTCATTTGAGGGGCCATTATTGGTTCTCTCACGCATCCCAGCTACTCTAGTGTATTTCCATCTTTGTAAACCATCCCCCCCGCTCAGGTTCTCCTCTGATATGCCAAGTCACCTTTTGTTTTCTAAGTAGGACCTAAATCAAGTAATTCAAGAGGACATCTATAGACAATACATTCAAGTTACCTAAACCACACCAGTTGAGAGTCTCTGCCCAAAGTTGGCTTTCTACTCTGAGCACTTCTTGAAGATGAGAGATGGCATGATCATCAAAGCTCAATATACATGCAAACACTGATTTCATCACCTTTGGGTCCACTTTAGGTAATTTTAATTTTTAGGTGGTCTCTCTGCAACTCCAATTCGAGACCAACCACCTCATCCCGCAGTTGGACAAAATCTGTCAAATGTCACTTACAAGAGTCAGAGATGGACAAGCATTTCATCTTTCATTGCCCCTCCTACTACAAGATCTATGGAAGGTTCTACTGCCTTTTCCATGACCTTGATTGCTCCCTTTCTACATTCTTTCACTGCCCAAACTAGTGGTGTCTTGTTATCTACACGAGAGAAGCACTCAAACACAAATATCAGGCTTTTCATATCCCACCCCAATTGGAGACTTTCAAGCAAATCACATCTTACTTCTAGGTTGTCCTATCTAATGGAGGCAACAGGAAATAGGCAAACACATAGAAAAGCTTCAAATGGGCATTCAGATGATCCTTTGAATTCCAAATTGGTGAGGCCTCAGCTCTCTAGTTGACCAATCCTCCCACCCCCAATGAACCAACTAATCTCCACAAAACCTTTGTCGATCTATCGTTCCAAGCCACCTGATACACACCACCCATCTTACTGACAATCCAATTGACAACTCAACTCAAGACAACTATAGGCAAGGCTTCCCCCACCCCGTATCATGCACCAAGACTTCCATCTAAAAGTTCCTTTTAACATCCTTGGATGTAAGGAGTGCTAAGCTCCCTTGCCCCTATGCTCCCCCAAGGGTCATATAGTCAAACCCCCTCAACTCTAGCCACACTCCAAAGAACATCATCCGCCAGCACATCGGCAATTACACAACTAAAAATGACTCTAATGAGAAGATTGTCTCTCCCTCCCTATACTTGTCCTTAGCAGTCAACTCCAACACCTCTTGACACCATCTCTTTTGATCAACTTTGAGTGTCTTGATCCAATTTGTTTGCTTTTCTAACACTCTAGCCTCTTCTTACCATCATCATCCTCTCATGTTTTTGTGTGCCCACATTTTACTCCTTATGTTTCTTGATTAGCTTGAGCAACTTTATTAGCAACTTATGAGCTTTGTTCTTTTGACTTTAGCATCAATTTAGAAGCTACTTTCGCACTCCCTCATTGTAATCTAGCATATGGATGTACATTTCAATCCAGTTGACTTGCTTTTGTAGTCATTTGTCAAACATTAATAAAAATATCTTATCTTATACAGGAAACATTTCTTAGAATCTATGATTAAAAAGATGCTCAATAGAGCAGCAACAACTCCAATCTCCTTGAAAGTAAGGTAATATATATAGGAAGTACTGCACTTCATTTTCTGTTCTTTATCACCCCACTGAATGCAATATTGAGGTTTTTTTCTTATTTCATCACTAAGCTAGCAATGGTAATCGTTCTTCCTCAATAGTTACTTTTGATTAGGCCAACACAAACACTGCATGTTGCTTAACACAAGGGAAACAATTACTTCAAATTTAAAATTGTTCAACATATAAACAAACATACATGTCTACTATTACATGGTACCGATACCAGCGCAACTTCAAATGTTTGCCCAAGAAGGGGGTCGCATTTTTTTCTTTAGGGTCAGGATGAGGTACTATCAACACCTTTTGAGGGGTGGTTAGGATTGAACCCTTTGATTCTTCCTTTAGGAGTACTATGGCTTAATGGCATTGCTAACTGCCCTTTGTTGGGGTTTTTAACCCTAAGGTTGGTGTCTAGGGCTCCTAGGGACAGGTCACTGGGTCACATACCCCTCTCCTTGTTTTCTACATCAATGTTCCAACTTTGAGGCTTTTGCCTCCCTTCCAGGTCACCTTGTACACCCTTCCTAGTCCTCTTTCAGCATAGCGCCCTCCTTCCTTGGGCATTTTCCAGTGATGACGTCATCTCTTCTTCATTCAAGTCGTACTAATTGATTTGTAGGGGGCATTGAGGGATTATCAGCATTGTTGGGGTTAGATGGGGCATGAAACCCCCCTTGCTTACTCCAGCCTTCAGTTCAAACTTCAGAGTAAATTGCTCATTTTTAGCTATTTTAGTCATTTTTGGGTAAACTCTTGGGAAAATGCCCAAGTTACCCATAGATTTGATTATTTTATATTACTTTATGTTATAATTTTAAGTTGACATTTTATAATTTCAAATTGACATTTTAAGGCATGTCAACCTGGTTTATTTTTAAAAGTGAGTGTGAGAACATATAAATAGATCTTCTCGCTTCATTTTCAAAGCACAACTTATGGGATAAAACTCAATATGTTACTTTTTTACCCAAGATAACCATATGAAGTGATGCGCACCTCTTGGAGGGATGTCTTCTTGCTCTTTTGGATGAAAGTTGGTCTTCTTTTGCTTTGCTAATGCTTGGTGGATGCTAGAATTGTTGGAAAGACACATGCTCAAGTAAGTCTAGTCCATTTTTAGCCTCGCTTGATGAATGGTAGGTAAATTTTGTTTTTTGGATGATTGAATCGTAGCCCTAGGGCTGCATTCTCTTTGAATAGGACCTTTTATCTACTTTATATCCCCTTAGCATAGTAAAAACGCTCCCAAGAGTTTTTTACGAAGTTTAGCCTTGGATCTCTAACTTTGCCCCAGTTTAGGCTCTTGAAACTAACCCTAGAGGTTATTTCAAGATGCCCTAATCTAGCTGACAAGGAGAAATACCTCTAAGAGGAAGGCTGGTCACCTTCCTCTAAGGCTAGGGTTTAAGGGTAATATCCATTAAAACCCTAAGTTTGTCCATCTTTTCTATCTAAAAACCCTAATTGTACATTTATAAATATTATTCTTAGGTTTATTTTTGCATTTTCTTTTTGTAATCAGGTTTAATTTTCTGTTTATACATAATTAGAAACCCTAAAAATCAAAAAAATCAAAAAAATATCAAACTTTTCAAATTTTTAGGCCTCCCTCCCTAAAAACTCGGCCTACCCAAATTGTCCATGAAAACCTCAGGCCGTCATCCTTGAGCCTGTTTTGATCACTGAAACCCTAGGCCGGAATTGGTTGCAAACTGTCGACAAACGCAGACTGAAATTTTTACAAACTGTTAAACCTGAGTGTTAAAATTAGTTTGCCCTAGTTGGACAAGTTGTTTCCATCCTGAAACGAACTTTCCTCGGTGTTTTTGTGGCTCCTTAAGGGCTGTGATATACCTTACTGCTACTCCTAAACAGACCCTGCTAAAAGGGCAACCTGTTGTCTTCCATCTCTGCTGCATGAAACCTACCACAAAACATCAAAAGGGTTAATAAGATCATACCTAAAATGTGGTGAAGTAAAGGCTGAAATAATGCTAAATAATGAACTGATGTGAAGGGCTGATCTACATACTACTGGTCTTAATTACAGACTGTAATTGTTGCTTCAGATCTCTATTTTTCAGTCACAAAGATAGTCTTACATGTCTTTTTTTTACCAACGATGTTCATGATAGGATAAGTATTGGATCATTGAATTAGGTCTGGTTTACAGTATTGCTTAAGTATTAATCCACCGCTTTATCTACTCCTTAATGCTAATCCTAAATGCTTAATGATAAGTGATAATTGGCAATGAACTTGGAAGTTGGAACCATATTATTTGCAAAACTAACTTATGTATGCACACACCGTAAATATTAAAGTACAAGTATGCGTTGTGAAATAGATTGATTCTGAATGCTGCTATAAATGCTTTGATTAACTTGCATTTACAAATCAATTGACAGACTGGAATGTAATGCCGATATAACACTGGGATTTGGGGTACTGAATGCACTTACTGTTTGTTATTGAATGTCAATCCCAAGTGATACTTGGAATTTGGTGAAATTAGAACCTTATATAGTTGGCAACCAATGCATGTATGATCACATGGGTGTACTGCTGGAGTTATTTTACCTCAGACTAAAATACATAAACCTTCATTGCAGACAGTCACCAATTGATCCTCGGACTAATGCCTAAATTGGAGTTACTTTTAGTATGTCTTCTTCCTTCTCAGGTTGACTCCATAAGGCACTGGTCTATGCTTGAGGTTGTGGAATGTGTTGTTGTGTATTTGTCAACAGGTAATCAACAAAAAGGGCTCTCCCCTTGGAGGTGAGGCACTCTCCAAAGAAGTTAAAGGAATGTGACGGAGGTGACATTGGGTCACGTCTCCTCGCACATGCTTACTGGGCCACCCTGCTAGTTTGCCCGGTAACAGTCTACGATTGTAGAAATTTACACCACAATAAAAGTCAGTCATGTCCTTCAAAAATTCGAAATAAAAAGTGACAATATGCTAATACATTTAATTTTGCAAAACTAATTGTCCTCGCCTAGGACAACATAAAAGTTTAAAACATATTCCTTGAGGAACTTGAACAAGGTTGCTGGTATGTGGAAATTCAAATCCCTTGTTGCTTAAACACATCAAATTTTCACTTAACTCTTATCATAAAACAATATGGAAAGATCACTTGGCAGCATTTCATATGGGAAATGAGAGTAGGAAAAGAGACTGACCTAACATGTACAGCTCCACGAGTTTCACTGACTTTAGAATACTCTGTTATTCCTTTTTTGATGAAATCAACATCATTAATGATAGCACCAAGGCCTTTGGAAGTGCCCAGTTGTGACTTTGTTTTTATAGCATTCAAAAAATCAACATCTCTGACCTTTCTTGTTTCTTCACTTGCTTGAAAATTAAGATCTCCAATGGCAGAGGATTGATGACGACGTTTGGAAGATGGTTCCTCTAGCTTATTGCTCCAGCACTGAGAATCAATAGAATGTCCACTGACAAATTTCTGACTATAGTGATCTTCCTCAGAAACCAATGACTTCACCTTTTTATGCTGCAAAACTGCAGAAAATTCATCAAGTTCACCTGAACATTTTCTCTTGCCACTAGCATGTTCGATATTGGGTCCATGATCACTCAGAGTTGTAAGCATAGTCTCCACCCCAGTCCATAACTCAGGATTTGTTTGAATTCCTATGGATGTGACCTTTGCATTCTCCACTGCTTTTGGAGATTCCCATGTTACCTGCACTGAAAAATCAGCATGTTATGCTAGGCATCTTACTTTAACATTTCAGTGGTGCATAGAACTAAAATTACCTTTAAGTCTTGATGGAGCTATTCATAATTGCTACTGGGTAATGGCCTTTATTGTGAACTATTAGATAATTAGAAAAAAAGGCAATTCATAAAGCACCAAAACAAGATATGTTCATGTGCATTTGACAGATTCTCTATCTTGGATGTTGAGTACAAAATCTCTAAAGAAACTTGCTTTAAAACCCTAAAATTGTCAACAATCTTGAATTTTCTGCACTTACTGTGCATATTAGCATTAACTCTTGACCTGCCTTGTACTGGCTGCCAGCTTGAAACAAAGCCCTTTGGGGCTCATAGAGCTCTTAAACATTTTGTATGATGGAAAATCATACTGCATGTGATAACCCTGCTATTCCAGAGCTACAACTGGTTGATCAAGATGGCATTGCCAAGGAAGTGAGCCCAGACATTGTGCCGAAGATGTAGGTCGGAGTAAGCTTCCAAAACCTGATAATGTTGTTTAGATTCTAGAGCACTCTGTTGTTGAGTAGGTAATCCATGACATTGAGATTCATAGTTCAAATGCATACTGTGTTGGAAAATTCCACCTGAAGATGTGCTCAAATACTGGGTTTATGACAATTTAGAGGCATAAGGTTGGTAGGTTATCCATGACATCAAGAGTCACACTTCGATTTCATATTTTGTTGGTAGAATTCCACCTGAAGATGTGCTGAAACAGTGGGTTTATGACAATTGAGAGGCATAAGGCTGGTAGGTGAAAACCATCAAAAAACTGTCTAAAGGATTTTTTCCCCCTATTTTTTAGCCTGTCTTGTTAGTCGATAGCATTGCCTTGTTGGCCCTCACTCTGCAGGAATAGCCTAATAGTATGCTGGCATTGAAAGCCTGAATTCTCAGTAAGCCGTGCAGTGTCATTTGAATGTCCTATCTTGTTAGAACTCGCCAAGATTCCCCTTCTTCATAGACTTAACGTCTTTTGTTGGAATCTGGCAAATGTATTCAAACAATTTCCATGTGTATGGAGCATGATGCAGGAGCATCTAGTTGTGTCCATATACAACAACAAAATGGATGAGCTGTGAAATGTGTGCAGGATGAGATGTAGGTGTGGAGGCACGAGGAAGATGTTCACACACAGAAGGAACAACAGGCACAGAGTGGTGAGCGCACAGGAAGGTAGATTGAGGTGCAAGCAAAAGAAGACAAAGGGTTAGGCACGAGAAATTGAAGAAATGTTGATGTGGTAGTGAAATCATGCCATGAAAGGATGAAGTCAAATCATTACTAGCAAGTAGTTAAAGCAGTTGGAAGCCCAAAGGCCGATGTGAATAAAGTGGTGTGGTGAGTAGAATATCAAGTTGGCTCTGATAGAGAACAAGCTGGACCTCAAGAGATACAACAGTGTATGTAGAAGATTGGCTGTTGCAGGAGAAGGATTTGCATTTGAGTGATCGGTTGCCAGAGGAGGAAGAGTACGAAGGAGGCGAGGTGTATGTTGAAGCAATGGATCTTAAAGTCATAGAAAGAGGTCCAAAGTTGCACTATGTGCAACAGACTCGCGCATGAAGGTTGTAGAGGTCTAAAGAAGGAGGTGAGGCCATGAGAGTCTGTGGCTGGACTTGTAAACCTATGAAGCTTTCCATTGCATGTATTGGAACCTATCATTGCATAATGAGAATGAGTAGGCCTTGCCAAATATTTTTGTGTATCACGAAAAGTGCTACTAGAATAAAGAGCAAAGTGGCAACAAGAGCTGGAGTATTTTTATACTATATATATATATATATTTTTCTACATTATAATACATGTATATTCAAAAAACATGAAGAATGCCAAATTAGTTGCAAAAAAAGTGAAACATGCATATTTGTGCTACCTGTAGATGAATAGTACATTATTATGAAGTTAGAAATGTAATTTATAGTAGATTAACTATGTAGCATGGGAACCGTTCCCGGCTTTTAGGAAACTTGTTCCCAAAGTTCCGACGTTCCAGGGAACTTGGGAACTTAGGGAACTTTTCAAATCTAGTGGGAATCGTTCCGAATGGTTGGGAACATACTGGGAGCATTTCACCTCTAAAATCGGGAACTTGGGGACTTAGTCTTGCATGTTTCCTTTACCGGGAGCTTCCATGCATTCATGATCACCACGCAGGTTGTTAAAAACATTCATCGCAACCATACATTGACAAGGTTGACTTAGAATTTTTCTCTAGAAAACTAGGTTGCAGTAAAAGTCTATTTCGTGCTACCCTGTTGAGTCGGTGCACTGATCTCTGTCTACCGCCTGTGTTAGAGTATTCACTCGTCCCTACCCTGAATAGCAGTTACCGCTAATCAATAATAATTATAAATCTATTTTTAATTTTTATATATTAATAAAAGAAAGTAAATTTAAATATTTTACTATTTACTTTATGAATAAAAAAAATAAACTTTTAACTAATTGAAAATAGTTTTAAATCTCACTTTAAAACTAGATTCATATACTACATTTAAATAAAAATCATCTTGATTTCTATTTTATAATAATTTCAATATGATTATTTATACACCTTTGCAAATACAGTAGCATAGAATGTCTTGTAAACATATAATGTTCTAATACATTTTAATCATAGTTGACACAAAAGTGAAAACTTACTCTATACATATAGCCACAAATATAGGGACTATAACTTCTAAAAGTCCCCACTTTAGAAATATTCCACCTTATATAATCAATGACTTGGATGGTAATCTTGATTTTATTGCCATTTCCATCTACTACGAGGTTCTAGTTACAACCGTAATATAAGGGATAAGCTATTCAATTGGTTTGTGTTAATGTTTCTTTTCTTCTCTATGTTTCTTCTCTTTTCATGTCTTTTTAATTATTTTATTTTTATATTTTTTATATTTTTAATATATATATTATTGTCGTTCCCAACCTGTCGTTTCTTGCAAATTTGGGGGAAACTTCTAGACGTATCCGATACTCGTACCCATGTAACCTACATTCCCGCGTTCCAAAAACTTGTGCAACATAGTAGATTAATGATTCATCATTTAAGCATTAACCATCTAGCAGTTACAAACTTACATAGTTTTAACCATATATTAGGAAGTAAACCATGAATTTACGAAATAACTATTTGCCAACATGACCAAAGAGTTACGTCAACAAAATAGGGCATCTGCATAAGTTCCCATCTATCTAAAGTCTAAAGACCAAAACACTAAATTGAGTTGAAGTTTGACAAATAGAGTGGCGGAAAAGAGAAACAATATACTATATACTTTTCCTTCCTCTTGGCACCACCGTGACCTTATGGCCCTTGTTACAACTTGATTTAGTACTTTGTTGGAAAAGTCACAATCCACTACTGTTATCAAGGAGCAACCTCAGAAAAATGCAACCATCGTCACCTCAATGCAAACTTCCCTTTCTTTTGACCAGCTCTCAAGGGCAAGAGGGGGCTTCCCTAGGGTTGATTAGATGTGGACCTATTGAATAGAGCTAAGAGAATTGAAAAGTAACTTAGTTAGATGTGTATGATGGGACAAAGTTATAATTCCCCAAATAGTGCTTGAACAGGTAAAAGTAAAAATGTCAAATACATCAAAACTTAACTAGAAATATTCAAGATATCATTTGAACAATAATAGAACCATGGACATTTGGGTGATCAATTTTGGAAATTAAAAAAAAAACAGAAAATAAACTCACAATAGATCAACACCACAGTGGCTTAAATAGTAGGTTCATTTTATTAAAATTTCTCAGAGGTCACCACTCGCTCTAAGAAGTTCAGATATTCAACTCGGCCACAATATTCACTAATCCCAGATAAAATACACTTCTATCAAAATTAGAATAAGCAGCACATGAAAATCCATACAACTCATAAACAACCATCAATCACACATATAACTCATAAATTTATCCTGGAAACCCTAATGGGGAAAACCAGCTACAGTGGGGCTTTCTTCTTTCTCGAGCCCAAAGCAGAATAATATAGAAGAAGTACAGAATGGGTTAGATAAACAACAAATGAACCTGAAGGGACAAAGCCCTAGATTTGCAGCTACTGCTCTTGGAAAGTGCGCCCCCAGCAGTACACCCACAAGCTGGAAATCTCAACTCGACCACTGGCAATCTTTGGATGTTGTACTACTAGTCCAACCTCAGAAGGATGCTTCCTCAGACCTCATGTCCTGCTCTGCTCTACTCCAAAAGAAGATCTATGTCCTCAATCTCTGAAAACGACCCCCAGCAATACAGTTGTGTCTCTCTGCCACAGAAACACATCCTAGTTGTTTTGCACTCAGTCTGACTCCGATTGAATCCTGGTGGCCTCTCCTAAGTCACTGATTAATGACCCTCGGCTCTCTAGTCCCTCTCAGCCTCCCACGCGTGCTAACAGCTGCTTGACATCACCCACACGTGTGATGTGTTGTTGATGTTGCTACTCACGTCCTCCTCACCAGCTGCTCTGTAATATCCCCCAAGTGATAAACTTTATTTGTAATATTTTTGAAAGACTATTTTTATTTTTTGAATGTGATTGGCAAACCAAGAATATGCCAATCACTCCTTGGAGTACAGATGTAACTGAAACATTATGGTTGTAATAAAAATCGAGAATGATGGGGACAACCATGTTGAATGAGGAAACTATGCATGCGAGAGTGGGGGACATGAAGGGTCACTCTCAGGGAAGTTACAGCAGGTGTGGGAATGCCAGTATGGCGCTAGACCCACCCTAGGGAATCAAAGATGTAGTGGACCGGAAATTCCTGGGGGAATTGGTCGTTAGCTACAAAAGACCTAGGTAAAACAAAAACTATAAATACGGAAGCATATGCTAGGAGGCAAGACGTTGCTGAGTATGTTGGAACAAGGAAATACTTGTTGTGTGAGCACTCTATGTTAGGAAAGCGGAAAGAAATACATGCTGTGTGAGCACTCTGTGTTAGGCAAGTGGTTTCTCAATGGAGAACTGGAACTGAGTTTGACTACCACCGCTCTTGGCATGCATAGTTTAGCTAGGGGGTGATTGAGGACAGAGAGATCTGTGCCTAGTCTACGGTTGGGTGGAACGTGGTTGTTCCCCTTTCATTGCAGCTCGTTTACACAAACAAGTCTCTTTACTGAAGTTTTGTTACTGTCATTCTATTGAACTCAAGGTATGTTGTTTTCATGTATAATTGTGTTTCAATGCCATGGAAATGATAATTAGTAGTTTCAATTTCACTGATGAAAATAATGTTAACGAACTATTATTCTCACACTCTGTTTTTAGGATTGTGCCTTGTATTGAGGAAAATGGCAACTCAAATGGTGTAATAGTTTCTTTAAAAGAGTCACCAACATACTGCATGATTTTCCTTTGATTGATGAGCTTAGGGCGTGTCTGTAGATGTATGAATGTATGTTTCAATGTTGCTGTAATGATAAGAAAATGCCCTTATGGTTGTTGTTGAAAGTATTGTTGATAAATGGGTGTGTGCTCGTATGAGTATGATTGCATTGGTTATGTAGTTTTAGTGGTTGATACCCTACTCTGTTGATGTCCTGCACTTGGGTTTTGTCATTCTCCTAAGAGGAGTACTCTTGATCTGTTGGGAATGGTTATGACTGCATGGACTGCATGGATCCCCAAAGAAGGAATGCACCTATTCTGTCTATCAATCCCCTGGAACTTGTAGGTGGACTTAGTTTTTCTGGAAATGGATACTCCTACTCTGCTTGAATGACTGCGACTTGTTTGTTGGTTTTTGGGTTGCTTAATAGTGTCATATCATTCTGTAAAGAGTTACTTGCATACTATATGTTTTCCCTGGATTGAGCATCCAGTGTATCAGTTCCCTATGGGGAGGCTTGAGCTTTGTTCTAGGTTGGACCATCCCAAGCTTAATGGAGTGCATGTATAATACTTATAGTTTTGAATGGGATTTGTACTTGCTCTACCACTTTTCCCTGAAAAGATTTAGGCCAGTGAAAGGAAGAATAAGGAATGGAGGGTCTAGATTGTATAAAGGAGGAGATCAAAGGCTGTGGAGGATTTCACCAAGGTAAGACGCTCAGACTCGAGAATTCTAGCATTGACAGGAAAGGTTAACTTGCAGGCAAGATCGACCATCGGATGGATGGAGGTAGATAGATCAACGGTGGACAGAGATTTCACAGAGTAGACTTGCAAGGAAAAAGGAGTTGGGCGGATTTGCAAAATCTTGTACACTCCGCATGTTTCGATAGCTGAGATTGATGAGGATGGAGATCGATGGCGGGAGTCAATTTTGCATCCTCAACCTGCCCGAACAAACTAACTTTCTAGATCTACGAAATCCAGTAGGCCCAGCGAGGATGAACGGTGAAGACCAAACAATGATTTCGATCTACGGCGAAGGTTCATTTCACAATGTCAACAAGCGCGGATAAATAAACTTTCTAGATCTACGAAATCCAGTAGGCCCAGGGAAGATGAACGGTGAAGATCAAACGAGGATTTTGATCTACAGCGGAGGTTCATTTCACAATGTCAACAAGCGCGGATAAATAAATTTTCCAGATCTGCGAAATCCAATAGGCCCAGCGAAGATGAACGGTAAAGATCAAACAAGGATTTCGATCTACGACGGAGGTTCATTTCGCAATGTCAACAAGCGCGGATAAATAAACTTTCGAGATCTGCGAAATCCAATAGGCCCAGCGAAGATGAACGGTGAAGATCAAACGAGGATTTCGATCTACGACGGAGGTTCATTTCACAATGTCAACAAGCGCGGATAAATAAACTTCCCAGATCTGCGAAATCCGGTAGGCCCAGCAAGGATGAACGGTGGAGATCTGCTCCGCAAGATCGACGATTGAGATTGACCCCGCAATATCAAAGGTGCGAAAGAAGTGAAGTGGAAAGGCGAAGGCGGAAAAAGAGCCAAAAATTCTAAGGTAAAATGTATGTTTTTGCACCCCAGAGTCCGCAACGGAAGGCGAAAATCAAAAAGAGAGATGAGGCCAAGCGTTGGTTTTCCGCGATCCGGAGTCTGACTGCGGAAGGCGGAAGGTGAACAAATGAAGGTGTCGTTTGTTAAGTTTTCGATTCCCGCAGTCCGTAGCAGAAGGCAGAAAGGCGGAATGCGGAAGGCGGAAATGTGGATAAATGATTTTGTCGCAAGTTAAGTTTCGAATTCCCGCAATCCGCAACGGAAAGGCGGAATGTGGTGAGATGATTCTGTCGCATGTTAGGGTTCTGATTCCCGAAGTCCGCAGCAAAAAGCAAAAAGGCGGAATGTGGTGAGGTGATTTCGTTGAATGTTAGGTAAACGATTCCCGAAGTCTGCAGCGGAAAGGCGAAAATGTGGATACATGATTCCGTCGCATGTTAAGTTTTCGATTCCCGCAGTCCGCAATGGAAGTAGGAATGCAAAAGGCGGAATGGGGTGAGATGATTCCGTCGTATGTTAGGTTTTTGATTCTCGAAGTCTGCAACGAAAGGCGAAAAGGCGGAATGCGGAAGGTGAAAGTCAAAAAAGTTAGTTTCAATGCAGAGACGACTTTTTTGGTTGCAGAAGTGGATTTGTTTGCGAAAAGTGGTATTTACTTGCGGAAATTAATGTTGTTTACCTTTAAGCTTAAGGATGAATTTCTGTGAAAGGTTATAGCCAAAATTCATGTGAAATAAAAAAAAATTGAAATTTTTTTAGCAGGTTATTTGGGTATGTGACATGCTCACTCTGTTGCTACTCTTCAATCTGTAAAGAGTCTCGGTGAATCAACTCTATCACTGTATGGAGGAAAGAGCTCTTCAGTCTCTGAAGATTTGTTTTCTCACTACCCTCAGGAATGCGCCCACAACTATCTCAGATGGTTCGCCCTCCTTTGGTCAACTGCTGCTCACAATTGCTCTGATCTCTTGATACTCACAAAAGATAAATGATTATTGCACCCTCAATGCTTTTTTATAAGTCACTGAGAAATTAGGTCACCAAACCCTAATTAGGGTTCCAAAACCCTAATTTCACATTTGTGCCAAAAATCATACTGTTGCATTAAAAAATGCAAGTATGCACTTTTGAATGTAACTGGCAAAAGTGTTAACTCAGTGCATGTCTCCGCTGCTAGATCCATGACACTTAGCAGAGTGCATCTCACACTCTACCCTCTTGCCTATGTTGATAAGTGCCTCCATGCCAGGCAGTCCACATGGAGGGCATCCTAAGTTACCCCATAACTCAACACATTTGCTTCAATATAAACACATCCCAAAATTGAAATTAAAAGCGAACTTGAGTTTCCAACTAATACTTTAAATTATATTAAGTTATGGGCCAAAGTGAGGCCCTGTTTGAGGAGATTTCTGAAGCAAAATGTCACTGAAGGTATTAGATTTAGATGATATTCCAATTTTTTTGAAGTGATGAGAATCACTTCTCCAAATGTGGAATTGATTCAATGTCTTAATACCAATGCTTCAATCAGAAAAATAGACAACAATATCCACTTTATCCATGATTAAACTAGCACAACCATTTAACTTGTGGTCGATGAACACCAATAGGTCACAAGTTAAGAGCTACAAAAAAGTTACTTGTTCTCCATGTGTAATTGCATGAACTGCCCGTTATCCATGCATCAACTACCAGTTATTCATGCATACCTGTTATTCATGCATCAACTACCAAGTATTCATGCATCAGCTACCAGTTGTTTTTGATATTCTTTTTTCTTATAATTGTTTATTTCGAATTTGAAACGACTACCATAAAATCAATCTGGACAGTACACTTGTCTCATCCTCATGCAATCTAGAACAAGCATAGGCACTAGTCCACCCCAAATTCTAAAATATAAACACGTATTGGTGTAATTATCCAAACACATTTAAAATATATCAAGAGTTGTGTAAGAGAAAAAGTTTAGCAATAGGAACAAAATTACAAAAGGAATTTCTAGATTTAGGAGTGAACCATTCAGCCAATATTGGTGAGCTTAAATAAACATAAAACCATAATCCAATATTAACAAAATGAACACTAGAGATGACTTGCTTTTAGAAAAGGATTGATGTTATGTACCAAAGCAAGAAAATGCAAAAAAATCCAGAATTTAGTACATTATATAGGACAAACAAATAACCATGAAAAGATGCTAGATGACACTAAAAAATTCTAGAATTTAAATTTTCTTGTAAGGAATTTCCACAATTGTTTAAGATAAAATTTGAGCCATTTAACCACATAAATCAGCCATGAAACAGAAGTATAAAACCCGAAAATTTTATGTGATTCCTCTATTATGAAACCCTAACCTTAAAATGAGATTTTATGGAGTTATTAGGGCTGTTTTATTTCTGCAACTTTTACTGTTATGAAATGAAGACGAAACAAAAATAAAACCTAAGAAATCAAGCCTAAAAACGATGTTAAAGTATGAGAATTTAGCTTGGGTTGATGGAAGAAGAAATCTGAAAGTTAATCCAGCCTTGAAGAAACCAAATTTCACCCTAGAAAAACAAAAAGAAAAAGAAAATGGAGTTTTGTGGTTGATGAATCCAATATTAACCAAATGAACACTAGATATGACTTGCTTTTAGAAGAGGATTGATGTTATGTACTAAAGCAAGAAAATGCAAAAAATTCCAGAATTTAGATGATAAAGGACAAAAAAAACCATGAAAAGATGCTAGATAACACTAAAAAATTCTAAAATTTAAATTTGTTGTAATGAATTTCCACAATTGTTTAAGATGAAATTTGGGCCATTTAACCACGTAAATCAGCCATGAAACATAAGTATAAAACCCGAAAATTTTATGTGATTCCTCTAGCATGAAACCCTAACCTTAAAATGAGATTTTATGGAGTTATTAGGGCTGTATTATTTCTGCAACTTTTACTGTTATGAAATGAAGACGAAACAAAAATAAAACCTAAGAAATCAAGCCTAAAAATGATGTTAAAGTATGAGAATTTAGCTTGGCTTGATGGTGGAAGAAATCTGAAAGTTATTCCAGCCTTGAAGAAACCAAACTTCACCGTAGAAAAAAAAAATGGAGTTTTATGGTTGATGCAAGGGTCACCCTAAAGCATACACCTTCAATATCTAGATTCTACAACATACCATAGCCTATGCATACTTAAACTTGCAACCCCTCTTAAGATGACAAATCACAAGCAAGCTACAAGACTAGAACATGTAACAACGAAAGAGATTATTCCCTAATTGATTCCAATGGAGTAATATTACCCTTCTATTGGTCTAGATCTAGAAATTTGATAATGGTCTAGATCTAGAAATTTGATAATGCAACAAGATACATGTTACCTCAAAATAGATTCACCAAGATATGTCTTACATGTAAGAAAGATCCCAAAGAAACCAAGAGCCTTTAGTGCAAAAAATAACTTTATTCTCCAATCAACAACAATAAGATACAATGAGGAAGAGCCTCTCTTATATAGGAGTGTAGCTCAAATTCCTTTACAATAAAGTAATAAATTATAATAGATCTACCAAAACCCTAGATATATCCTAGGGAGGCTCAAAGAAGCCCCTGGACATGGTCAAAAATGATAAACAATTGTCATAAACTATTAATAATCCCAAGGCAAGGGTGGTGCTCCACTATAAATGGTCTAAAAGTGGAGCACTTCCTCAAAATGGTGAACATCTCTCCATGAAAAGGCACCCAAAACGCATCCATGACAAAAATACAATGCCACACTTTAAATGGCAGCTTTGAATTTTCCAACTTCCTCAATATTTATCATATTTTCTATTATAACCACTTTTTGGAAATCCCGCGGCGATCCTACATCTAACAATGTTGAGATGACATAATTAATGACACTACCAACAGATAAATGCTCCTAAAATTAGGATGCCCCACTAAAAATGTCCTATCAAAAATGGCCTCCACATGTGTTCCATGTTGAATTTTCAGCATTAGCATAAACTTTAAAAATTTGCAGATAAACATAAATAGATCATCAGTGCAGTAAAAAACACATTCATCACATTGGCACACATGGACACAATATTTTTTTACTGGGGATACCTTCAAAGGACAAAAACCCCAAAAACATTAATAGCTCATCTCGTAAATGAGATGGCTTAAGAAATTCTTCAAAAAGTTCCTCAAATCCAGATCTGGATGTTGACCACAATAACTGTAAAATTCATCAGTAAAAAATTAGACTGATAATTTTACCCACAATTTTCAGAATTACAGAAAATTACCAATTTAGGGCTTTCTCAGAAAAACTGAGATTTTCTCTCTCCTGCTTGAAAATATCAGACTGCTGAAAACTGCTCAAAAATGTCAGCCTGCTGAAAACTGTCTGAAAATATCAGATTGCTGAAAACTGCCTGAAAATATCAGACTGTCTAAAAATGCCCAAAAAAATCAGCCTGCTGAAAACTGCTCAAAAATGTCAGCCTGCTGAAAACTGTCTGAAAATATCAGACTGCTAAAATCTGCCCAAAAAAATCAGCCTGCTGAAAACTGTCTGAAAATATCAGACTGCTGAAAATTTCCTGAAAATATCAGACTGCTGAAAATTGCCTGAAAATATCAGACTGCTGAAAACTGCTCAAAAATGTCAGCCTGCTGAAAACTGTCTGAAAATATCAGATTGCTAAAAACTGCCTGAAAATATCAGACTGCTGAAAATTTCCTGAAAATATCAGACTGCTGAAAATTGCCTGAAAATATCAGACTGCTGAAATCTGCCCAAAAAATTCAATCTGCTAAAAACTGTCTGAAAATATCAGACTGCTGAAAATTTCCTGAAAATATCAGACTGCTGAAAATTGCCTGAAAACATCAGACTGCTGAAATCTACCCAAAAAATTCAGTCTGCTGAAATCTGCCCAAAAAATTCAGTCTGCTGAAATCTGCCCAAAAAAATGGAATGCTGAAGATAGCTGTGCAAAAATGCTAAAGATGGACTTTGCTGATAAAACCCTAGCTGAGGGTTTGAACATAAGACAGTCTTCTTCTCCTGTGAGAGCAAAAGTGTGTGTAACAAATGAGAAGGCTTGATCTTCTTTTATAGCCTTTGTTCACCTCTAAGTGGACAAGATTAGGAAAAATAAAAATAATAATATTTTTATTCTTTCCCTAATTTCACTTTCACTTTTACCAAAAAAAAAAATACTTTTATTTTTTTTCTTTGACTTTTGACTTTGGCCTTTTACCAAGTGCCCCTGTGGTACCTTTTACCAAAAAGGGTACTTTTATTTTTCGTCTTTGACTTTTGACTTTGGCCTTTTATAAGTGCCCCTGTGGTCACTACCTGTGGTACCTTTTACCAAAAAGGGTACTTTTATTTTTATTTNTTGAAGTTTGTTGAACCAGAGAGCTTCTCTTCCGGTTTGAAACCAACGGTAGCCATCTCTGTCACTTATCCAAATGTTAGATCTGCAAATCTTAGTCCAAGATCTAGCGAGAAACAACAGCAGTATCCTTTTACTGTGTTTTCACATGCTAAGCTCTGATACGATGTTGAATTTTCAGCATTAGCATAAACTTTAAAAATTTGCAGATAAACATAAATAGATCAGCAGTGCAGTAAAAAACACATTCATCACATTGGCACACATGGACACAATATTTTTTTACTGGGGAAACCTTCAAAGGACAAAAACCCCAAAAGCATTAATAGCTCATCTCGTAAATGAGATGGCTTAAGAAATTCTTCAAAAAGTTCCTCAAATCCAAATCTGGATGTTGACCACAGTAACTGTAAAATTCATCAGTAAAAAATTAGACTGATAATTTTACCCACAATTTTCAGAATTACAGAAAATTACCAATTTAGGGCTTTCTCAGAAAAACTGAGATTTTCTCTCTCCTGCCTGAAAATATCAGACTGCTGAAAACTGCTCAAAAATGTCAGTCTGCTGAAAACTGTCTGAAAATATTAGATTGTTGAAAACTGCCTGAAAATATCAGACTGTCTGAAAATGCCCAANACTGGGTTGAGTCTTCACCGTGGTCCCGGACCAGGTGGTCCCATTCTCCGAAGAGAAGGGCTCTCGATGCTGCTCAAAAAAATCAACACTCCCTCTCAGCAAGAGAGGCATTCTCTGCCATACCAAGCTTGTCACGAAAGTACACGAACTTTGATGCTGTTAGAGGCTTGGTCAAGATATCTGCAATTTGTTCATCTGTACAANAATCAGCCTACTGAAAACTGCTCAAAAATGTCAGCCTGCTGAAAACTGTCTGAAAATATCAGACTGCTGAAATCTGCCCAAAAAAATCAGCCTGCTGAAAACTGTCTGGAAATATTAGACTGCTAAAAATTTCCTGAAAATATCAGACTGCTGAAAATTGCCTGAAAATATCAGACTGCTGAAAACTGCTCAAAAATGTCAGCCTGCTGAAAACTGTCTGAAAATATCAGATTGCTGAAAACTGCCTGAAAATATT
>LPNX010040422.1:356226-388943 GCA_001517045.1 Pseudotsuga menziesii | reverse complement strand
AGTGCCCCTGTGGTCATTACCTGTGGTACCTTTTACCAAAAAGGGTACTTTTATTTTTCTTCTTTGACTTTTGACTTTGGCCTTTTACCAAGTGCCCCTATGGTACCTTTTACCAGAAAGGGTACTTTTATTTTTATTTCAAAAGTACATCATCATAAACCAAGAGAGTTATTAATGCTTTTATCTCACACGCTGTGTGACACCTAGATCTGGTACCAGGGTAACTTAACCAAGGGTAGCTAATCATTGGAGAAGCACACCAAGCCCATAGATCAAGTGTCAAAGTGCCACACACATGCCCGGACCTAGTCTAGGGCTTACAGTGTCTTCATTCTCCTAGAGAATGGCTACTCAGAACTAAGCTGAGTCTACCAGTCCCAGACTGGTCTACATCGTGGTCCCGGACCAGATGTCTACTCAACACAAGGTTGAGTCTACCCAGGGCAGATCTGGGTTTATATCATGGTCCCAGACCAGATATCTACCATTCAACAGAATGGTCACTCAACACTGAGTTGAGTCTTCACCGTGGTCCCGGACCAGGTGGTCTCATTCTCCGAAGAGAAGGGCTCTCGATGCTGCTCAAAAAAATCAACATTCCAAAGGTAGTGCTCCTTATGAAACAGCTAGCCATCATCATCGAACATCATGTTAAGTGTCAAACATGTATATATGATAAAGTGCTCTAATGCTAAGGGGTTAGGTACATATAACCTAGGAAATGTTCACAAATAAGAAGATAATACATGAAATTTACTTACACATTTTTCTAACAACTCAACGACTTATTTAACCTTTACTCATCCAATCTAACATTGGTGTGACCATTTTTAAGTCATTACATGTGAAAGCCCTAAGTTAAGTCACATAGCCTAAATTCCTAAAGTAAGTGAGGGTACATGAAGTGAATGAGTACTTAGGGAAAGAAAGGGGTCTTTGCAAATTAACCATCAAAACAATTGAGTGTGATAGGCCTACCCTTAACTTTCAAGAGTTAGGGTTTAAGATATTTCTTCCACATGTATGCCTTAAAAGGAAGTGTTGTCATGGATCAACCATCCCTACACATTTTCTTTTTTACTTTGTTTTTCATTTGCTTGAATTTGTTACCCTTTTCATTGGCTTAATCCCTTTACTTTAGATTTGGCTTTGATAACTTGGGAGTTAGAGAACCTAGCTTTTAGCAAGGGGGAATATCTCCCATGTGTTTCCAATTTAATTTAGTAGCATCGACCTTAGAGTACTAGACTCTTAAAGCTTTATTAAGGTATTCATACATGGGAATAGTTATAAGACCTTAGGTTGTTACTGATGACAGATCATTTACAAACGGGAAAATGAAGGGGTGGATGAATTGGCTAGCGAAATGAAAATGGCTAGGCAAAATGTTATGAAATGAGTGAAATAACTTAATTTTGTTCACTAGGGTACAAATTAACCTTCGGAATGACACCAAGGTTACACTAAGACATGAATATCTGCTTTAAGTGTTATAAGTCATTATAAAAGCATAAAAGTAACATCCAATGAAATCATATTGTCATATAAACAGACACTCTAAGTGTCAATGAGGGTAAGAGATATCACAGCACTAGCGCATCTGACTCTGTCTCTGCTAGGCATAGCCAAGGCACACAGAGCATCTAAAAATATTGGAAGGGCCTCTAACTAATGACCCATCAAGAAGCCACAACTCTCGTTTCAGGAAAAACTATTCAACACATCACCCCTTGTTGAGAAAGGGGTAACAACCCCCACATGGTTGTGGTAGTGGAGCCAAAGGTATTGTAAAGATGAACATGGGCATGAAGCTATTATTGGAGCACTGATTAGAGTGATCACGGCAGTAGATGTGGGTGGCATCTCACTACGATCATCATTATCAAAAGGAGCAATCTCCAAGCGCTCCAAAACCAATGATCCATCCTCCAAATTATCCTCCTTTGGATTATTGTCCCAAGTCTTATATGCTAAGTTGCAGGAAACGCGAGTCTGGCACCTGTTTCACCCCCAAAAGCGAATTGGAATGCTGAAGCGCATATGGTATGAACTTGAAATGCATTTCATTTCGTATGAAACGCGTGCATATGAACTGAAATGCATTTCAAGTCTGTTCCATGTCTTGTACAACACGTTTCACCTGAAAAAGCAGCATGTCAAATGTGTTTCCACCCACAAATTGAGGAAATTAGGGTTAATAAATTAAATTTTAAATTAAACTTTAATTCTAGATTCTTCTAATTAGGTTTAGAAACTTATAAAGAGAACTTTACTTCATTCTCTCCTCACACATGCAACTTGAGCACTCAAGCCTGCGAGCGATTTGGAGGCAATGATCACAATGTTTTGGAGGCAGCGAGCAAGGGGATTTGACAAGCAGCCTGAGCAAGGGTGGTTCACTGGTTGATAGGAAGCTACAGTCATCAATGTTTCCAGTAGCTACAAGCTACAACAATCACTGTTAACCACATCCATCAACAACAAAGGTTTGAGCTGAAATATTTTTTATAGCAGCTACAGCCATCTACAGCCATCACTATCTGTTGTTTTGTAGTGTTTCTAGGCATCTTCATCTACAAGAAATAGTTTGTGGTGAGTAGCAAGATTTTATGAAGTTCCTTGCTAGTTTTTTAAGTGTTTTTTTGAGGGTTTATGCTTATAATTTCTAATACTTATTTTATTTATTGCAAAAATGTTTTTAAATTTTTTTGTAATAGCAATGGCATCCAACCAAGCTACTCAATCAATCCCTAAGCTCAACAAGAGGGATGACTACTATCCTCTTTCGAGGTATGTTCAAAAAATTGCAAGATGTGTAGGTGGTCGGTCATGGGAATGGTGGTGCAATCTCTGTAATTCCCAATATAAGGGCTCCTATCCAAGAGTTAGGGAATATTTTTTGCATTGAATCAGGAAAGGGAATTGCCCAAAAACAAATGACCCGGTTGATAGGAGAAAGTATCAAAAAAGACATGAACAGCTTACTCAAGCTACTCCTCAAGCTCCAAACATTGAGCCAAGGATTGTGCAAGAGGCTAGGAAGAGGAAATCAAATCAGCTACAATAACAACAAGCATCAAACAATCCTACAAAATCACCTTCAATTCAAGACAACAAAATAGCTAAACTAGTGAATATTCAAGGGAGATAAGAAGCTAAAACAAGAGTGGTTAGCCATCTATGCTTGTGGTATCCTTTTCAATGTGGTTTAGTCTCCTTACTGGCAAGATATCGTGAGGGCAATAAACACAACTCCTAATGGGTTCAAGGGGCCCAACTATGAAAAACTCCAAATAGATCTACTTGAAAAGGAGAAGGCGCTTGTGGAGAATATTTTAGCACCAATTCATGCTTCATGGAGCAGCTCAAGGGTTACTATTGTCTTAAATGGATGGATAGATACTAGGCATAGGCCATTAATAAATATCATTGCCACTTCATCAAAAGAAGCAATGTTTATAAAGGTTGAAGACTGCTCAGGGGAGATGAAAGGGCCTAGTAAGGTGGTGCAAGTTACTACAAATAATGCACGAGTTTGTAAAGCTGCAAGTTTAATGGTTGAGAGCAAGTATGATCACATTTTTTGGACACTTTGTGTTTTCCACAATCTGAGTTTGATCTTAGAAGAGATTGACAGTAAAGTTCCATGGATAAAGGACCTCATAGGGGAAGCGAGGGAAATAATAAAATTCATCACCAACCACCACCACTCTCGAGCAATATTTCGAGAATTCTTCAAATTGGAGT
Organism: Pseudotsuga menziesii; assembly: GCA_001517045.1. Classification (NCBI taxonomy): domain Eukaryota; kingdom Viridiplantae; phylum Streptophyta; class Pinopsida; order Pinales; family Pinaceae; genus Pseudotsuga; species Pseudotsuga menziesii. The sequence goes on along the minus strand of LPNX010040422.1, from coordinate 385,196 downwards.
TGTCAAAAATTGTTGACACGAGATATGCCTCCAATTTCATCATGTTGTGTCGCCTTGTTGAGGTTAAGCAGGCATTGGTTTCTATGATGGTGAGTCAACTTTGGGTTGAGTGGAGCAAGCAGATATATGGTGCATAGGTTGCACCTGATGAGGAGTGGTGGAGCAAGATAGATTTCTTGCTCAAGATCACAGGCCTTGCATTTGAGCTTCTTCAAGGCACCAATACAGACCAACCTTTCTTGGGGGAGGTATATGATGGCATGGATACCATGGAAATCATTTCGCGAGAGTCTCCTCAGCTTTTATTTGTTGATTTTGGTTTTGTTGATTTAGTGCAGAAAATCATTGTTGACAAGTGGAACAGTTTTAGCACTCCATTGCACACTTTAGCACATGCCTTGAACCCAAGATTTTATGATGAAGAGTCCATTGCTCAAAGCAATGGGAAAAGGAAGGCACCACAAAAGGATGGAGAGGTGGCCAATGGAGTCAAAAAATCCCTTCTGAGAATTTTTCCAGCTGATCTACACAAGGAGGTCAAGGAAGAAACTTTTAGTTTCGCTGCAAAGTTGGATGATTATTCAGACATATCAACATTGGATGAGGGTGACTCCATGAGCCCAATTAAGTGGTGGGTTTGTCATGGAGAAAATGGTGTACATTTGCAAGCCCCCTCCATTCATATTCTTTCACAAGTGGCAAGCTTTTCATTGGCAAAAAGGAGTTTGAGCACCTATGGTTTTATTCATTCTGTGAAGCGCAACAAGTTGGGCTCACAAAAGGTTGAGGATCTTGTATATGTGTCTTCCAACCTTTGCCTTTCATCTCGTAAGGGCCCAGAATATAGCAGTGGCCCTTGTAAAAATTAGGATGTTGAGTAAGAATCTACTAACTTGGACCTCTTTCTTGTTGCACTAAATATTGAGGAACATAAAGTGGAATTCATGGAAAATTTTAGGGGCGAAATTTAGCCCATGGGCTAATTTTCGAGGTTTTTTCCAAAAAAATATTCGTCATTTTCCATTTTTTCCCAATTTGTTTTGCCCAAATTCCATAGGATTAAAATTTTTCCCAAAATTGTCCAAAAATATATAAAACCCTTAGAAATTTGAATATTTTTGTAAAAATATCGCCAAACATTTTATGGTTGGAAATTTGATAATCAGTAAGACTCGCCAAGGTTTCTACGCTTTAACAAATTTATGGATCCTTAAAATTTTCCCTAGTGGGATTGGAAATACTTCTTCCACTCTACATTCTACTGCTAAGCATGCTTCTTGTTTTATTTTGAGGAAGACTATGAAGATGAGGATGACTATTAGTCAAGCTCATGTTTTAATTCTATTTTCTATGTTAGTATGTTCATTGTTCATAGTTTGATACATTGTACTTGTAGCCTCATACATAAAGGCTAATTTTGGATATATACTATATAGTCTCGTTTATAAAGGTCGTTTTTGGATATTATTACTTGCATGAATGAAATGATATAGACTTGGGTTCATGAGTAAAATGTGATGTTACATGTATGATTTCAATTTTATTTGTATCATTTATCATTTATCACTTGCAACTAAATGTAATTAATAATTTAAGGTTTATGTTTTATAATAATTTTGTCCTTGCTCACACACACACACACACACACACACACATATATATTGTGTTTCCCTATTTCCAAAATCTGGGGGGGTCGCACTTCCAACGTTTCCTCATTTCCTTGTTTTGTCCTTGTTTCCCCATTTCGTGCAACTTAGCTTATATGCTTATCTCCATCTTTGTGTCCTCACATTAATGGGGAAAAAATCACAAGATATAAAGCACATAAACCAAGCTATCTAGCAATATACAATCAACTTGTTTCTTCTAGCATTGTAGATTAAACTCGAGGTGCTCCAACACCTCTCTGTGGAAAAAGTGTTCACGATCTATGAAAGAACTCAAGACTCCAAACATTGTAGCTGGTGGGCAGAACCACCGTAGATGTCCACCACTCTAGAGAAAATATTTTCTCTTGATCTTTAATTGAAAGGCTAAAGCCAAAGGCTCCATTGCCACAGATGTCGTTGCTCAATTGTTGTCATATGGTACCACACACATCCTCATCATGGACCAATTTGTCTAATGCTTGCATATAAACAACCTAAACCTCTAGATCTTGGTGTTGTTTTCTTTTTAGCCACAACCACCCCCCCCAACTAAAGGTCAATGCTTGTAGCAATGATGAATGATGGTATGATGGATGATGGTATTTTGGTGTAAGCACATATGGTAAGGCATGTAATGTAATATTTGGAATATATATTTTCCTACCATTTTTCCACCTCTATACGCATGTGATTATATAAGTTCACATCTCTAGGCTCAACAATATCCTTAATCTATCCTAACATATTGTCCCTCTGTTCATACACCTCCCCAATGACTAGCTGATCTGAATCTACAAACTAAATCATGTTATAAATTGGCTTGGTGAACTGCAAAACATACCTAACCTGTGACAAAAATGACCATCATGACTCATTTCCCATGTTACCCCCCTATTTGTATAGGTTGTTCATTAATTGCCACTGATGTCGTTGCTCAATTGTTGTCATATGGTATCACACACATCCTCATCTTGGACCAATTTGTCTAATGCTTGCATATAAACAACCTGAACCTCTAGATCTTGATGTTGTTTTCTTTTTAGCCACAATCCCCCCCCCAACTAAGCATCAATGCTTGTAGCAATGATGAATGACAGTATGATGGATGATGGTATTTTGGTATTTATGCTTGTAGCAATGATGAATGATGGATGATGGTATTTAGGGCACAAAAATTGCATAAAAAGTTGAAGAGCCAAAATTTGTTGTAAATCTAGCAATGTTTAGGACCTTTTTTTAGATGATGGCAATACCGAATGGCCACTTGGATCACTAAATCTTCAATATTCAACAACCTTCATCCTATGTTGCACAGGGACCCGTCCCCCCCAAAATCTCATGTGTTTCCTGCGTTCCCGCGTTCCGGGGACTTTGGAACTCCTCGGAAACGTCCCCAATTTATCGGGGACTCCGTTAGGGACTTGGGGACTTTTGAGCCATACCCTAAACGTACCTGTCAAAATCGAGGATTTCTCAAGAACGTCCCTAAACCAATCGAGGACCCTTGGACGTCTCTCGACCTGTACAATTAAAATTAAAATTTAAAATATATAAATATATATATATAAACCTAACATAATCTTCCCCATATTCCTCTGACATGCAACACATGCTCAAAGTTTGAGTTCATAGCTCAACACAAGCTCACACTCACAATGAGTTTGCCCCCTCTCAGCCACAACATGATGTACAACACATGTATTTCATATTTGATATCTTCAATTTTATTTTTTATTTTTTTGGGGGTAAAAATGTCAGCACATGCTATTATAGTTTTATAAAATTATAATTTAGTATTTACAAATGTCAAATTACAGATTTAAATTTATTTGTTATTTAAATTTCGAAATGATTCATCATTCATGTATACATTGTTGTAGATTTTTAAATTTTTGTCACTGTTATAACTTTCAAGTTTAAGTTACTATTTAATGGTTAACTTTGAAGTTAAAACTATTTAAAGTTTTCAGTTTTTAGATCTTAGGCATGTATCTTGAGTCTTAGCTATTTGTTTTGACAATGGCCAATGATGATTGGACAATACTTTATATTTCCTTTTGTAATTTGAATTTTATAATTAGTTCTACTTTTTATTTCATTTTATTTCAATTCACAATATATATATTGCCGTCCCCTGAAAAATTGGGGCTGCGCTCTAGCCATCCCGGAAACTCATCCCCCCGTCCCTGGGGCCAGTGCAACACAGCTTTCATCAATGCGATTGACTTTGACTGGTTTGGACCATTTTTACTGTGTTTAGTATAGTTGCTATACCCTTTTGAATATTTTATGTATTTTTATATATGTAAAGTTAGCATAGAGTTTTCACAAGTTGTCAAGCTGACTCTCCATTTTGGATTTGTCAAGACATGTGCCTTTGTTGTAACGATTACTCTACTCAACTCACAGAAGGTTGGCCAAATGTTGTTATGTTAAAGCTATCCAACCTGGTCTGGACTTTGTGCAACACTGCAGTCTACTACTATAGGTAGTAAGGAATTATGTTGCCAATTATGTTTTGGTTTTGCACAATTAGAATCCACCTCTCTTATGGATTAGTGTGCAAAAATCATTTAAATGAAGGAAAAATCACTGGCGAGTATGGCAAGTATTCATGTCGAGCATCCTAAGTCAATACTTGCCATACTCGTGAGTAATTTCTCCTGCATCAAAATGTTTTTTGTTGCACAATAATCCATAAGCGTTCTCAACAAACTCCAGAGTACTTGCCAGTAATCAGAAGTATGGGAGCATTGAGTACTTGCCAGTAATCAGAAGTATGGGAGCATTGATCAGTCAATATGTTTATGGAAGATTTTCTGAAACGTTTCAAGTAGAGTCAATGTGTTGTCCATGAGAGTGAAAACAATGTGCAAAATGCACCAAAAAAATTACTGAGCGATACAGCAAATATTGACTCGGGATATTCTGCATAATAGGCAGCTCTCGTCAGTGCTGGGAAGTATGGCGAGTATTGACAAGTCAATACTCTGTCAACGAGAATCAGAAGAATATTGAGTTGAGTACCCGTCCTCCGACCATATTCTGGAATATTACAACATTAACCACTAGACTTAACAGTTTGTTTCTGCTTACCCAAGCATGATTAGGGTCTGATAAAGTTTAACCTAGCTACGCCTAGTCCATGCAATGCAGAGGCATCTTGGGAACATTTAATCACTTGGGCTTGGTCTTCTTGGGGACTCTATATCCAGCATTAACAGGATATTTAGAGTTGCCCATTCATATGAGGGAAATCATTTATGTTATTTACTATATTCAAATAAACCCAATCTATTTTCAAGCTAACAATTTCAAGTGCGCCTGAAATTAAGAACAGATCAAGATGAGAGTTAAAGTATTTTTTTTTTTCAAAAAATAGAAATTCAGAAGACCAAGCCAACATTTGGGTAATGAAATCTTACTTGGTTGAGCAGGAACACCCAGATGGGCTTTCACTGTGCTTGAAAGATTGCTCCATGCATGACCCATGATATTCTCTTACAATACAGGGCCTGACTCCAAATAATGCTCAACATCAATGCAAAACCAACATGCACAATAACAGATATTATTCTTTTAGCTGCGCACGAAGATACAGTGAAATCGTGTTTTTAAAGAGTGAATGAAATCGTGGTAAGAAAACCCGTTTTATACAAACTATTAAAAATGAAAAATGCAGACAAAGGAATGGTCTCATATATTTGATATTTAGAAAGGAATGGCTTTTTTTCACTTGAAAAAATCCCAATGCGTATTCATCTTTTCTATTTCACATCTTCCATTTAATTTATTTTTATGTAATCGTGTAGTATTTGATTTCATATTTCATAGGATGAGAATCAAATGTTTTTTTAACTATAGGAATAGCAACTTTCCAAGAAGGGGCCGAGACGTCCCAAACCTGAAACAAGTGATGAGTATGAAATTCGTATATATTTAACTTGAATGGAAGTTTACCTAATGATATGTTTGTTTTTTCTTGAATAATAAAGATAAATTTATTAACATTTATAAATAATAATTATTTTGATTAATAATTAAGTTAAAATAGATTTTAAATCTTTGATAAAAAGAGAAAAAACTCATACAAATTATGTTATTTGATAATTCATTAAAATTTAAAGCAAGTTTATCCTATAAGAAACATTTTTTTTTACCACTTTAAAATAAGAAAATCATAATCTTTTCCACATATTTTATATCGAATTCTTCACTTTTCCAGGATATTGATATTTTTCTACCTTTGTTTTTTAAAATAAAATTTGACAAATTTAGTTGCTTTTCTATTTTTAATAGATTATTTTTTAAAAAGATTGAAAAACTTTATGTAAATTTTTAATAATAATAGTCTAAAGAAGTGTATAAGAGAGATAGGTACATGAAGGGTCATTTTTTACCCTGGAGGAAAAGAAGTTGGTTTGTATGCGTGTGACCTTGTCATGTCTTCAAATAACATGGTGGAGCAATACGCTCTTTATTTTGGATTGTGATATGATGTCGCAAAGGGCATTAGCTCTCTCACTATCATTGGAGATTCTCTTCTAATTATATCTCAGTCAAGGAACATTTTGAAACTAACAAATTTTATTGCAAGCTGACTCCATTTAAGAATAATCGGTTTGCTCTCTCACATCACCTCCCACCAGCTCTTTCATGTTCGAAGATAACATAATGCTCAAGATTATGCTTTGGCCAAATTAGCATCTAGCATGTCCAAGGGGAATATTAAAGAGAATGTGGTCCAACATTTTTGCTATCTTCCTTAAAAAATTTAATGAAATCACTTCTTACCATTTAGAGGCTGGTCTTTTAAAATTTCATTATTGTTGATGTGAAGGTCATCCGGTTGGTGTACAGTTGGTGTATCGCGATGGTGTTTGCCATTAATGATCATTGGGTTCGCTTGCTTCAGGCAGTTGGCAGTAATGAAGATTGTGATTGTGATGTTCTTATGAGTTATTCTTCTCATTCTTATCTACGAGTTATGTGTAGCAAGAGAGAGTGGTGCTATTTTGTGAATTTTGGTCTTGGTATGGTGGAGACATATGTTGAGACTTCAACCACCTCCTCTTGCCCAGGAGAGTGGCTTCCTTTAAATTGCATAGTTGGTTCTAGTGTGTGGGAGTGTGGAGACAGAAGCCTTGCTTTGCTTTCTCTGGTTTGGAGAGTTTGGGATGTTGGCATCAATTAGGTTAGGTAATTAATCTATCTCTCGATTTCTCTTGAAAGTTCCCTATTCTGGTTGAGTATCAAACTCTTTGTTCACTCTAAATTTGCTGAAGGAAATAGGGTTTTTTTCTCCAAAGTTAGTGGTATAAATTTCACAGATTCTCTCTTTACCTTCCAGCCTGAGATTATGGTTCTTTCGGTTCTCTTTGTTTTCAAGGCCAGATAGGATTTCAGGGAAGAGATTTTTGGGGTTGGGAATTGCCCTCTATTTGTGGGGCGGGTTCTATGTGGGAAATTTTTTTTAAACTCCTTCCCACCCTTGGTTTGGTTGTTGGTTATTTGGGTATGTTTGTAGTCATTATGTCTTATACGACAATCCCTTTGGTGTTCCTAGAACTTATGTAGATTCTAGTTCAAGTTTTGTAATGGCTCGGTCCATCTTTCAGTTCATTAAGCTTATGTAGGTTTGGATTATTAGAGATTCACCCTCCCTTCAGTGCGTTGTTCAAGGGATTCAAATATGGATGTAGAAAAGAGACTTGATGAGCTCTCTGGCAAAGTTGGTTCTCTGCAAGCCAATATACATGACTTCTAGGATCAATTAAGAGGAATGTGATCTTAGATGGAGGAAATTATCTAGGCTATTCAATAAGTCTCCCCCCATATCAAAGGAATGGACTCTCGACTTGAAGGTATTTAATAGGTTGCTCATTGTTTGATTTATTTCACCTTGAGACTTGTTGTTCATTTGGAGGGCTTTGATAGGGATGTTCTTGAGTGTAAAGATCATATAAAAGAAAATGCAAATTTTGTTTCGAAGCATGAGGAAATGTTGAATAGAAAGAACTCCAAGTTCGAGGAGAATTCTGATGACAACAATTATGATGACTCTGCTATGAACTCCACCGATAAGAATATTGTTGATTCTATATTAAATGTTGAGAAAATTTCCAACGAAGAGAAAGAGGACACTCCTGATGACTCTCTTGAAGACAATTTTCTTCGTTCTATGGGTACTCCTAAAGAAAATCAAGGCACTCATGACATGGAATAGGATGATTATATTGAATCTACTCGTAGTATTAAGGATAGTTCCCTAGTAGATGAGAACAATAACTCAGTGGATACAAATGACTCAAGTCAAGATGAGCAAGGCTCGGTTAGTGATTCCAATTCTTAATATGTCAACTTGGTTATGTTTTTTGCATTTTTCTTTTAGGTTGTTTTGCCAAGATCTATAGTAGTTTAGGCATTTTTGTTTTTTGTTGCAAATTCCTGTTTTGGAAGACTATAATTATGTTGTTTTTTGAAGAAGTTCTCAGACTCTTGAATGAAAAACATTTTGTAAGAATATGCTGAATTTATTCAACCATATTAATATTAATATAACCGTTTTTGTAACAAACAAAAAAATCTAGAGTGGTGTATATTAGGCTCACTTAGGTGGTACATAAAACTGAACTAATGCAAAATCAAAGCACTTTTGACTTGCCAATGAAAATTATAGTCCATAAATGAAAAGTATACACCATGAAAACTTGGGCATGGACTAAAAATTATACTCTCTTAGCTGGTAATAATAAGAGCCATGAGGTGGCAATGTCCCTGTCATTGCCACTGACTGTTGCAAGAAGAGGGGTGTTGTGGAAGGAAGAGTTTGATAAAGTCATATTTAGAACATTGCTCTATTTATTAACTTTTATATAAAGTTCGTTATGAGTGAAGAACATGTACAAAGCATGATTCAACTTTTATAAAAAGTTCAGTATGAGCGAAGAACATGTACGAAGCATGATTATTGATTATCATAATTAGTGGGACATCAAGTCTGGAATGACAATGATCTATTATCAAAGAAAAGAGCATTTTGCATAAGGCCACTAGCAATTATATAGTAACATGGATGCGTAAATGCAATGTTGCGATAGAAGCTTAAAGTTCATTAATTTTGATAGTTGTGTGCAAATGTGGCAATTAAGCTAATGAAGGGGGAAATTTTGTGTTCAAATATGCTTTGATATTTGAATATGGGGGGATTTGGAGTTGTGATAAATACATTTAACTCGTTATTAAAAATTATAAATTTTTTATAATAAAAAGGTAAATTATAAATTATAAAAACCATTTCCTATTTCCAACTCGGAATTTGAGAATTAGATCACTGACTTTCCAAAAACAAATTTTACATACATTCACTTTCCATGTCAATGCACTCTGTCGATGGTGGATAAGGAAGCTTGGAACAAATGGGTAGGGTTAACTTTTAAATACCATCGCAAGCATATGATACCAAGTGTCAATTTAAAATGGTAAATGGTAATTAATGCAACATTATGTAGCTACGTGTTTATTCTAATACATTGTATATTAATGGTGTTCAACATGTGCTAGTGGGTCCATTGAAGACACATCCTTTCACTCCATGTGCAACACATTATGCTTCAAACATCAATTTACGTTGGCTTTACACTGAAACTACTGACAAAAATAAAAATATCGAAAATGATCATTCTTCATTTTATCTTAAATCCATTAGTCGCAACGCTACTATAGCACCAAGTCCATTGTCGCAAGCATCACTCTCAATAGTGAAGGGCTTGGAAAAATCAGGCATCTAAATGAAAGATCCAAGGGAGTAGTTGAGACTGTTGAAGGTTGCATCTGAATGAAATGGAGCTTAGTGATGACACCATGTGAATTCTTCTTAAGGAGATTTTCCATGTGATGTGAATTGATGATGCTGAGAGACCCTGGTTGTAAGCCCTTCAATGTGTGTTTTTCCCCATTCACTGAAAAATGCATCCACGGTTCAGCAAAATCCCATAAGATGGGTCCAAGTGTGCATAACCATTGAGTGCCCAAAATCACATTACATCCTCCTAAGGGCATGGCAAACATGTTAGAGAGCAAGTTATAATCTCCAATAGAGATACGCACATTGCGACCCTTTCCTTTGTAAGGCAAGGTGCCCCATTTGGCAATCATGACTTTAAAGCTGGAGCAAGGATGGACAAAACAATCAACCTATTTGGTGATCTAAGGGTCAATGAAGTTATGGGTGTTACCAGAATCAATGAGTATTGTAAGGGGGATCTTCTTGAAGAAACCCTTGACCCACATGGTTTGTGGGGTGGTGACTCCAACTAATGCATGGAGAGATATCTCTGGGTGGTCGTCATGAAAAGGAGGGTCGACAAGCGGCTGCTGAATGTTGACCTGATCATCTACTGGATCCTGAGTAGCTGCACAAATTTCAACTGCAGGCGGAGAAGCCACATCCAAGAGATAGAGCTTTTGCTCAGCACATTGATGTACCCGGGTGAATTTCTCATCACAATTATAACAAAGCCCTTTTTCCCTACGTGCCCGCATCTCGACTTCAGACAAATGCTTGACAGGATTGGTTCTAGGAGATGATGGGATTGGAGGTATTTGGGAAACCATATTTCTGAATGGAACAAAAGTGGATTTGGATCATTGTTGAGCCCTAATCTTGTCCTCCGCCAACTTAGCCAACCCTAGGATTTCCATCATTATGTTGCGACAGAACATTTTAACCTAAGATCGGATTGTATCCTTCAGACCGCTGATAAAACAACTCATGTAGAATGGATTAGACCATCCTTCTCTGTGATTGACTAATTTATCAAATTATGTCTAATACTCTCTCACAGTACCACTCTAGCAAAGTTTGTTGAGTGCTCCTGTGAAGTCATCAAAACCACTAGGGCCAAATCATTGCAAAAGGAGTTGGAAAAAATATGTCCATTGTGACTCTTCATTATCCTTGATGTACCAGCGAAACCATTGAAAGGCTTCATGTTCCAAATGAAAGGATGCAAGTGGGACTTTATTGACATCAAAAGTGTTATGCATATTGAAATATTATTCTGCCTTGTAAATCCATCCAGTCAGATCATCGCCATTGAAGTGAGGAAAATCAAGCTTTGACCCATGAAAGTTGCTAGAGGAAGAGGACCTAGTGTCTGCAGAAGACTCGGGCTATCGTCGATTGCTCATATGTGGAAGATGGAAGCCGAGATTTTTTCGATCCATATCTTCGAGTTTGGTCTTGATAGCAGTAAGTTCTTCTTCCATTTGTTTATTTGTGCCTACGCGGGTGACAACCATAAGCATTTTTTTTTTTGGGGGGGGGGGGGGGTTGGTGGAAATGATATGTGGCGGTTCTAGAAATATGTGCTTTAACATCTAGAAATGGATATGGACACTAGGCATGTTCGGTTTCCTAAAGGTTCAAGGGATTCACTCGACCACCAATGTTGTCTAACGACTTGCGTATTGGGGTAGTACCCCTCACTCCACGACTCAAGTAAAACAGATAATCGCTTTGCCACAAACGACAGCTCTTGGTTTACCTCACAGGTGGAACTAGTCAATCTGTCAGGGGTCATTTCACTTTTCGCTTGGCAGGTCCTCTCAATGGCCAGCTACTTCAAGGTTCCTATGGTTCTCCTCACAATGAGTTTTAGGGCTATGCCCAAGTACTTCCACAGTTAAGCGGACAGGGTTTATTCCCTGATACGAATGAATAATATCGATGCAAAGAATAAGTACTACTACAATAATCACAACACCATAAAAAATTTGGCAGAAATTCCACCCAATGCCCAAACAATCCATAAATAGAGCTAGGGTTTTGAGATGAAAATTTTAAAATGAGCATAACCTCATCTTTATTGTTCAGAATCACATTATAAACTGTTTCTGGAACTGGAACAACCACTCTGCATCTACCCACGCAAACGAAACATAAATCTGGGCACCCGGTCAAAATATTTTCACTAGGCAATTTATGTTGTCCTCACTGAAATTCTGGAAAATGGTTGATTTTAAATTAGCCATATCTCCACTTTCGAAACTCCAAATGAGATGATTTTTTTTTAAATGCGTATTTTTGCAAGAGGAATTTAGATCTACAACTTGTTTCTTCTAAATCTATGCAAAAAGTTTCAAAAATTGATCTAAGAGTCGTCGCCCAATTTTGCCCTCTTTTTTTTTGCCCAAAATAAGAGAAAAAAAATTCCTACTTGTGCCAAGGAAAGTGCTCTGATACTAGATGTGAGGAACCTTCTACAATAAACAATGAGAATGGACGATATAACAGAAATAGCAGAGCACAGAAGAGATTTTATTGATCGCAGGCCACTTCGAGGGAGCAACCTCTTTTGAGCAAGCTCAATACAAATAATTTTTGGATGCCTTCATTGGCCTCAACACTCACTTATATACTAAGTATAATCTAAACAACTATTACTCCCCATGAATGTGGGATAATACAACATACTAACAAGACGACTTACAAGCATATGCTTCCAACAAAATATATTAACGAAATAAAGAGGAGGGTTGACACAGGTTCTTAACAATGAACAAACTGAAATTCAATCCACAAGGGTTTATTTATTTACAAACTCCTTCTCTAACAAAATATATACATTCAATATTGCAAGGACTGCAAAGGGTAATGATTTTCGATTATAATACAAATATTTTGTTGAAAATAGATGATTTAGACAATACTTGAAATTACTTATAACTGAAATGAGTTTTAAGTACACAAAACACAAAACCAATTGAACTATGCATAAAGATACCCTAATGATTTTCAGAATTGTGATGAAAATTTGAATAAACTAAAATATAAAATAAATACTATACAAATATTAACAAAGTAAAACAAACTATGTATAGATTTGAATATTTGATAAAATTAGCGAAATTATTTTTTAAGAATCAACCTGTTAACCAGAAAGGTTTCAGACTGACCCTCCAAGGTTTGAAGTCGAAAGGTACTTGGGACCATTTTTTCTACAATGATATAGGGTCCTAGCCAAAGATGTTGAAATTTTGTATGTTCACCTTTATCTTCATGAGCTTTGTCCCATTTTAAAACCAGATCACCTACTTGGAAATCTCTATTGGAAACTGAGGCCTGATCAAACCAAGATTTTACAATTTGTTGATGTTTCTCAAAATGTTGTTTGGATTTTTCTCTATCCTCCTCTAACTTAATTAGAGTATTGATTCTCTTCTCCATAGCAAAACAATTTACGTCATGGATGGACTGTGCTAACTGTAAAGAAGGTAAGAAAATATTAGGAGGCAGAATGACTTCAATGCCATAGACTAGAAAGAAAGGTGAATTTCCAATTGAAGATATTAGAGTTACTATGTCTAACCAAAGTACATTATGTAAGGCAATATGTCAATTCCGATGATGTGTCGCAATAGTTTTATTTAGAATCTTTAGTAAGTTTTTGTTGGTGGATTCAACTAAGCCATTACCTCGAGGGTAATAACGTGCAGAATATCTGACTCTGATACCTTTCTCCAAAGAAAATTATGTTAATTCAACGAAAGAAAAGTAAGAGGCACTATAAAAACAAGATATTCAAGCATGCTAAACTGACTAATAATAGAGGATTCTAAGAAAAGAACAACTTGACTATTGTTTAGTACACACAATGGTGTAGCTTCCGCCCATCGGGTAAAATAATCAATTGCAGTGATAACATATTTATGTTGCATGGATAATGGTGGTTTGATTGGCCCTACTATATCAAGACCCCACGTGTTTCAATTGTGTGACAATATTAACATTTTTTAGCGTGTGCATAGGAGTCTCGAAATAAAGTCGACCAATAATAACCAACTCTTAATAATTTATGCGCAGTAGTTTCACGACCAAAATGACCACCTGCAAGACCAGAGTGTAACTCCTTTAAAACTGTTTCAATTTCATCCTTATCAAGACAACGTAATAATACACCATCTTAGTTTTTCCTAAAAAGGACATTATTAATCAACTAATAAGCAACTGATTTTAATCTTAAGGCCCTTTTTTTGTTATAGGTTATATGGAGCACTTCCTATTTCAAGAAGAATTCTCATGTCAGAATACTAGGAATCTTGTGGAGGATGAAAGAATCAGATTTCCTTTTTCAGAAAAGACTCATCCATGTTAACATCAATATTATCCACTGGAAAATGAGCTGACTCAGCTGCAAGTTTACAAAGGCCTTGTCCTCCGACCACTGATCTGGTTGGTTTTATCTCAATATCATATTCTTGTAAGGTCGTCATCCAAGGTGCACTTTTATCACTTAAATCCTTTTGTACCAACAGGTTCCTTACCACAAGATATAGAACAACTACTTTAGTTCTTGATTTTAAGAGATAAGGTCGAAAATGTTTTACTTCCCTAAAGACAACAAATGCTTGCTTATCAACTTCATGATAATTTAACTCGGCTCCTTTAAAATTAGAACTCATAAAATATATAGGGACCTCGTGATTTTTCTGATTATGTTGAGTTAACACAACATTGTATGAAATATCTGAAGCAAAAGTATAAAGTATAAAATCCTTGCTAAAACTAGGACTAAGAATAGAAGGAGCTTCAAATATAGCTTCTATAATTCTTTTGAATGACTATTTTCCATTGTTACCCCAACTAAAGTTCGCATCCTTTTTAATCATGTTTTGCAGAGGACAAATGATTTCAGAGAAGCTAGAGATAAATATTCTAACAAAATTAATTTTTCCCAAAAAGAATTGCATGGCATTTTTACTCAAAGGGTAAGTAATCTTAGATATATCCTGAGTTCTCTAATGATCAATCACGATTCCATCTTTGGAAACTACACAACTTAACAAAATTTCCTGGGTTACTGCAAAGATTATTTTCTTAGGGTTTAGTGATATCCCGTATCTTCTACAACATTCAAAAACCTTCTTAAGATGAGAGATATGGTGAGGTCAGTTTTTAGAAAAGACTGTAACATCATCAAGGTAAACAACTACATCATGATTAATTAGTCCCCTAAAATCTATATCCATTGCTCGTTGAAAAGTGGCTCCTGCATTAATTAAACCGAAGGGCATATTTCGATAAGCATAAGTTCCCCACGAAGTTCTGAATGTAGTTTTTAGTTCATCATCAGGAGAAACTAGAATCTGGTTATAACCTGAGAAAAAGTCAAGTAATGACAACATCTCAAATCCACAAAAATTTTGGAGGATTTGCTCCATGGGAGGGTCTGGGCAATTATCTTTTTTCTGATGAGTTGTTAAGATTACGGAAATCGAGACAAAGTCGAATAACCCTTTTTTTCTTCTGAACTAGAACCAAGTTATCCACCCACTAAGTGTGGCGTACTAGAAAAATGATTTTGGCAACTAAGAGTTTGTTCAACTCTTTCTTAACTATTGGTTCAAGTGTTGGATGCATTTTCCTAAGATTTTGTTGAAAAGGTTTGAAGCGGGATTAATCAGGATAATATGTTGCATGATTTGTGGATTGAAAGTTTTTAGGTCATCATACGTCCACGCAAAAACATCTAGTATTCCCTGAACAATTTTTTAAAACCTGATTTTTCTATGGAGGTACAATATGTTCCTAGGTTGACAGGTTGATGATTGGAATCTGTCCCTAAATTTATAGTTTCATACCTTAAGCAAGAACTATTTGTTTTACAGTTTGGGACCGCCTTAAATTTATCCTCAAGATCATAAAAATTTTCCAATCTTAAAACAGAGTTGGGGATAGATTTTACCATGTTGAAATACTTTTCTATCGGACAGTGAGGATGTATTACCGAACAGTTGTGTAAGTCTTCATCGTGAGTGATTTCATCAATAACAGAGTCCTTGAAGGTATCTTCATTCGTTAAGAAATTCAATATCTGTGTATCATCATTGAAAACATGCCAATTACTAATCTAGTTGGGAATTGATGGCCTAAAAATTAACTCAATTGAAAAAGTGTTAGGTGAAAAATCTTCAGGTGGAACTAATTTAGAGGCTACATTAGCTAACAAACCACCTTCTTGATTTTCAATTCTTGGAATGGAATTTATATTGAAAGCATCAAAATTTGAATAAGGTTCCATAGCTCTTTTTGATAATTCTGAAGATGTTCAAAAATGCAATAAATTGAGTCACATACCTGTCAGACAATAATTTCAGAATCACCATATACCACCAGTACCTTGATGTTTAGATCTAAATCCTTCTTCAGACTTTGGATAAGAGCTTCATACTTAGCTATGTTGTTAGTACAATCAAACTCTACTCTACAAACTATACATGTTTTATTTCCTTTTGGATTAATTAGAAGACAACCAACAACAACTCCTTCTTTTGATTTTGACCCCTCAAAATATAGTGTCCAAGGTAAACCAATTACAACTACCTTACTATCACTAATATATACATAATTATGTTTTTCTACACTATTTACAACAATTTGCGATGCGGAATTAGGTTGAATATAAGGGACATTAGAAATTTCATATTTCTATTTTATACCTGTAAATGGAGAATTTTCAGCCTTAAAATTCCCAAAATTAAATTCATAAGTGTAGTTTCCCATGTTGAATCAAAAAACAACACTGGTTCATGGGATCATGTAATTATGTTACACTATGCTTCAAGTATCTTTCTCTTCCAATTTTAATCTGATTGGATTTACGATTTTAGGTAGCCATAAGGTTGACCAATCAGTTGTGAAGAAACCATTTAGATTTTGTGACCAATCTCTACTTAAAAACAACCCATAAGCATCAAGAATGTCAGCAACAAAAATGCCTATTATCTGATAAATTGATGGGTTACTTGCCATCCTGATTTGTACATCTTTTATTTATCCTAAAACATTCACATTTGAACGATCTAATTGTGTAATCTATGTTTCACATGGAATGTATTTAGCATTCAGCCTTCGACAAACTGACAAAGGTGTTACATTAGATGACGCTCCTGAATCTACCATACAATTTTTACATTTCTATTATAAATTTCGAATGTGAGGAGAAAAGGAGGAGTTGTGGACTTTGAATTTTTACCTATCAATGAAGTTTTATCAGCTGTTAATTTTCCTTTATCATTGGAAATTAAATCACTATTAGAATTAGTATTAGCAACTGGATTACCTTGGGTATTTTGAGTAAGTGAACTCATTGAAGGAGTTATAATAGGACCATTAGGCATAGGATAAATATGAAGTAGATCATACATATTGATATTCGCACGTTGCTTTTTCAAATCCTCAATAATATCATATTGCAAATCTAACTTTGGTATATTTTGAATCGGGAGAGACTGTTTAGCAGTTTGAGGATTATTTCCTTTAGTTGGGTTTGAACTTGATGCTCAAGGAGTACCTATTGATCCCTTGCTTCGAGTATTATAAGCATGTTGTCTTGGTGGAGGAGATTTACTTTCAATTTCTTTAATTAAACTATCCCAAAAGTAACCAACTAATTGTTGTTGTTGTTCTTGAGATTCATCTTCATTTTCTGAATTTTCTTCTTCTTTCTGATCAACAACTTCTTGATTCAAATAGGATTTAGGCATGGATAACACTGCATGAATGGTATTAACTATTTCCTCATTAGCTACTACATCACGAGGAAGATTTGTTTTATTATTAGTAATAATATTCTGCTTAAATTGGTTTCTAAAGTACCCTTTAAAAGAGGATACTTCTGAATTTTTATTTAACCCTACCACTTCGTTTGTTAATTCTTTGATAACATTCTGAAGTTGTTCAACATTAAATGCTTTGTCCTTATTTGAACTTGAATTTTCAGCTTTTTTATGAGGAAAATTATCAATTTTCCCACTCCTTTCGGGTTCATATGTTAGATATTTTTTTTCAACTTTAATAGCTTCCTCGAAGGTTTCAACTAGCGTAGCCTTGTTAGCTTGTTTAACAAACATGCCTAAATATTTTGGTAACACCGAAGCATAATTTAATCTAATAATATCTTCTGGTGGTTGAGAGGTGACATATATTTCATTCTTCAAAGTTAAAAATCTTTGATTAAAATATTTAATCCATTCCTTATTATCTATTTTTATGCGAGATAATTCAAGAGCTAAGGCATCGGGTGTTTTATCTTCTCCAAATTTATCTAAGAAAGCCTGACTAAATTCTACCCAGTTCGTTATAGACCCTTGAACCAAAGAAAAGTACTGAGCTGATGCCTTTCCTTCAAAGGTTAACGAAAAGAGACGACACACTACGTATTCATGTTGCACATTCATGGTTTGAACAACAAGAATAAACTTGTCAATGTGATTTTCAACAAGTTCTTTATTATCTAGGTTAAATTTAGGGAGAAGTTTATTTGGATGTTTGGGTAATTGATCTTGTACTCCAGGGACTACTACCACACTCCTCCTTAACCAAGGTAAAGGAGGATTGGGAGGATTAGGTGGATTACCTCCTCCTACTCCTGCCATGCTGTCTTTTTCAAAATATGAAGAATTACAATGATCACTAGGTATTGGACTATCAGGTGGAGAATCCGAAGGAGATGGTGGCTGACTAGAATTATTGGAAGAGATGAGCCTTCTTGTAGTGTTGGTTTCAGTAACCTCTCTTGATGAAGGATTAAACTGATAATTTTGGCTCCCTAATCCTAACTATTGAGTTTCTACTGAATTCTGGTCGACTGCAGAAGATGATGCATTTTTTTAATTTTGATGAGGTAAAACGAAATCAATAGGGGGTATACCATTTTGTTGAGAATAGATCCTAGTGACAACTCTTCTAGATTCTCCTAAAGCTTGTTCAATTTGATGAGGTGTATAGGGAGAGAAGGCACGGTCTCGTTCTAAGATTGCTCTAACAACACTTACAAATGGTGAATCGTTGATTTTGACTTGTGAATGAACTGATGTATCTAAAATACCAGTGTTATCAAATTCGTTGATCAGTAAAGGATCTAAACTAGTTACATGGTTGTTTTGAACATTTTTAGCCATTAATAGTTATAAGCCCTCCTTCTAGCGCCATCTGTTGGTCGAATTTTCAGTCTATGGCCAACTATGGAGAATTAACCCACACAAGGCACTTAACACAACCCCCGATGTGTTTGATGTAGCTAATTCTTGCAGGTTATGGTACTGTTACCATCTAAGTTTACTCTCTTAAGGAGAGTCTTACTGTTTAAAAAAAATGAAAAAACTAATTAACAGAGAAAGAACTTTAATTGAATTCTAATGAAACCTACCTAACCTATTTAACAACTACTAAATTAAAAATTTATTATTTGGATCTAATCTACATTTTGCTCTCTTAAGGAGAGTCTCTATTTTAGGTTTCAATAAGTTTTATCGAAAACTACTTAACATATGAAATATTAATTGACTGTAATATAAACAACCTATTTAAAAACTGCTAAATTACAAACAGAAAAACTAAACTATAAACTGAAAAATAATCTAATCTAATGGGTCCTATCTTGGCCAAGAGCAACCTAGTAATTATGTTAATGTTCTACGACAATATATAACAAAAAGTTAAATGATATAAATATTGAAAACAAATCATCAAAGTTAATATCGTTATTAACTTTCAGTTCATAAATTATATTTATAATTAAAGAACAATAAACATAAATGATTTATTATTCTAAAACATAAAATATCATAGAACAGTTAACTCTTAACACTTTAATATTTGAAATAAAAAATGATTAATTAATTAATTGAATATCTGTAGAAACACAGATGAATCAGTAAGTGAATCAATATAACATAAATAATATACATTTCGTTTTGATTAACAAAATTAACTAAAATTGACTCATACAATATTAAAATCAAATATCAAATGAGTTCGTTCTTCGATCAGTTCATTAAAAATTCACAGAATTATAACAAAGTATAACTACAAGTGATAATAAAATAAGAAAACCATAAGGAGAATATATATAAGTATTCAAAAACTGAGTTCAAAATGATACCAATCTTTGAAGAAGTGCTTAACGGTAACAGAGATAAAATCTCAAAAGAACCCTTCGACACAATTGATGTCTTGACTCCCAATACAAACAATATTCTTTTGCATACTCGAATCCCCCTCTCAAGTCATTCTCATGACTTATGTATCAAAACAAATCAACCGTTTCCAGAATTCTATGCATCTATTTTCTCAAAATAAACTATTCAGTTTTTAACAACTATCAAATAATAAAAACAAATGATTTTCAGAATCGTTTTGTTGATTGGATAATGAAGTACCATGAATAGCTAATCCCCCCAAAATAAGGCACCTGAAATCTAGATGATCACAAGGGATAATTGTTTTAACATATGGTAGCAAAATTCCCACAAATCCAACAACATCAAAATCAAAACACATCCATAATAGACACCTGCAATAACCATTTAACAACATATTAAATTTTATTTAAAATCATGTTCAATAAATGAAACAACAACAAACGAATTTTAATCCTACCTACATAATCTTCAATTATGTAGGTATGCTAAGTAAACCATTCACTTACCTATTTAAAATCAAAATCTATCAAATGTAAACTGAAACAAAACCTTTTTAAGTCATGATGTGCAATTTGGCAGCTCATCGTGCCTCAGATAATATGGTCTGGAGTTTCATAATTTTAACCTTTTGTTGCTCTCCTTGTTTGAGTAATCGTTCATTAGATACAACTAAGGATATTTTCACGACCTTATACTTATCCTTCTTCAACTTCAGTTCTTTCCATCTGTTCACCCATAATAACAATTCACCCTTGAGGGTTTTAATTTCTTCTTTCATGCCTAATGCATTGGAATGTGATTCCTTCACTTATGTTTCTATCCGAGACACTTTGTCTTTGAGAACCTATTTAAGAGTTTGCCTAATATTCTTCTCACTCTTAGCAGGTGAAGAATTACTTGTGAACGGTGGCTTTGGCTCAAATCCACATGGAGATAATCCATAAAAAAATTCCTTAGGAAAATTAGTCCCATGATTATTTTCCTCATAACTTTGTTCATTACATTCACTATCATGAGCAATTTCACAATTTGGAAAAATATCCTCATCGTCGCTAATGACTTCTACTGATGGAGGTTCTCTTTGTTGTTGTATTGTTCTAGGGGTTAAGACCATGGTCGTACTCCGGGTAAATCGATGAGAACTTATAGAGATAGACTCTCTCTATTTAGGTTTAAGTCCATAAAACAGGATTGAGTCTACGTTTTGACACTTGATTAACTCTTCGGAATTTCGTGTAGGTACTTTACCAATTTGAATAGGATGCGAGTTAACAGAAATTCCAAGCATTGGAATGGGATTACCCTCTACCAAGCTATCTTCTAAATCCTTCGATAGGGCAGGTTTACTGTCATTTATTTCTTTAAGACTTGCACCATAATTTAACGCAGGAGTTTCACTAACAAAGGGTTTTCTTATCTTATGCCGAGACTTAGAAAAAGAAGGAGGCCAAAATTCAGTCTGATTGAAGCCAGTTTCAACCAAGAACTGGTCCCAACCCTTATGAATTGTAGACAATTGGTACTGAATCAATATTTTTAATATACAATGATGAAATAAACTTCTATCCCAATTTCCTATGGTATTTTGAACAACATAAGCCATCTTTATAGGCTATCGAGCAAAAAGCATGGTAAATTTAACCTAAATCCTTTGAATGCCATCAAAATCCTAAGGTGATAACATTGTATAGAGGAGAATATATCATCACAAGTTATGCACCTTATGATCAACTGTAGAAGCGATTGCCATTGGGGCTTGAGGTATTTTGCAGGATACCCAAATTTATCATCGAAATATTCGGGTAAAGGGAGCAAAAACTGTTTCCATTTGGCTTTATTGATTTCCCCCCGCTCAAACCACTTCTCTCCTGTTTGTGGCAACTTCGTAGCTTTTGCTATGAAGTCTTCAGAGATGACCAAACGTTGATTTCCAACCTGGGCAACATTCTCTTTAAACGACATGGAAAATTGTCAAGTTAACTCTACGATATGCTTGTTAGAACTTTTGAAAAATTCACCCAACCAATTTTATCAATTAACTACGCAACCTCAGGTTCAATGTCGAGCAATTCGCTCCTGGCTGACTCAAATCTACACAGGGGAGACATTACATCAAAACTCGACTAGTGAACAAGTTAAGGGTGATCATCAACAGAAATGGGAAACACGAACCAAGTAAAGTCACTCCTCTATAAAAACCCCAAATTCAATAACTTGCACGGCCAAAACAATACCAATTCCATTCTAGGGTTTGATAAATGAGGCAAATGATGATGCAGAGAACGAAATTATGATTTTGTACATGCATTGTAAATAGAGGTGACATTTTAAATTTCATTGATAGAGTGAAATGACATGATTATAATTTTGTTGTACTCTAACCAATAGGTGTCAAATGACAAAATGCTTCGTAGTTTCGATCCAAGCTATGTTAGAAAACATATGTCATATCGATAGTTTTGATTTGCATGGACGCCATTATAGTTAGGTTAAAATTTGAATTGAGGTTTGAATAATCATTTTAGGCATAGTTTTAGGGTTTAATTTTTTAGATTATAATGAATCAATATTATTAATCCAAACAATATATAAAACATAAATTTAATCATTTATACTTTGCCTAGTATGAAAATCAAACTATAAAAGTTTTGGTATAATTCATGAGAAGATCATGTAAAAAGATGAAAAGTCATAAATTTGATCTAGTTGCAAAATGAGATTAGCAGGCTGTCGATTTAATAAGATATTAACTGAAATTGAATCATCATCAACAATATATAATCAAGAGTTATTATATGTGAATAAAAATTGATTATATAGTAAGTGGATTTAACAACTGTTAAATAGATGATCAATAATACCTCAACAATCATGAAATTGAAATGCTTGCAATAATTTCTACTTGAGCAATTGACGTTTTCAAATTGAGAGTACCTTCAAAATCATAGAATCTGAAGGAACTCTTTAATAATGTTCTCAAAAATTTATTAAAGAGAGAAACTGATATCATTTTTTATTAACCAGAAACAAGTAAAAAGTGAGAAGGTTGTTGGCAGCCAACAACTTCATAACATGATAATACCATGGGTTACCTAAAACCATGGGCCCATAAATCACCAACAATAAACCCATTAATGACCAAATCAAGATTACCTTAATTACTATATAGTTGAATCTAGATTAACCTTACATTCCCCCCTTTAAAATTGACTTGGGGTTTAAACCTACTCCCCTCAAAGTTTTTAACCGAGTATCTAAGAATACAACATGCCCCGCTATCACATAAGTTGATGTATGGAATTTATACCAGTGAAAAACTAGGCATATGCATGACTAAATAGGTTTTACAACCATATGCCCATTTACATATGTGATTAAATCCAACTACATAAAATAAATTTACAATACAATGAGTTGATTACATCTTCCTTTATCTTTCATGTGTTTCTTATGTTAATGCTTCACATAGATCCATGCTATGCATTTTTTTCATGTGCCCTTATGACTATATGTCATTTCCTATCTTTAGAGTTCATCCCAAATGCTCTCTGCATGCCTCCAAGAATCATACCACTCTTTCTAGCTTTGATACAGTTCTTAGGAATGATAAAACACATAATGCATATGAGAAGCAATCACACATAATGAAGAAGAATGTTTTTACCCCATAAACCCGAAAACAAGAAAACCATCAACAATAGATCTATTATCCTTGACCACTCTAGCCAAGGAATGGTCAATACAAACAACACTGGAAACTCATAGGAATTTTACAATGGAGTTACCATGTGAAAATACCATGGGTTACCCAAAACCACGGGCTCGTAAACTGCCAACGTTAAACCCTCTAATGACCAATTCAAATTATCTTAATTACTTTATAATTGAGTCTAGATTAACTAAACATTACTGTGGAGAACGAATTTGGTTCAACTACTAAATATCCAAAATAGATATGCAAGTATAGGAAAATGCATATAGGATTATATTTGAATAATGAATAAGAGATTAATATGAAATACAATGATAGTGTTGTATAAATACAATTCCTAAAGGCACTTATAGCAAATGTTCATTGAAGGGATGTGTCCCTTAGTTAACTACTACTACTATTATTATTATTATTCCTTAGTTAACAATTATATGTGTGTGTGTGTGTTACATTGCCTTCCCCTTAAAAATGCTTTGTCCTCAAATCATAATTATTGAAAACTTATCCATTGTTCTAGATCATAATGTCTTCTTATGGTCTTCTTGCTTGTGGCAGAGACACTTGATGACACATGACAATATGTTCTTCTAAGTGTTTAATAAAATGGATGAATGGTAAAAGGATCAAACCACCCTAATTCAATTTTTTGTAGCACGACATGATGATAACTTCCTTGTTGTTGTTTGTTATAATTGGGATGCTGATATGGGTTCTTAATATCTTGTGAATCTTGATTCTTAGAACTCTTTTCAACTTTTGATGTTTTTGATGATTCAACTAGACCTATGTTGGTTTCTTTCTCTAAGGTCTAGATATTTTTAACTGGAAACTTCTTTATTTCAATTAGCTTAGTCAACGTTTCTTTATTGATCATTGATTATTTTTTGGTAATTTGTTCTAACTTTTCTTTTTTTGATTTCTTCTTGTTCTTCAACTTCTTGATTTGTGTAACTATGATTCTTTAAACAAAAGTTTTCTTCATATTTATTTGATAGTTTCTTAATGAGATCTCGATTAGCTTGTTCTAACTTATGATCCCCTTGCTTCTTATCTATGTTAGTTTTTCTTAGATCTTATTAGCTTAGTTAGGATGTTTATATGGAAGAATAAGAAGTACATCAATATGCATAAGATAAAACAAATACACAAGACACAAATATTTTCACCGGGGAAAACCGTAAAGGAGAAAACCCTGCAAACTTCCTCATAATAGTACAGTCACAAAGGTTATGTCATAAGATGATCAAACCTAGTAATAAGAAGTCTTCAACAACTCTCTCTCTCTCTTCCTTATCTCTCTCCCTCTCTCTCATGCGAACTTGAGTGAGTGTGAGGTTTGTATAAATGAGGGAGGGATCCTCCCTATTTATACTAATCAACTGACTGACCTATTACATGACTGGGGCCGACCTCTTACCATAACAGGGCCAACTTCTCTTAGAGAGACTCCAAAATACATTACATGATGTTTCACTTGGGACTATTTCCCCAACTTACAGCGGACGTTGTACCTCAAGGTCTATACACAATAATGACACCCTGAAAGGAGGAAAACACATCTCTGATGGGGGTGCAATAACATACAATGATAATATACATTAGGATATCTTTCGAAGTTACAAACACATCAACATTCCCTCTTAACTAGGAAGGTATTCTCTATCTTCCACAGTCATCAAAAAATTTGGTCCAGACATCATCACGGAGTGATCATCAGAGAGTCAACATCATAGATGCTTCCATCATCATCTTCTTATCATTCATCGAAAGGTAGTATCTGTCATCAAAAGTTTCTACAGAGCCAACCCTTTTTCATGCTGGGTGTAGGCCTAGTCCTCATCCAAGTAGTCATCACATCTATGAGCAAGCCATCATGTAGGAACAATCTAGGACCTTCTTTACATTGCCATGGAATTAACCTACATCTCCTACCTTTATCTTATCGTATCCAGATCATATATTTTTTCCTGCACAAAACAAAGCAAAACACACATAGCACACACAACACACATCCCAGATAGAGACCACATGTGTTCTATCACCATAGTAGTATGCCAGGGTATTTCACATCATCAAGACAACCTGTAACATCCACTATGTGAGAATCACCTAGGAGCACACCAAGTGCATTACGTCTCTCCATGGTCAACCTGTGTTATACCAGCATAAAAGAACTACCTAGGTGCACCTCAAGTGCCTTGTGGGATTATTATCTCCAACATGGGAATACAAACATATATATATATGCAAGGAATGATTACGACCAAACAACCTGCTACACCAGGGCTTTTACGTTCCAGGTCAACCTCAAGGACTTATTACATATGAACAACCTGCGTCCATGATCTTTTCCATTCAGAAAACCTTCAAGACATATTACATCTGAGTAACCTGCGTACCACGCTAGGGATCCTTTTTACACTCGAACAACCCACATGACTTATTACATTCGAATAACATGCGTACCACACCAGGGCTCATATTTACATTCGGATAACCTGTCTTAGGATTGATTACATCTGAGTAACCTATGCATCATGCTGAGACACATATTTACACTTAGACAATCTACATGACTGATTATGTCCGAGTAACCTGCTACACCAGGGCCTTTTACCCTCAAACAACCTGTCTCATTTCCCATGTGAGATACCATGCATCTGCGTCTTTTGGTTTCTCACTATTTCTACCATAGAAACATATCAATACTGATTACATCCAAGGATAACCTGCGAGCTTTTCCAGGGCTTATTACATCCAAGAACAACCTACATGACTAATTACGTCTGAGCAACCTACAATATTCGTTAGGGTTTTACGCTTAGACAACTTGTATCTCTAGTTATGCTAGAACTCATCACTCCCACTTTTGAGGTGTCTTATTCTGGATCACACCAAGTCTTTCTTTGAAGTACTCGAGCTTCACTCTGACTAGAGGCTTGGTCAACACATCGATAATCTGCTCATCTGTTTCCATGTACCGGAGCTTCACTTCTCTTCTTTACACCATATCCCTGATATAGTGGAACTTTATCTCTATGTGCTTTGACTTGTCATGGAACACCGAGCTCTTCGAAAGCTTCACACAACTCTAATTGTCGAAGAAGATACAGGTCACATCTAACTGAAGATCAAATAAGTCATACACTAGCTTCTACAGCCACACTGCCTCACAACTAGCCCAGCAAGAAGCAACATACTCTGCCTCGGCTGTACTCAATGCCACGCAGGACTGATTCCTGCTAAACTAGGAGATCATCCAAGATCCCAAACGAAAGAAGCAACCTGAAGTTATTGTCATATTAGTGGCGTTACCTGCCCAATCCAAATAAATATAAACATGTAATTTAATCATCTGATTCACATCATACTTGAGACCATAATCCACTGTTCCCTTTAGGTACCTCAATACATGTTTTGCATCTATCAGGTGAACATGTCTCGGATCCATCAGGAATTGGATTAGGGTGTTCACAACAAATCATATGTCAGGTTGCGTATTCGTTGGATACATCAATGATCCAATCATTTGATGATACATTGTGGCATCAATCGACTCAAATGAATCATCACATAGAAGCTTCAAGTTTTATGCCATAGGTGTGGCTATCACCTTGCAGTTCAACATTTTGAATCTCTTCAAAATAATCACTATATACATTCCTTGACTAAGGAAAATCCCATCTGCATTCTGCCACACCTCCATGCCTAATAATCAGTGCATCATCCCTAGGTCTTTCATCTCGAACTCTATAGCAAGTCTCCTCCTTGCATCTTTAATGAGTTCATCCCTGCCTGTCAGAAACATGTCACGATTGACATATAGCAGGAGCATCACTGGTCTTCCACCTTCAACCTTGAAGTAAAGGTTGGAATCCACTTTACTCTTGGTAAAGACTTGGCTCATAAGGAAGCTATCCATCTCGTCGTACCATGTCCTCGATTCCTATTTCAATTCATACGAGGACTTATTCAATTTGCACACATGAGTTTACCTATCATGTGTCTCGAATCCTAGTGGTTGTTCCACGTACACTTCCTCCTCGACTACACTATTCAAGAATGTTTCCTTGACATCCATCTGGTGTATCTTCCATTTCATAACCACAACTAATGCAAGTATGCTCCTAATGGAAGTGTACCTTGCCACGCATGCAAATGTATCTCCGTAGTCTATGCCTTCTTTCTATGAGAAGGCAAGTGCTATGCATCTTGCCTAGTATTTCTCAATGCTTCCATCTTCAGTATGCTTGACATTATAGATCCACTTCAAATTCATGACATCATTCTTCATGATTGACTAATACTCGATCATGGCATCCTCCCATTCTTTCTTTTCTGCATCCTCTTCATAGGTGGAAGGTTCCTTGTCAATTATGTCACACATTAGGGCCACATATATATTGTAAGGATTTGTCCTTTTCGTTTCCCTATGCATTCCTTTTAGAGTGCCATACATTTTTGCTTCTGATATAAGCTCTCGTGCCCATTCTGGTTCCTCTTGTGGGAGTCCTTATCGAGAAGTGTCTCTACCGACTCTTGTGGTTCTTCCATGTCATGATCTTCATGGTCTTCTAGACTTGCTTCTCCAATTTGCATGTCTCAGACTCTTGTTTCTTCGGGTTCCTTGACCTCTTGAATAGGTAGAATCCTAGATATGAATTATGTCGAGTCTTCATCAAAGGTTACATCTCTGTTGAGGTCGATATTCTTGAATAATTGGAAGTATATTTAGTAGGCCTTTGATGTATCACTCTATCCTACAAATATACCCTTCCTCCCATAAGGATTGTTGGTCCTCTTCTCCTTTGGGATATGTATGTACACCAGGAAACCAAATATTCTAAGATGCTTGACTTCTGGTTTCTATCCTGAGAAATCCCCTTCCAGAGTTTTGTTGTCAATTAATCAATGAGGAGTACAGTTTTGTACATACACAAATCTCCTTGTTGTTTTTTCCCAAAGCTGCATTGGAAGATCCTGGTCATGTATCATTGCTTTCACTGCTTCCATTATCGTTCGATTCTTTTGTTTCGCAACCCCATTCTACTGAGGATTATATGGAGTTCTCAACTCCCTCTTAATCATAGACTCTCTGCAGAGTTCCTTGAATTCTTCCAAGGTGAATTCTCTGCCATTGTCTGACCACAGATTCTTGATCTTCCTTTTGGTTTGGTTCTCGACCAAGGCTTTATATTCCTTGAACTTACTGAATACTTCATTTTTCCCTTTCAAGAAATATATCCAAGTATTACGTGAGAAATCATCTATAAAGTAAACATAGTACATATAACCTCTTAATGAGCTAGAAGACATTGGTCCACATACATCCGAGTGTTCTATCTCCAGTATTCCTTTAGCATTGCTTTCACTACTAGGAAATGTCTTCTTTGCATTCTTTCCTTGTGCACATCCTTTGCAAATGCATTCATGCTTTTCTTGGATCTTTGGAAGTCCAAAGACTACTTTGCTTTCCATCGGTAGTGCTTTGTAGTGCACATGTGCAAGCCTTCAGTGCCATAGTTCACTTGGTTCTATTGAATCTTGAACCAATGCTTGTTTAGGTTGTCCCTTCAGTTTGTACAAGCCACCGTCTTTTTCTCAAATCACTGTTGCAACAT
>LPNX010040422.1:344631-355927 GCA_001517045.1 Pseudotsuga menziesii | reverse complement strand
TGAAGCTAATCCACTCCCTTTTATGGGGTATTGATAATCATCCCCAAGTTTCACCTTGTGAGGTGACTCATGCTTAAACATGTTAATGAATGATTCTTTATATCCCATCACGTGTTTAGAGGCCCCACTATCCACAAGCCAATCATTGCTCTTCATGTATGATAGTGCCCGCAAGTGTTGTGGTTAGCACATATTCTTCATCTGAATCATCCTTCTCTCTCATGAATCTTTTGTTTGTTGGTTCATCGTTTTCAGAAACATGAGCATGGTGTCTCTTTTTACTAATGGGACAGTCTCTTGCAAACTGTCCCTATTCATTACAAGTATAGCATTGAACATTAGAAGGATCTATCTTGATCTTGTTTTATTTCTTATCCTTCTTCTTCTTGTGATGATGGTTCTCCTTCTTCTCCTCCTTCTTGTAATTCTTCCTGGTGTGAACCGTGAGAGCTTGATCTTTAGTTGCTCCCATATTCTATTCTCTTGTTACGAGTCGAGCTTCCTTTTGTGTGAATTCTTCTCGGAGTCGGTTGAAAGAGATCAAATTCCTTATTGCACAGACTGCTTGAATGAATGAGTCCCATGATATAGGGAGACCACTCAAGGTAGTTATCACTATTTCTCCTTCTTTGACATTCTCTTCAACTGCTTCAAGTTGTTCTTTTATTTGAGCAGCTTTTGTGAAGTAAGAATGTATAGTATATGGTTCTATATCTTCACATTCTTCAATTGGTTCCTCAAAGTCATCTTCTCGTTGATGTTATTTCCTCGAACATCTTTGTCAGAGATCAAATATTTCCTTCGGTGTCTTGAATGATGACACATGGGGGATGAGGTGATCCTTTATTGAATCTGCAATGATTCTCTTGGATTTAACCAAGTTCTTATTATGAGTAGCCTTAGCCTCATCTCCCTCTGGTTCTAGAAATTTTCCATTGATGTACTGATCCAAATCATTTTCTTCAAGGATCAGGGGGATTATGTACTTCCATGCTCAGAAGTTATCAGCCCCTCCAAGCTTGTCTTCAAGCTGAGTATGGTGTGTTA
Organism: Pseudotsuga menziesii; assembly: GCA_001517045.1. NCBI lineage: Eukaryota > Viridiplantae > Streptophyta > Pinopsida > Pinales > Pinaceae > Pseudotsuga > Pseudotsuga menziesii. The sequence goes on along the minus strand of LPNX010040422.1, from coordinate 354,880 downwards.
AAATTCCATATGCTAAGCTAGATTATTAGCATTTAATTTCAATTTCATAACAAAATCATATAGACAAGATCACCGAAAGAAACAGTATCACAAGAACAACACAGATTTATCCTGGGAAAACCCTAAAGGGAAAAACCCAGCAAAACCTTCCTCAATATAGATGCCCCAAAAGATAAAAGGTAAAAACCCAAAAGACTGATACTCCACCTTCTCTAGCTATAGCTTTCTCTCTCTCTTATGCACTACACAAGTGAGTGTGAGTGTGTTCAAATGAGAAGCACCTCACCTCTATTTATATTCTTTCATTCACTTAATATTTGACTTAGTTATGTAGGCTCGAGTAATCCTAACTCAGTTATGTAGGCTCGAGTAACCACAACTAGGGTACTAATGACCTGACTTACAATGGAGGGGACTTCCTCATGACTTTTAGTAATTCTCCTGATAGGAACATCGGGGTACAAAGAAATACAAGTGATTCTCTCAATAGAAGCATCTGGGACCACTAAAAATATATATTTAGAATATTATTCAAAGTTACAATAATTCAACACTCCCCCTTAACGAGAAGGGTATTCTACAACAACAACAACAACAACAGTAGGAGAGAGAGGGCATCATCAACATCATCAGGGTGATACATCTATAGATCATTGGAAGCTTTTCATCATCTTCAACATATAGTCTTCATCTTCAAACTTCAGTAGAAACAACACTTTGACCATTTGATCGACATCATCATCATCAATAGTATTTTGACCTTTTGATCAGCAACATCATCGTTAGCATACTCTTGAACTTTCGGTCATCATCATCATCATCATCATACTCTGATCTTTTGATCAGCAACATCATCATCAACATACTTTGAACTTTCGGTCAGCATCATCATCATCATTATACTTTAAACTTTCGGTCATCATCATCATCATCATCATACTTTGAACTTTAGGTCAACATCATCATCATCATCATACTCTAATCTTTCGATCAACAACATCATCATCATCATACTCTGATCTTTCGATCAGTAACATCATTATCACACTCTGATATTTCGATCAACAACATCATCATCACACTCTGATCTTTCGATCAACAACATCATCATCATCAGCAACCTGCAATCCACAACACAAATATGAATGTCTTCGGATCACTTTTGGACGTAAGTCCAGGGATGATACAATCCTACCACATTCTCAATAGCCGAAGCTACCGGATACAATTACGGGATAATCACTCCCTATCACTTTAGGACTAAGTCCAAGGATGATGCAATCCTACCACATTCACGGGAGCTGAAGCCTCCAGATACATTCTGAACAAAAGTTTAGGGATGATGCAATCCCACCACATTCACGGGGACCGAAGCCTCCGGATACATTTTGAACAAAAATTCAGTGATGATACAATCCCACCACATTCACAGGGACCGAAGCCTCCAGATACATTTTGAACAAAATTTCAGGGATGATGCAATCCCACCACATTCACGGGGACCGAATCCTCCAGATACATTTTAAAAAAAAGTTCCGGGATGATGCAATCCCACCACATTCACAGGGAGCAAAGCCTCCGACATTTTGAACAAAAGTTCAAGGATTCCCACCACATTCATGAGGACCGAAGTCACCGGATCCATCTTGGAGAAATGTCCTAGGATGATACAATCCCTCTTCATTCTTGAGGACCGAAGTCACCAGATCACTTTAGGACAAGTGTCCAGGGATGATACAATTCCATTGCAACATCACTGCTCCCCCTTTTGAGGAAGGTCTTTCCGAACAACACCAAGTTTGTCTCGAAAGTGTTCGAACTTTACCCGAGACAGAGGCTTCGTCAACACATCAACAACTTGCTCATCGGTACTCACATACTGGAGCTTTATGGCTCCTTTCTTTATCATATCTCGAATGTAGAAATATTGGATTTCTATTTTCTTCGATCTATCACAGAACACTGGGTTCTCCGACATCTTTATACAACTTTGGTTATCACATAGAATCTCAGTAGTATCCATCTCCAGGTCAAATAGACCTGACATCAGCTTCTGAAGCCATATGGCTTCACAACTAGCAGAGCAAGCTGCTATGTATTTTGCTTCCCTCGTGCTAAGAGCAATACTGGATTGTTTCTTACTAAACCATGAGATCATAGTAGACCCCAGACAAAAGCATCCACTTGATGTGCTTTTCCTGTCTGAGGCACTTCTAGCCCAATCTGCATATGTATAGCCATACAATCTGTAATCATGGTTTCCATCATAGTATAGACCAAAGTCTATAGTCCCTTTCAGATATCTCATCACATGTTTTGCAGCTATTAGGTGAACCCGTCTAGGTTGAACTAGATACTTACTCAAGGTGTTCGCAACAAAACAAATGTCTGGTTTGGTATTGGTTAGATACATTAACAACCCAATAATCTATCAGTATTGAGTCACATCCACTAACTCTGACGAGTCATCAGTTAACAACTTTAGGTTGGAATCCATGGGTGTAGCCATGGCTTTACATTCCAACATATCAAATCTTTTCAGGATTTCTACTGCATACTTTCCCTGATTGAGAAAGATTCCTTCTGAGTTCTTCCATACTTCCAGACCTAGGAAATAATGCATTAGACCGAGGTATTTCATCTCAAATTCTTCAATGAGCTTCTTCTTGCATTCTACAATATGTTTCTTATTCCTTGTCAGAAATAGATCATCCACATACAGTAATAGTATGACAGGTTCATCATCTATAACCTTGAAGTAAAGTTTAGGATAAACTTTACTCTTGATAAAGCCCATGCTCGTCAGGAAACTATCTATCCTTCCAGACCAAGAATTGGGAGCTTGCTTCAGGCCATACAGGGCCTTCTTTAACTTGCATACGTGAGTTCATCTGTCTTCAACTTCAAATCCTTGTGGATGTTCTATGTATACTTCTTCTTCAATCACACCATTCAAGAAGGTTGTTTTCATGTCCATCTGGTGTAAGCCCCACTTCATCATGGATGAAAGTGCCATGATGGCTCTAATCAAAGTATACCTTGCTACAGGTGCAAATGTCTCTTCATAATCAATTCCCTCTTTCTGAGAGAAACCTCTGGCCACAAATATTGCTTTGTACTTCTCTATGCTTCCATCAGTTGCATGTTTTATCTTGTAGATCCATTTGGAGGATACTACACTCTTGCCTTCTGGCTTGGGAACTATATCCCACACATCATTCTTCATTATTGACTGTTATTCTTCAGTCATTGCTTCTACCCATTCTTTCTTCTGTACCACTTCTTCGTAGTTTGAAGGTTCTTGATCTACAAGATCACACATCAAAGCTACATAGTTGGAAAATGTCTTGGGCTTCTTACTTACTCTTGTGGAGCCTTCAGGAGCTCCATATATTTCTGCTTCTTGTATAATCTCTCTTGCCCAAGCAGGCTTTCTCTTTCGTGATATGTCCATCGTAGGAGGTTCTTGTGGTTCTATCATGTCATGCTCTTCAGGAGCTTCATCTTCAGGGAGGAATGTAATCTCTACATTTCTGGGAGGTGCATCTCCCTCATACACTTCTTCATGTTGCCATTTTCTGGATCTCTTGAGAGCTACTTCTTCATCGAATGTTACATCTCTATTGATTTCCATGTTATGGAATCCAGGAATGTAAATTCTGAATGCCTTGGATACTTCATAGTACCCAACAAATATCCCCTTCTTTCTGGAAGGGTCCAACTTGGTTCTTTTCTCTTTTGGTATATGAATATATACTGGACAACCAAATATTTTGAGGTGACTTACCTCAGGCTCTTTCTTGTGAACATCTCTTCTAGAGTCTTGAATCCAAGAGCACTATGAGATATCTATTCTGTACATAGACCGCAGTACTTGCTGCTTCTGCCCATAGATGCATAGGAAGATCTTGATCATATATCATTGTCTTCACCGCCTCCATGATGGTTCTGTTCTTTCATTCCGCAACAACATTTTGTTGAGGATTTTAGGGAGTGGTTAGTTCCCTCTTGATTCCGACAACTTTACAAAAGGATTTAAACTCTTTTGAAGTATACCCTCCACCATTCTCTGATCGGAGTGTTTTGATCCTCTTGTCTGAAAGATTCTCTATCAAGGCTTTGAATTCCTTGAATTTCTCAAACACTTCACTCTCTGCTTTCAAGAAGTATATCCAAGTGTTTCTTGAATAGTCATCAATAAATGTAATATAATATTCGAAGCCACTTAGATATATGGAGGACATTGGACCACACACATCTGAATGAATCAATTCCAACGTACCTTTTGTTTTTGTTTCACTCTCCGGAAATGGATTCTTGATATTCTTCCTTTTACACATCCCTTGCAAATGCCTTCATGTTTGATCTTCAAGTCTGGTAGTCCCGTCACTACTTTGTTCACATAAGGTAGTGCCTTGTACATGATGTGGGCAAGCCTTTTATGCCATAGTTCACTAGGGCCAGTCGACTCATGAACAAGGGCTATTTCTGAGTGTCCCTTGAGTTTATGCATGCCTCCTTCTTCTTCACCGATAACAACTGCATCTTCAATTTTCTTTCCTTTGGGCCACATGAGTACTTGGTCATCTATGAATGCAACTCTGAATCCTTTCTTATCTAAAGCTAAGATAGAAAGTAGATTCTTCTTTAGACCAGGTACATATAATACTTCTTTCATCTTTAGGGGATTTCCTGAATCAAGCTTGTAGCTTGCTTCACCAACTCCTTTGATCAGATATTGATAGTCATCTCCTAGGGATAGTTTCTGAGGAGAGTTATTTTCTTCAAGTTTGGACAGAGTTTTCTTTTGTCCCATCATGTCATTTGAAGCACCACTATCAATAAGCCAAGTGTATTCTCTAGGTGTTACAGATCCAGAGAGTGCAGAGAATAATACATACTCTTTTGCATCTTCTTCTCTTGCTTGCTTTCTTGGAGGTCCTTCCTCTTCTTCTTCTTCATCCTCATCTTTAGCTAGATAAGCATGATGTCTTTTGTTGTTGTTGATCCTCTTCTTATACTATTGTTTCTTCATAGGACAATTTCTGGCAATGTGTCCTATCTTATCACAATGGAAACATTGAAAGCCAGAGTAGTCCTTATTTGATAGACTTTCTCTTGATCTTTGGAACCTTCTGGGAGGTTGATGCTCCTTGTGGTTTCCCTTCTTGAAGTTGGGTTGACTTCTTCTTCTTTTGGCATGAGTGGCTAGATCTTGATCATCTTCCTTTAGAAGGGCTTCTCTGTTTGCCACTCTAGTATCTTCTTGAATACAATCTTCCCAAACAATGTCAAACTTCATGCTTTCCTTTCTGGCACACATCATCTTGATGAATGAATCCCAGGGTCTAGTGAGACCATTGAGAGCAGTCATAACTAACTCATCTTCATCAAGTTTGTCTCTAATGGCTTCTATCTGTTCTTTGATCTAGGAGACTCTTGTAAAATAGTTCTGGATGGATTCTCCATGACTCGTCTTGGTGCTCTTTAGTTGAGCTCTTATATTCATCTTTCTGTTGATGTTTCTTCCTTCATACATTCTTGATAGGGGATCATACATTTATTTTGGAGTCTTCTTGGATGACACTTGAGGGATCAAGTGATACTTAATAGATTCAAAAATAATCCTTTGTGCCCTAATCATATCCTTCTTGTGCTTATCCTTAGCTTCAGTTTCTTCAGGTTCTGCAACTTCATCTTTGATATACTTATCAAGATCATTCTCTTGGAGAATGAGGCCAATCCTATATTTCCATGCTTGGAAATTCTCTATGCCTTCCAGTTTGTCCTCAAGCTTAGTGCTTGGGGTCATCTTGTCAGAGAACCACAAAAAATTGAAATTTTGCGGAATGAGAAACTGAACTTACCAGGAGATGCGCTTGACTGAGGTGAGTTGACTAGTGTACTTGATTTCTGGAGATCTTAGGTCTTAACCTTTCAAATCTGACTTGCGAGATTCAGCACTACAACTTCTAGCAGTTTTCTGGTGCAGTGGTCAAACTAGGGTTTGACTTTCCCAGAGACTCACACGCCCAAAAATCTTGATTCCAGGCTCAATAGACGTGCTCTGGGAGGGAGCAACTTTCTATGCAAGCAGTTTTCCAAAAATCAATTTTTTTTCGAAACCCTAATTTCTTCTCAGGAGAGAGAGAGGGATTTTTCACCTTGTGAAAGTTGTCCTATTCAGGTTAGCTCTGATACCATGTTAACATTCGATATGCTAAGCTAGATTATTAGCATTTAATTTCAATTTCATAACAAAAGCATATAGACATGATCACTGAAAGAAATAGTATCACAAGAACAACACAGATTTATCCTGGAAAAACCCAGCAAAAGCTTCCTCAATATAGATGCCCCAAAAGATAAAAGGTAAAAACCCAAAAGACTGATACTCCACCTTCTCCAGCTACAACTCTCTCTCTCTCTCTCTTATGCGCTACACAAGTGAGTGTGAGTGTGTTCAAATGAGAAGCACCTCACCTCTATTTATATTCTTTCGTTCACTTAATATTTGACTTAGTTATGTAGGATCGAGTAATCCTAACTCAGTTATGTAGGCTCGAGTAACCACAACTAGGGTACTAATGACCCGACTTACAACAGAGGGGACTTCCTCATGACTTTTAGTAATTCTCCCAATAGGAACATTGGGGTACAAAGAAATATAAGTCATTCTCCCGATAGGAGCATCGGGGACCACTTAAAAATATATACATTTAGAATATTATTCAAAGTTACAATAATTCAACATGGTGAGTCATCCACTACAACAAATTTGACTTTTAGGGGGGGTTGTGTTCCGCCTCCAAAAGTCACTTTTTGGGGCGGTTTTAGATTTAGAGGCAGTCTTTACAAAAATGCCCCTAATAGCACCGATGCTAAAAGTTTGGAATTTTAGGGGTAGCTTTGGAAGAGATCAAAACCGCCCCTAAAAGTGACTTTTGGGGGCGGTTCTACACCCCCCCTCGACAAAGTGACTTTTAAGGGTGGTTCTAAACCCCCTTCAAGACTCCTATGGGGGTGGTTCCAAGCCCCCCCCCCAAATTTCTTATTCCAAACCTTTGGTGGAGGTTTCGAACCCCCTTAGTAGGTACCTACTGGGGTGATTTCAAACCCCCCTTGTAGGTACCTACGAGGGAGGTTTCAAACCCTCCTTGTAGGCACCTATGGGGGCGATTTCAAACCCCCCTCATAGGTTACTACAAGGGCAGTTCTAAACCCCCCTAAAACTCCATCTTACAAACCTTTAGGGGCGGTCTTAACAAAATCCCCCCCAATAGACTCGACAATAAAAGTTTGGACTTTTAAGGGCGGTTCAAACCCCCCCCTAAAATTATTTATTACAAAACTTTGGGGGTGTTTATAAACCCCCCTCGTAGGTACCTATGGATGTGGTTTGAAACCCCCCTAAAACTCTTTACAAACCTTTGGGGGTGGTTATGAACCCCCATCATATAAACTTACAGGGGGGGTTTTGAACCCCCCTCGTTGTAACATACAAGGGAATTTTTGAAGCCCCCTCGTAGTGACATATGAAGTTAGTTGAGAACCCCCCTCGTAGAAACATACAAAAACGGTTTGAAACCTGTCACATACCCCAATTTTGTAAATAATGTTAATTGTTTTAATTATATTCCTGAGACATTATGTTAAATTTAATGCTAAGAAGGAACTGATGACTCAGCAGAGTCAACAGAAGTGGAGTGTAATTCAGAATATTTTATTATTAATAAATAAATTGTGGAGACAACAACATGGGAGAGCTGTTAAAAAGAGGTTACTGGTCAAACTGGTGGATGGAACTAGGTGGAGGGCAAAAGACAAGTGGCAGCATCCTCAAACACTTCCTAAGTTGCAGGTGGCAACTTCCCTATATTTGGGGTCATGATCCCCCAAGAAAGTGGGATCAGAGCAGGTGGCTCATTAAATGACAACTAACCCAAAAAGACCTAGGCAATCTTTTAAAAGTACCCAATGAAGAGAGCTGAGGCGGCTCAGATATTTTCCAGAGAGAATTCATTCAGGAGAATGTTATTCAGGAAATTCATTGAGGGAAAAGGGAAAAACAGTAAGGAAGTTGTTTTGAGAGGAATGCTGCAGTAATTTGATTTATTACAGCTTCGTTGCCAAATTTCTGTGGTGATAGGTTATTGGAGAATCAAAGTTCGGACAAACCACAGTATCGAAATGACGAGGTCGACGTTTCGAATCCATATCAGGATCCATCATCAGGACAAGTCGAATGTGGAGAGAGTGAGAACCAAAGTTAAATACTGGAACCGGTAGGTCGGCCGCGGAGACTAGGGTTTGCAAGGTTAGAAAAACATTTTTAATTTTACTTTTACCTCCACCTATTTTACGGGAAAAATTGTTTATATTATTAAATTTTTTATTATTAATGGCTGAATTAAGACAATAAAAATTCTTAAGGAGAAAAGTTGCTTAAATTTCTTAACAACCCTAAAATTTCTGAAATGATATTTTAAAAACCCCCAATAAAATATAATTTTTATTAATAACAAATCAAAAACCTAAAGTTATTAAAATGTTATTTTTAAAACCTTAAAGTTTAATTTTAAAACGCACCTAATGCCCCAAAAGTATCAAAACCCTAAAAATATAAACTTATTATCATTAATAACGTTAATATCAATTTTAAAACCATTGATATTAAGCATAAAAACTTAAAGTCTTTAAATATAATGTTATTAATAACAAATTAAAACCTTAAGGTTAATAAATTTGTCCATATTAATGAATTTTGATATTAATTATAATTAAATTTTTAATGAATTATAATATTAATTATAGTTAAATTTTTTAAAAATTGACTTATTATTAGGATTTTAAAGGTTGAAATAACCCTTTAAAACCCTAGAGCTTTAACTTTTATTATTATTACTAATAGTTTTATAAATCATAATAATAAGTTTAAAGACCTTAATAATAATTCTAAAGACCTTAAAGTTTTTAAATTTATTAATATTACTAACAGTTTTAAAAACTTTCATCATAAATTAAATATCTTAATGAGTTTTAATTATACTCAATTTTTCATGGTGTTCTTTAAGTTTGATTTTCGGATTTTTTATTAAAGACTTAGAATAAATTTAAAATCTTAAAGTTTATTAAATTTATTATTAATAACAATTTTAAAAAACCTGATAATAGCTTTCGAATCCTAAAGTCAATGAAGTTATTCCTATTATTAACAAATTTAGTTTAATCTTAGGGCATATTAATATGTCTACAATTAAGGAGAATCCTTTGGATTAATTTCCGGAAGAGGAGGGGTCTTGAAAAGTTAAAGGGTTTCATTCAAATTTAATCAAAAATCCTCAAGAATTGAACTGAAACAACAGGTTAAAAGGTTGATTTTAAAATACTTAAAACCCTAAAGTTTTTAACTGAAACAAATTTGATCTTTCAATTTAAATTATTTTGGTTATTGTAGATTAAGGTCAAGGTAGGAGGACAAAGGAGAGAGAGGGGGGTAAGGGCTTGAAAGAGGAACCGAGGGTAGAAGGAACCTGGTTAAGGGACATAGTGGCCATTCCGATTGAGAATAGGTGGAAGCCAACTAGTGCTCACCTCGAGGCCACCATCCCTGTTTAGGTTGTGTGGGAGTTTGGTAATCTCTAAGGCCTCTCTAAATTTTCTTTTAAAGTAGTGGTCTTCTTTCGCGAGGATGATGGTGTCTTCTAGGCAAATGTGATGTTTGGTTTTGGCTACATGTTCCGCAAGGGCTGAGGAACGGATACGTTCTTTTCTAAGGTCTGCCCCATGTTCTTTTAGCCGCGTGTGGAAAGAACGTCCCGTCTCACCGATATAGCTGATCTTGCACGAGCAAGGGATCTTATAAACCCCTCTGAATTGTGTATGATCAACTGGATATTTAACTGATCTCATTCTATTCCTAATGGTCTCTAGGGGTTTAAACGAAGTAGTGATGTTGTTCTTGTTGAGAATTCTAGCGATCTTATCAGTCACACCTTGTATATATGGTAAGTAAGCTCGTGGGTTGGTGGTGGTCTTGTTATCAGATATTTTCGCACCCGTAAGGTTCTTGTTGTGGGTTTTGCTAAGGGTCTTCGTGATGACCTTAGGTTTGTAACCTATGTTTGTGAAGACTTCTTTGAGGTGGTCTTTCTCTTTTTCAATATGTTCCGAATCTGCGATCCTCGAGGCTCTTACAGCCAGAGTATTGAGAACACCTATCTTTTGGGAAGGATGGTGGATAGAGATT
>LPNX010040422.1:316687-344297 GCA_001517045.1 Pseudotsuga menziesii | reverse complement strand
CCACCTTTGTCTGCTTTAAGAATAACTATGTCTTCGTTAGCTCTCAAGTTTTTTAGGGCACGTTCTTCTTCTCTTGTAATGTTGCGTTTGGGTGGCTTGGCTTTCCTCAATACTAGGGCACACTCCTGTCTTATTGTTTCTTGATGAACGGTGTTCAAGTTTTGGATGCTATCCTCAATGTTGCAGATAATGGGTTCGACGGGGATGGTTCTAGGGGCTACGGCAAAATTGAGACCTTTTTTCAAAATAGTGGATTCAGCACTATCTAGTGTGTGGCTGGAGAGATTCACCAATTTCTTCCCTTCGTGTGCTCTCTTGCCACAGTTCATCTTCTGTGTCGGTGTATTCTTCCCCGCGCTAGGGTTAAAGTTTGATCCCGGATCATTACCAAGAAATGTCCTCTGCGTTGATGTATTGTTTTGTGCTGTTGTAATTATTCCCACGCTGGAGTTTTCCCTATGCGCTAAGGTGTCGTTCGTCTTATTCATTAAGGTAATATCCAGTTTCAAATGTGAATCAATGCTATCATTTTTTAAACAATTCTCTGCTGTTAAAACATTAAAAACTGACCTGTTGTTTGCCGCAGTCCCGTCTAAGGCTGGTATGTTGTGTATGGCAGGATTTGTAACACACGTTGGTGTAAGGTCTTCAGCCCCACGTGATGGTGTAGGTCTAACAATGCTGTCAATTGTTAAACTATTCATTGCTGTTAAAACATTAAAAACTGACCTGTCGTTTGCCGCAGTCCCACCGAATGCTGAAATGTTGAACGTTGGAGTAATGTCTTGCCCCCCACGCGCCGATGTATGCATCAAGTCTGCTCTTTGCGTTGGTATATTGCTGGTATCGCTGATGGCCTGATTTACATTCCAATTTATTCCCTTCATCTGTGCTGGTGTAAGGGTAAAGTCTGTTCTCTGCGTTGGAAAATTGCTGGTTCCAGGCTGGTGTAAATCGTTGTTGGCCTGATTCCAATTTCTTCCTTTCATCTGCGCTGGTGTATGTGAAAAGTCTGCTCTCTGCGTTGGTATATTGCTGGTTCCAAGCCAGTGTAAATCGCTGTTGGCCTGATTTACATTCATTAGCTGGGAGAACTTACTGATAAGTTCCGGATTAATACTGAGTTTGAAGACTGGTATCTGACTTTGCTGCACCTAGTTCCAGCCAGGGAGACCACAGCAAGCTCGGGGGTCCTGAGGAGTCGCTGTTTGAGCGCTCTCCAGGATTTGGTAGGGAGGAACGACCTCCCATTGTTGTTGTTGTCCCAGTTTAAACAGGTTTTGTCACTTAACTATGTTGTTATAATGAGTATGAATGGATGAATGTTATGCTTATATTATATGACAGAAGAGTTAGTTAGTTTAATAGTGTAAATGTTTCAGTATATTAGTGATTGAATCTGTTGATGAAAAATAAGACCCACTGTGTTTTTCCACATCTGGGTTCACCAGACCGTACTCCAGTACAGGGGTAGTATTAGAAAAGGATAATATGATAGTAATATAAGAAGGAATGATAGTAAGATTATAGAGTAGTTTTACTGTGTTATTTTGCAGAGGAATTATCTTGGAATGAGAGTAGTATTATATGTACAGTTCTTGATTTTTAGTTGCTCTCAGTAACCTAAGAGTTTTATAGATTTACAGTTTATTTCTTTCCAAATCTTAATGACTGTTTTATTTTAGAATTTAAAGAAAAGACAGAATAGTTAGATTTTAAATTTATTCTATAGGTATCTTAGTTATGAGCATGATTCTCTTACAAAAGAACATATATAAGTGTACATAGGTTATCCACTTGTAATCTATTTTATCTAGTATTTCTAAAATAGAATATGTAACTGTAGATTATAATTCTTAATAATATTACTGAATAAAATACAAACAGTGCAGTGAAAAGATTAAGTTCTTTATAAATATATTTTTATAATTGTTAACTGGTTATTCTTAAAAGAAATATTATAAAATATAGAGGATGTAAGAACACAGTAAATAATTAATAATTTATCTTGTCTTCATAACTAATAAAAAATACAGTTGATAATTACAGTATTTATAGTACAGTTCTATAGATTATTATTTAAAAACAATGTAATATATTATAATATCACCAGTAAGTGGGATTTATGCAAAAAGGGCTGTGCATAACAGATACATCACTTTCTTTAAAAGAAATACAAATTAATATAAATTGCAAGGTAATAGTTATACAATAACAATACCAACATTTCCAATTAAAAGTAACTAAGTATCTAGGAGTACAAAAACAATAATTATTATGTATATTTATGTACTAAATAGACATATTATGTAAGTTAAAAATACTAAGTACAGGAACAGTATGAATGGGTAATATAGATAATTTTTTAGTACTACTAGGTTACATATAAAATTCTGTACTTAAAAAGGGAGTAACTATTAGTTACTCAAAGTACTTCACCATAATTTAAAATCAAGCAAATAGAGCCACAGTCTGCTCGTCTTATCAAGTGGATCTATTTAATACAAATTATCTAAATAATTTACAGTTATATTAGTAACCTAAGAAATTTTCCCAAGATCATAGAAATACTTCTTTTACAGCCACGCTCACAGAGTATGTTTATATTAATGTAGGTAAACAAGGAATTAAATAATATGTAGTAAAACATTGTAAGCACCCGAAATCAAAAGAGGCTGTTAACAACTCATATATATTAAGTTAGGGTTTAAAACCCTGTAAATATATAACATTAACCGAAAATGGAATCAAGGGTTTCTAAGCCCATATTCCAAGTTATCTTTCAACTTGATTTTACACAGTAAAAGTTGAGTCAAAGATTATTGAAGCCACGGCTTCTACAAGGTGTTTAAAATCACAGTTTTAATGTACACGACGGCTAGAGTTAGAGCGCTTGCAAGCAGCTCAAGGGTCTTTTATAACTATGAGAGTAAGCCACAGTACGAAGTAATAAATAACAAAAAAAAACCCTAAAGGAAGCAGTTCATGACAGCATAACCCTTTTCGTTCCAGATGAACCAAGAAAAGAGGAACGACCATGGTTAAAAACCAGGCTTACCCGTAACCTCGAACCGTCATTGTAACCTCACGTAGCCAAGCCGAGGAAGAGGTCGACCTGTAATAAAAAGAGTGCATTCAAAACTTTGTTAGAAATGATTTCTTTATAATAGAATTAACTCAATGAAATGGAATAAGATTCGACAGTCCCCTTACCAAGGATTTGTTTTAAAACGTGACTATCATCGAACAGTGCATCAACCACGAAGGCAAGCAGGAACACCGTCTGCAGAAGGAAGAAAGAGTTAACATCGTAGCTTTTATCTCAATGCTGACCCGAGAAAACAATACCTCAACACTCACGAAGGGGAAGGCAGTTACAGTCAACGGGTTCAGACTTTAATTCGGCGAAGGAGTAAACCCTGAGGACATTTCAATACCCTCGTAAACACCAAATAGAGTGACCACAACACCTCTTAATGGGTAAAGAACACACTTGCAGGGAGAAACAACATGTGGGAAGGCTGTTTTAGAACAGGGTAACAACGGTGCTTGGGAGTTGTTGCAGCAGAGGAAAAGGGAAGGCCCGAAGGCGACGGGAAAAATGGCGAGTTAGGGTTTGACCTCATCCTTTTAACAAACCAATGCATGGATGAGAAATAGCCACGTTACCACGTAAATCTTTTCTACATTATGGGTATTTTTGTATAGTCTAGGTTTTCCAGCTTTTCCAAATGATTCCCAATCATTTAAATCATCCATAGTTTCGTTATGTACGTAGTATGGAACCTACATTGTTGTGTCATAACAAGATTTTGTTAGTAATCATCGAAGGTATGATAAAAATTACGACCCTTGTGATTATGCTATGATTATATTACAAAGTATAATCTTCACCTTGTTTTATAACTTATACCCTTTGCATATGTTTCCTTTCCATAGTGCGAGGTTTTCATAATGTATTATTTTCATAAAAATTACAAAGGCCTTATAAAGCATAACTTAAGAGACGAAGGATAACGATATCTCTCTTAATACAAGTATCTACTTGGTTATCCCAGTGATTAAGCAATCATAGTAGATTAATCCTTTAACCAAGTATATTTTTGTTCATGCAAAAGAGTTAAGGAGGCCATTATGGTAAAAGAAAATAGAATGTAATGGTATAGGTAATCCATAGACTTAAAACCTTGTAACTTGTTTTAGTATATAATCTACCTTGATTTACCAACCCATGTCTAGAGTGGTATATACAATAACACCACTTTCCTTTTTTTACAAGCTTGAAACGTCTAAGATAAAGAGTTTTCGAAGTTCTCCCTAGAAAAGACCTTTAACTTAATTTGTCTTAGACTTGGTTATGAACCAATCATCCGATTGAATGACTACTTTGATTTTGAACATTTTACAATATTAATAGAATCAGTGATAACATGATTATGGGGTGGAAGTAATATACTTTTAGTTAAATAAGAAGATTATTTTTACAAGTATTCTACCAACATCTTTATTGTACGTATAGAGTATACTATTGGTGCGTTGTAATAGGTTATAGATTTAATCATAGTAACTATGATATTGTAATGTTCACCTTTATGACTTTTGCCTTAGTCATCTAAGTTGGATAAAAGCTTGCAAGAGGGATTGGCAACAAAATAACTTGATGAGTACATCATCTGGATCAAATGTTCTTAAAATTAGGATTTTTCACATATGAAGGTGAAACCTTTTAAGAGAGAGTTATCAAAGTAAGGGTTAAACCTTGGAAACTAAACGAATCAGTGTAATGTATATAAGATCTGATACGACATATTAAGTTATTTCTTATCATTGGGTAGTTTAATTTTGATAGCAGTAGAGTATTAATCTCCTTCTTTATACACTTTACAAAGTAAGAATACTTGTACTTTCTTAAACATAAACTGCAGATTATCGTTTTCTAAATGTAAACAATCTTATTCTAAAGATCTTTTGACACTGATATTTATGATAGAGATCAGACAGTTCAGTAATGTAAAGAACTATAATTCTACCTCTGCAAGGATAAAAAGGAAAAATAGATACTGGAAATTACCTCAGTAATCAGTGATTTGTGTTTAGCCACTAATGTTTCACTGAAATTTGAAATGCAAATAAAACTTGTACTTAAAAGACTTTAGAATTTTAATTGCAGCAGCCAAATCTCTTTACCTGTAATCTGTAAGGAAAGAAGAAACTTTATGCGTTAGCTCGAAAGCTAAGTAAGCCCAGTTTTTGTATGACAGTCTTCCCTTATGGTCGCAAAAAGAACAAAATCAGTAAAGCTGAAAAGAACCGTTCTACTGCAAATCATAACTAGCAATCATTGAATTTCAATAACAGTTAACTAATCAAACATTTAGTGACTACAATTATTAAAATTAAATGTATTTGAAAAATTTTAAATTTTTCGAAAAATCTGGGGTTTTGACATGTGGTATCAGAGCATGGTTCAAACACTAGGCCTTAATGCAGCCCAACTAGTTTCCACAGGACAGTAAAAAAATAGCGTACTAACCTGTATGTTGTTTTATGTAAAAAGAATAGAAAACTTCTTTTCTGAATCTAACAGGCATGTATGGAGAAGCTAGGAGGATATGCTGAGGAGGAGTCTCCAAACACCGAGACAAGACAGATGTCTAGAGAACCTGTGTTAGAAGAGGTAACTGTTTACTCCTTAGAGCTGATGCAGACTATAACGGATTTAAAGACTGAAATGGAATCAGTCAAGAAGGACAATGAAAAGATTTTGAAGACTCAAGAAGAGTTGAATAAAATTTTGATAAAAAAATTTCAGATTGAAGGGAAGAGCAAAAGATCCGAATCTGAGGAAGCTAGCCATCAGAAAGAATCTAAAAAGATGAAACTGGCTAAAGATGAAAGCAGTTCATCATCTGAAGGATTCAGGGAACAACAAAGCTATTACACTACTAGTGACAATAGTGAGGCTGAGTTGTATAATAGAAAGAAAAAGTACATGCCATATGAAGAGATTTCCGGGGAGTTCAAAAAAAATAAGCCCCCAATTTTTAACGGAGAGACTGAAAAAGGGGAAGAAGCAGAGTCCTGGTTATCCGAGATGAGGAAATATTTTCAGATATACAACTATTCAAATCAGTTGAAGGCAAGAATGGCCATCTATAATCTCTCTGGAAAAGCAGATATATGGTCGCAAGATCTGGAGAGAGTTAAGGGTATCAAGGAAAAAGAGGTTAACTGGAGTACTTTTAAAAGGTACTTCAAGAAGAAATTTCTGTCCGAACAATACTATGAAGAAAGAGCTAAAGAATTTTATGAGTTAAAGTTAGGATCCATGACTATGAAGGACTTAAACAGTAAATTCTTAAGTTTGTTGAGGTATGTACCTTATTTAGTTGATGAGAAACCTAAAGTACAACTGTTTCTCAGCTGTCTGCCATATTATATCAAGGACAGAATTGAGTATGATAACCCTAAGACTCTGGAAGAAGCTATGAGGAAGGAAAATTTCTGTTTTGAACAGAACAAAAAGAAGGAAGATATAGCCAACTGGAAGGCTAAAAAGAACAGTAATCAGTCTGAGTTTAAAAAGAAAGAATTAGTACCCCAGAAGAATTTTAGAATTATTGAAGGAAATGGAACAGATTGTGAAACAAGTGCAGAAAAATTTGAAGGTAGCATAGGATCGGCAAAAGATCCAAGCAGATTTGAATAGAACTCCCAAAGAGTTCCAGGTGAGTGATAACGTGTTTATAAAGGTAAGACCAAAGAAAAGCTCTCTAAAACTGGGGAGTTGTGCAAAACTAGCACCACGTTACTGTGGTCCGTTTGAAATTCTATCTAGAACTGGTCAAGTTGCATATCAGTTAGCGTTACCACCTAACTTGAAAGTGCATAATGTTTTTCATTTTTCTGTTCTAAAAAAGTATGTTCATGATGCTACTCATGTGATTGATTGGAATGTTGTACAGGTGGAACCAGAAGGAGAAGTTCTGGTGGAACTAGACTGTATCCTCGGGAGAAGGGAAATTACTCTGCAGAACCGCACAATTGGACAGCTGAAGGTGCAAAAGAAGCACCTTAGTCCTGAAGAAGCTACCTGGGAACTGGAAAGTAAGATGCGGGAAGCATACCTGAATCTATTCCAGGAGGTAGCAGAGGATGAAGAATAAGTAACATCGAGGACGATGTTACATTTTAAGGGGGTGTGTATGTCACATACCCCAATTTTGTAAATAATGTTAATTGTTTTAATTATATTCCTGAGACATTATGTTAAATTTAATGCTAAGAAGGAACTGATGACTCAGCAGAGTCAACATAAGTGGAGTGTAATTCAGAATATTTTATTATTAATAAATAAATTTTGGAGACAACAGCATGGGAGAGCTGTTAAAAAGAGGTTACTGGTCAAACTGGTGGATGGAACTAGGTGGAGGGCAAAAGACAAGTGGCAGCATCCTCAAACACTTCCTAAGTTGCAGGTGAAAAATTCCCTATATTTGGGGTCATGATCCCCCAAGAAAGTGGGATCAGAGCAGGTGGCTCATTAAATGACAACTAACCCAAAAAGACCTAGGAAATATTTTAAAAGTACCCAATGAAGAGAGCTGAGGTGGCTCAGATATTTTCCAGAGAGAATTCATTCAGGAGAATGTTATTCAGGAAATTCATTGAGGGAAAAGGGAAAAACAGTAAGGAAGTTGTTTTGAGAGGAATGCTGTAGTAACTTGATTTATTACAGCTTGTTAGCTGGGAGAACTTACTGATAAGTTCCAGATTAATACTGAGTTTGAAGACTGGTATCTGACTTTGCTGCACCTAGTTCCAGCCAGGGAGACCAGAGCAAGCTCGGGGGTCCTGAGGAGTCATTGTTTGAGCGCTCTCCAGGAGTTGGTAGGGAGGAACGACCTCCCATTGCTGTTGTTGTCCCAGTTTAAACAGGTTCTGTCACTTAACTATGTTGTTTTAATGAGTATGAATGGATGAATGTTATGCTTATATTATATGACATAAGAGTTAGTTAGTTTAATAGTGTAAATGTTTCAGTATATTAGTGATTGAATCTGTTGATGAAAAATAAGACCCACTGTGTTTTTCCACATCTGGGTTCACCAGACCGTACTCCAGCACAGGGGTAGTATTAGAAAAGGATAATATGATAGCAATATAAGAAGGAATGATAGTAAGATTATAGAGTAGTTTTACTGTGTTATTTTGCAGAGGAATTATCTTGGAATGAGAGTAGTATTATCTGTACAGTTCTTGATTTTTAGTTACTCTCAGTAACCTAAGAGTTTTATAGATTTACAGTTTATTTCTTTCCGAATCTTAATGACTGTTTTATTTTAGAATTTAAAGAAAAGACAGAATAGTTAGATTTTAAATTTATTCTACAGGTATCTTAGTTCTGAGCAGGATTCTCTTACAAAAGAACATATATAAGTGTACATAGGTTATCCACTTGTAATCTGTTTTATCTAGTATTTCTAAAACAGAATATGTAACTGTAGATTATAATTCTTAATAATATTACTGAATAAAATACAAACAGTGCAGTAAAAAGATTAAGTTCTTTATAAATATATTTTTATAATTGTTAACTGGTTATTCTTAAAAGAAATATTATAAAATATAGAGGATGTAAGAACACAGAAGATAATTAATAATTTATCTTGTGTTCATAACTAATTTTGTATGACAGTCTTCCCTTATGGTCGCAAAAAGAACAAAATCAGTAAAGCTGAAAAGAACTGTTCTACTGCAAATCATAACTAGCAATCATTGAATTTCAATAACAGTTAACTAATCAAACATTTAGTGACTACAATTATTAAAATTAAATGTATTTGAAAATTTTTAAATTTTTCGGATATCTGGGGTTTTGACAAAACCATCCCTATAGCCATAATAAATCATAATAAAATATATTTTTATTAAAAATATCAATATTGCAATATCATTAGGGCACGAAGGAATCAAACCTTCAACCTCCTGCTTGTAAAGCAAATGCTCTTCCATTGACCTAGAACCCTTTAAGAATTGGTTAAATGAACAATATTAACACCAAGATTGCATCATTTGTAATTCTAAGAAAAGACAATAAAATCTAAATACAACCATGCTTAAAATCTAAGTGGGAAAAAGGAAGCTGTGGCAATAGGGCATGCTTTTCCTGAAGAAAAATGGTGAAGGTCCTAGGGCAAATCCATTTAATCAACGCTGATGGATTCCATATGTCAATGACTATAAATCCCCCATAATATGCATCATATGTCTAGGCAATTCCGAAATTAATCCAAGTAAGAACTGTGTAATTTGCTATCTAGTTTCTTCCACAACCTTCTCTAAAGGTGGCTTGGATTTGCGATCTAGAACAATTTCAGTCATCAAATACATGAGCAATTCATGAAAAGAGTGGCAAATTCTGTTTTGGGTATAAGGAAACTTTTCTTTTCCTAAAAGAACTAATGCACCAATGGGTGTGTTGGAAGAAAGTTGTCATTGATGTCAACATGAATGAAAGAGAGTTATAGTGGAAGCCATGATAAGTATGCCACGACTTGATATACAAGATTATCAGATTTGATGAAGTCGTCCATGATCAAACAATTGGGTGAATCTAGCAAACTTAAAGCAAGACTCAGTTCGGGCAAATATTTGAGTTGTAGATGCTAAGGTCCCTATTTAAGGTACCTAATTACTGTAGTAATGGGTCTGGGATCAGATCCATCAGCTTAGACAGTATAATCCAGTTAGGGCCGTGAGCTTTCAGATCATGAAACAGAGGGCCATATTCCAGAGCATCATCATTGCTTCATACTTGAAACCCGTTTATCTATCCAAGAGGGCATGAATAATAAATGATGGACTCACATGGTGTTAAATATAAGGCAGAAGGATGAATATATTTATCTATGTTCAATTATGGATAATTTCGAGGCACTGACCTATATTTTCGCTACTGCAGCCTGAATTTGGCATCATCGGAAACAAATACAATGTAATGCATCTAGCTAGAAAGGGGTTCTGTCCACACTTGCAAAGTGTCACCCTCTTTGGGAAGTAGTTGGTGGATAAACTGTTGATGTGCTCAGCCATTGGAGCAACAAATCAATAGTAAAACAATCTTTTAAAGGCATGTACAAATAAGGAAGGGGTTTGATCCCTTTATGAAGGAGCCATCCCACTTGGAGGTTATCTTGACCTCCTCCTACCTCAGCCACAACCCTAAACATGTTACAGGCTTCCTCTCAACCCATCGCACCTTTCAAAGGATGGCATAGGTCACCTCTACCAAGTGAAGAAGCCACAAAAATATATGATAAATAGTTACAAGTTGACCCAAGTTAAAATAAGGATTAAATTTCACGTAAGCTCCAACAAAATACATGTCGGCTTAGGCTTTTGAAAAAAATGATTTCTATTTGAATAATATAAATAATATTTAGATGGACACATTTAACATTGGAGGTATATGAGTGTGGAGCAGAGACAAGAAGGAATCTAAGGCACAAAAGATTGTAAGAAAGTAAAGAATGGACACATGAAAGGAAGAATGAAGTCAGTAGATGATACGATGGCGTATTGAGGGCTCGTGCTTTGTCTGACTATCATCACTAAGACAAAGGAATCTTGTGAGCATAGATTACCATATGAAAACAATGCTCTCTGCAAGAGATGATCTGGGTGCATTAACAAAGACCATGTCTCCTTAACCAAATCACATGATTGAGAATAAAGGATACTATATAGAGTCTGTATGCAAGGTATTTGAAATGAAGAGTAAATCAGTGAAAGAGTAAGTGCAAAATATAGTTCAAACATTGTAGATTGAGCAAAGAAATCATTCGGTACAGTTAGAGTACAGTATAATTGGCAATGCTATAGTGATCCTTGAGGCAGATTGAGCAGAGAATTCTAGTGATAGTTTGAGAACACCTTTTGCAAACCTTTTGCTATATTCTTGAACCAAGAGTTAACCAAAGAACTAAGTACAATTAGAGGAATATTAAGAATGAGAGAGAGTCAGGAACATACCTGAATGCACTTGGAAGATATTGTCAAGCATAGTGACAACGATTAAGGTAGAGAAGAGATAACTGACTAGTCTCAAGGAAGACCTTCATACGAGCATCTATACAAGTTGTATCTTGTATCTTAAGCGGTTTTAGCCTCCTCCTGTTGGAGCAAGAGAAGAGGGGTGTTGGAGCATCGATTTAGTAGGAGCAGAAGAAACACAGAGGTTGGAGCCTCCCACCAGTTGTAGCTCGTGTATTTGGAGAATGTAGTCTCCTCTATTTGATGTAAATTATCATATAGTATTTTTCAATATATTATATTGAGTTTTCATATACATATTGTGTCTACACTTGTTAATGATCTATGCTTGCATACATATTGATGAGAACTTGTAATAACTGATTGATGAAGTTTGACGAAGTGTTAATAAAGTGAAAATAGACTAAATAGTGTATGATACTGATTCACTCCCCCCCCTCTTAGTATCATTGTGTGTTCCAACAATTGGCATCAGAGTCGGTTCCTTCAAAGACATCTTGACAGCTGGAAGGTAGATCTTAGAAGTGTAGATGGAAAAGTAAAGAAATCAAGTCTCCAAATGCTCAACAAAAGTCTCCTCCAATGTTATGTCTTCAAAACCTACTAAATATTTGTAAGAATATCTGCCTATCCCAGTTGGTCCATTCAATGAAAAAAAATATTACAATTTGGAGTGTAAGAATGAAGTACTTTTGCAGTATCTTGGACCTTGGTTGTAAGGTATGTGACTCGGTTGTCACTGGAAGCACAACTACAAAGGACTCAAAAGAATATAAGGATGATTTACCGGTGCATGGTGACTTGGTTGTCTTGAACATGTTGTAATACAAGAAGCCACCTTGTGCCTGAACAAAGTTGAAAGACAAGGTGTTGAGTTGTTAATGGATAATCTGCAGATTTGAGTTTGAGGCCAGACTACAAAACAATTTAAAGAATTTCAAGGAGGTTGTGTTAGGCAATTACTAAGCATTGGAACTGTTTGTAAAAAAAAAATTGATGTGCTGAGGACATCGTGAAAAATAAGAAATCTTAAGACTTCTATATTGAGAGGCATTCAGTGAAGAGTTCAAGTGCAAGTTGAACGCCGACTACAGAACTAGTGGATTGCATTATGGACAGATTAGGCACACTTTTCAAGGCCAAACTTTGAGTATGTGAAGTATGTTTTGGCACAGATATGAAGTTGTTCGTTTGAAAGAAAAGAGGACTGTTCTAAGAACGCTTTTCAAGGATACTTTTGCAGAGTTTAAGGATTGTCTTTGAAGCAGATTTGAAGGTTCCGTGAAAACTGCTTGGGGTTTGATTGTTGATTTTTAGGATAGATTTGGAAAAATCTTGGAAAGCAGGATTTGTGATATGACTTGTGAATAGAAGTGGGACAACCTTGATCGGCTGAGGACAAATCAATATGCAGCAAAACCAAGTCAAATCAACCATGGTGAAGCCTTGGTGATTAGACAATGACAGGGATTTGTAGAAGGTGCAAGGATTAGGTAAAGGTCTTAAGTTTATTAGTACATACGAGTACTAAATGCTTTTGGGTATTGTGGAGTTCTTCGTGACTGAGGACTATAGTCTATGACAACAATTCTAGGTGTGTCTGTATGATTAACTCTGGACAAAGATTGAAGGCTCGGAGACTAATGTGTGAGAAACATAGTTCATATGTTTTGAGGGCATCCTAGATTGCATACTTGAGAAGGTAACTCAATCAGAGTTAAGGGATGTATGAGAGATAGAAGTTTTGATGGACTGATTAGAGGGAAAATTTTACTATGAAGGTTTGATGATGTACTCTGATAAATGAAAATCAAGCCTGAGATACAAATGCTTGAAGGAGTATGCTTTGAATGACCAAAACAACAGTTTTGAAACTCCTTGAGAACTCCCAAGAATGATGATGAAAAGACAGTGATTGTCTTTTCAAAAAATCAATGTCAACATGACTGTTTGAAAGGCTTGAAGACTAGGGATCATCTATGAGACAAAAATAAAGCATCATGTTGAGCAGACCTATAATGCATGCAAAAGCAGATCTGAATTGAAATTTGACCAGAGAAGGTCAATTGAAGGGTTGAGTATTACTTAAAGACTACTCTAGGACAAAATTGAATGACTAAATCTTACTTGCAAGCTATGCTGATCTGTTGAGAACCATGTTATGAAGCATGTTGAGAATTGTTTGATAGACTCTTTCATGATCAGTTGAACAGTCATGGAGATGCCTACATTCAGCCTAATGTGTCTCCAACGAGCTATAAGCAAACAATTGATACACAAATTCATTTGTAGTAGAAGTGAAGTGTCAGACCATTACCATTAGAAAAAACAACAACTTCAAGATTTTGACAATGCAGAGCAACAAACAACTAGTAAAAAAAAGCCTAAAGATAAGGGGATCAACTTGAAGAGAACTGACATAAGACCACTGTACAAGTCAAGGATGAGATCATAAGATGAGGGGGAGTTGGTAAGTCTACAATACAGTGAGAGCAATTTAGAAGTAGAATTCATTCTTGAAAAAATAATTGGCCCTGAAGCCATAGGACAAACAACCTCACTTATTATTATTTTGTTATTTTGGGCTTAGAGCAAAATAAAAAATTGTTATTTTGGACATTGTTATTTGCATCTCTTTGAACTTGGGTGTTCTAGTATTAACACCCCTTTTGAGTTTCAATAGTATGTAGCTAGCTAGCGCTTGTGGAGGTTGTATGTGTGGCCCACCTATTTTGTATTGAAGCTATGTACACACTATTTTATTAATATTAAGTATATTTTTGAAGAAACTCTTTAATTAAAAAAATCATAAATAGAAAAAGGTGTTTAGTTAAGATTTGGATTGCTATCACCAAAATAAATATCGAATCTCTACTATCAAAACATACTAAAGCATTGCTTTTGTCAATTAGAGGTGGTATGAGAAGAGCGACAAGCTTTGGGAAAGTCAATTTAATGAAGAGAGGATCCTAGGGGCCAAATAATATTAACTTTGAATGAAGGTTGGAGAGATAATCAATTGTTTGTTTATCTATTGTGCCCCTTAACAAGGTAAATCATGTACCGACCTATTGTGCTTTGAAGAACTTCAAATCGTGGAAGGGATTAATATTTCAATTTTGGTATGACACTCTTCTTATAGGTACCTTAACCCTTTAAAGGAACCCTTGAGGCTTATTTAAGGAGGATTATCAACAAAATAACTCAAACATTTTAATCTAATAAAACACATAGAAAACAACCCTCCAAAATATATTTATTAAGAAGAGGCACACATCCCTGCATGTAAAAAGTTATAATTTAGAGGCATCAGACAAAAACAATATTCTAACTAGACATCTATTGATAGAAAGAAGAAATAAGATGGAAACATACCTGCATGCGTTTAGAATGGCATAAAATGTTATTATAATCGGTTTGATTCCAAGCTCATGAATTTAATAAAACATTTCCACCGAAAACAAAATCTCCTTATATGTCTGTTTCATCTCCTTGGAGTCAGTAAGATATATACTACGAGGTCCCTCAATTCCAAGCTTCTCAGACGATGTTAATCCATTGTCTGCCTTGTTTTTGTTGTACTTTGGTTTGCCCATATTTCAAAGACTTGCACAGGGTCTTATCTTCTACAACCATTTCAAAGGATCCCTCATACCAACTTCTGGGATGGACCTGAAGGAAATCCCTAAGATGAAAACACTTAAATTTAAAATGTTAAAACATATTTAAAAAGTACTACAAGTAAGATATTATGAAAATAACTCCATTGCTTATGTTGTGAACTTGGAGTTACAGGACCTACCTGGAAACTCCTCCTGAAGGAACCAATAATAGAGTTATAAGTAATAATATTTGGTGTTATACCTTCCTTCCTCGTCATATCCAACAGAGCCACAACCCCTTCAACTGAGCCCTTCTTACATAAAGCATCAACTAAGCACTATAAATCACTACATCTCACTCTAACCCAGTCTGTTCAACATCATTTAGAATGTGCTTAGCCTCAGCCTATCACCCTCCTTTAGAAAATATATCTATTAAAGTAGAGTAAGTTAACACATTAAGAGCAACAGACTCTGCCTTCATCTCTTCAAACACATCTTTTACTTTGTTGTATCTCCTTGTTTTCCATAGCCACCCAAGAGAGCATTAAATGTTACAATACACTTCTTGAAACCGAGGTGAAGTTATGCACACATTATGAGGTATTAATTACTGTTAGAGTAACCTCATAGCCGTAGTGTCACACATTGTATTTATTTATGGGCATAATTACCGAGGTTTGGCACAAATTTAGAGAGTTTTATGGTACAACAGACCATACACAGGCCATACTATTGAACAATCAAGTCTGACACGAATTACGAGGCAATAGCTAATGGTTGAGATAAGTACATGAGTTTAATGTTGGTTGTACAAGTTGTAATCTCATAAATTTTATGAGTTTGCTCATAAATACTAGTTTTCCCTTCAGGGTTTTTCCAGGAGCACTGAAACATCTTGTGTCAAATGTGTGAATGAGTGTTGTTCATTGTTCATTTATTTCCACTGCAAGTTACTTGTCATTTGTATTTTTGCTCACTAGTTTATCTAGAATGCTTGTGGTTTACTTGCATTAATGGTGAATGATTGTTGGAGGTTGAAATCAATGTATTTACAAGTGTTTGCCAAAATTTCTAAGTGAGCATTTAAGTGTTTTAGAAATTTTAACATTGATAACTGATTGAAGAGTGGATATGGAACAATGTCCTCAGATTTTACAGATAAAGAAGTTCAAACTGACCTACTTGGTTGTGTTCATGAAATGCTTGAGAAAAATAAATAACATCTGAAAAAGGGAAACCAGATCATATTTGCAAATCAATAAATTGGGCAGTTAATGGCTTGTTATTGTGAATTCCAAAAGTAAGTGTTTTGCATTGCCTTTGTTACAACTTACAAGTAATTTAGCTAGCAAGACTTTCTTGAAAGAACTGAAATTGACGGCCTTACCCTTCAGTGTATGTGGGAAACTAGAAATCGAGATGCACTTCTTTTGGGATCTCGTCATTTGAATTCCTATTCTTATTAGATAACTCTCAATTCATTTTGGTAAAATTAGTATAGAATAGAAACTAAGACTGCTGTTGTTCATGGGAAAATACAATTATTTAATGGAAGCATATATTCTCACAAACTGTTATATAAAATAATAAAGGGGATGAATTTTCAAAAGCTAATTAGGCCACCAACAGGATTTGTAATGAAAATAAAGGCATATTATAAATCCTGCGATGGGAAATGATCATGTGCTGTGAAAAAGATAAGATCAGGGAAAGTCTAACAAACCTTAGCATCATGAAGTGTACTTAGACCACAATCATTCTTTTTATCCAAAATTCCACCACCCATCACGCTCTGGGCTTCCTCTCTAATTAGAACTAGCCTTGCCAACAACTTACGATCTTGCAATGTAGGCATGTCCTCCATTATATGTAAGAAGCCAACAATATCTATAAGCATAGGAATTTACATATCATTAAACACTAGGGTCTTCCTCCCACACAAACATGCAGGTGACCTTTTACGCCCAGTATATTGATAAATGATAATATGTAATGGTTAAGAACTTGTGCATGATAATAATACTGGGGCAACTAGATTTGCCTGCTAAACTAGAAATTATACTATTTCAGACCATACAACAAAAGCCAAAATACCGGGATGTTTAAATTCTTCAAACTCTATATATCTTAGCCTAACTATGGCTTTATGATTGCATATACTTAAAAAAAATCAATAGTCACTTTCCTTTTATAAGATCAAATTCTCCAGTTCCATGGAAAAAAAAATCAAATTCTCTAGTGATTTCTGTGTTTGTTATTTAAACACATAAACTAGGATTTCACAGGTCATAATAAATTCAATGGCAAAAATACATTCTACAATATTGGTAGCAAATAAGTCAAACGCATTATGAATACCTACCATTTAAAAATAATATTTGGTCTCTGATTAGTTGAGTTATAGGTTTCCAAATAATAAATATAGAGCCATTTCCAGTTAAGTTAATTTTCCCAACCTATAAAGAGTTAAGAAAAAGGACAAGAGTGCATATGGACAAAGAAGAACATATTATTTGATGCTTTCAAACCTCTAATAAATCATCTGCTTGGTTGGCAATGCCATTTATTGGATTTTGGAAGGACAACTCCCCCCCATCCTTACTAACAAAAGTACCTCCACCTCCAGCAATAAGTCTTGTCGACTCTCCTTCCTGGGGGTTCGACAAAGCATCCCAACCACCTGCACCTAGGTTCATACAACTCCAATAAAACATGGGAGTCAAAATAGGAAACGTCAAAAACATGAAATTTGAATCCCTTAAAAGAGAGTTAATTTTCCACTCATCTACATGTAATATCTAAAAAAGAAGGAAAATAAATAAGCATAAAGCTTGAAGTAGGTGAGTCTTACATGCGGTGGAAATGTTTTGGTCAAATATGAAAATATTGTGTCCTTTATCACCTCAAGAAGCCACTTGTGATGCACATTGGGCAATACAAACATTAATTAGGCTCCGTATGGCTCACTCCTAATGTCATAACCCCAAAATTTCATAAAAATTTAAAATTTTTAAGAGAACATAAAATGTCTGAATATGCAGTTTACTAACTGCTAGTGGTTAGCGGAAAAATGAAACAGTTTAACAATTAGTATTAATTAGTTTCATAATACAATAACTAACACAACTTTCATTTTCATAAAGTATATAAGAATGACCCGCATCCAGTTTTCTTTTAGCCTTATTGATAATGTTACTTTTTGGCAAGTAGGTGAAATCTATCTTTGAAAACTTGGGCTTACTTAGCATTATGCTAACGCAGATGGACTGCTGGTTCTTACAAGTTCAACAAGTAACGACCGATCAAGTAGGAGTTTAATTCATAAGGTAGCAAGAAGTATTTCTGTTGCATGTTAAAATGCTAGTAAATAAACTGATTATTTAAAAGCAAGCTCTGATGAGGTAAAGTAATTGTCTTCTATAGTTTTTGTTTCTAAGACAGTATTCAAGTTTAGATATAAGGATCGTTATCTTTATCATCCTTAGCGAAATAAAAGACACTTACTTTGAGCTTAGAGCTCAAGTTATTTGTCATACATTTACTTCTATTCTAACATGCTTATATCGCTAAAGTTATGTTTAAAAGCACTGTCTTTTATTCATGAAAGTACTCCTATTAATCTCGAAAGTAAAGATTTCCATTAGAGTACATGTTTCTATTTTGTCTTTTCTTACTAGCCATGGAATTTATTAACCTGTTGTTTGCATGTAAGTATGCTGAGCATCGAGTTATAAACTTCAGTACTTCAACTATTGCTTTATTGCTTGTATTATTGTAACTATATACAATACCCCTTATTTTGTAATGTACCAATCTAATTGTTACTTGCATCTTGTAGAGATCTTACTACCTGGAAATTTCCATGACATTAACAGTTTGGTTCTTGTAACTAGATACATCATCCTAAGATGGAATATTAGCTACTACCACTTTATAAGTCTAAATCATAGGCAAATACATTATTAGTGTTATTCCTATAAATTATAAACCTTGCACATGGTTTACACCATAGTAAAATTTACTATTAGAATGTTGTCTCACTTTTAATAAGATGTAGTTTATAATAACTTCTATGGTAGATTTTACTACCTAGAACTTCTAATCTGGGGTCTATATCAAGTGAAACAAAATAACAAAGATTCTTATACTCTGCTAGACCCAAGTAAGCACAATTGACTTTGTAAATAATGACAAGATTCATTATTATTGTCATTGGCAAGTTGAGCATACAAAAACATTATTTGTAAAAACTTACATTATAGTCGAGCCTCAGGATTGTTTACTTGTCATGGTTTTAACACCTTTACTCTATAGTCAAACGACGAATATTAGTTATTAGCAATTGTGACTAATCTTAAACCATCGATTGCAAATGATATGATTTGTGCTTCAAATAATATGAAATTATTTTAAGGTCATTTGTAAGTAAACATACAAATCATTATTTTGAAATGTTATACTATGGTTGACTCGAGATTGTTTCAATGGCAAGGTGTTTATAACCTTACTCTATGGTCAAGGACATAGAATCATTGTTACCCATTATCACAGACTTCGATACAATCGATTACGATATATAGTTTTTATGTATTCATTAGTGAATATATGTAAATTTACATTTCATTGTTGATTACATAGTTTGTTTATTGGCCATGCAATATTAAACTGATTATTGGAAACGCAGATTGACTATAGACAAGACCCCTGCGTGGTTAAAAGATTTGGAGGGCACGTGGTCTGCTCTCGTCCATGCATTGGTGACTTAAAAGGTTGGAAAACCCTATTAACCTGTCATTTTTACTCTGAGGGTTTCGATGGCCTGCGGGCTGGTCTATGTGGTTTCCTTGGCGGCCATGAGAGGCTGTCCCTCTACTTGCTTGCTCTGTGGCTTGAGTTTGTTGTTGCTGTAGTCTCATTTCTCAGTCTTTAGTTCCAGAACTTTGTTGTTGTGAACCTTACTGCGCGAGTGGTTAGTTGTTTGTGTGTCTGGCTCTTAGCCTGTTCAAGGTTTCAGTTCAGTTTTGTTTGTAGCTTGTCACGACTTTGTGAAGTTTGTTAAGCTAGTTGATACCGTCTTCCCTCCAGGGTTGGCATAGCGGTATGAATACTCTTTTGGATGATTTGCTTAAGCTGGTGACAGCTTCTTCGTTGCTCGAATCCTCTTCTTGCTTACAGGTAAATACCACTCAGTCCTTTTCCAAGATAAATTCTTTGTTAAGTTAATAATACATTTTGGGTTTTAAGCTTAGAAACTGTGCATCATTCTAACGCTCTGTAAATGTGCTCTTTACAGGAAACTAAGACAGCTTCAATCTTCAGTGGAAAGAATATGACTGTCGGCTTCCTTGGACTCGTGGCCCCAACCGGTAATCCTTGACTTCAAACATGGGTTTTTCCCTACTTGCAATGAGGGTTAATGAAGGAAAACACAGTGCTTGTGAGCCTGTTCGGTTTCTTCGTTAGTTAAGAGGTTTTTACAAGTTGTTTTCCAGTTTTTATTTACAAACCCTTGCTATTATGCTGGGTAATGCTGGCCTTTGAGCCGTAATATGTATTTTGGTTAAGTTTTTAGCCTTACGGCCCGACAATGTAATACAGTTGGCTTTTAAGAAATATTTTTGTTAAACTTCGAGCTCTGTCTCATTTTCGCAATGGCTTTGTAAACTTGTAAATTATGGGTTTATTTTACTGTTTTTTAAAAAATGTTTGTTTTAAGAAAAAGACTGTAAACAGTCCAAAGCATGAGTTGTAGTCTTCTTGTTAAGTTGTTTACACAGTTATCAATGTAAATGGTTAAATATTAAATAAATAAATTTATAAATGGATAAATTAATTGTTAGGGTTTCGACCCTTAGGTTTTCTTGCACAGGTTATAAGCCTGTTTGTTAAATATGATTAGTTTCTGAATATGTAATTCTTAGTTTTACTTTATTTAATGTTTATATATTTACATTTGTTTTTATTTACTATTCTGTAACATAGAATTATTCAGAGCTCTATAAAGAATAGAAGGTTAACTCTGTAACTCAGTTTATTTTTCATAAATAAAGGGATTCTAAACATAACCCTAATCTGGTTTGTTTTAAGTAATAGTTTAAAATTTAATAAATAGTTTAAAATATATATTGCGTGGTTAATAAATTGTGTATATACTTAACTGTTATCTTCTAGAATACTTTTATTTGTATCAGTATACTATTACTGTAACTCTAGTGTAGTTTACTATTTCTTTCCTGCATTTTTAATTAGTTATATTAAGTAAAAACAGTAAACACAAATAAACCATAACACTGTTTTTCATAATGTTTTAAACATGGAAATAAATTTACTCTGATATCTACAGATACAAAATCCTATCTACTATTTTCATCCTCTTAAGACTCTTTCATCTACTTAAAGCATTCTAACTCTGCCAGAGTACGACTTGTTTTCCAGGTGTGGAAAAACACAGTGTAGAAATTTATTTTCATTCTAATTCACTAATCTCTAAACTAATTTCATTTCTATAACAATCTAATAAGAATACTAAATCTAACTTTTCACAAACACTGAACTTTCAACATTCATATAGCAGTTAAACTAATATTTATTTAACTAAAAGAGTAAAATAAATAACATAGAACCTGCTGAGGACAAGACGACAACATCTTTAGGAGGTCGTTCCTCCCCACCAATCTCCCGGAGAGCGCTCAAACAACGCTTCCTCAGGACCCCCGAGCCTGTTCCTGGTCTTCTTGGCGGAGAACTGGGTGGAGAATGCAAACAGTAGAACCCTCTGTCAACTGACTAGTTCAATACCTCAGTAAAACACTCTACTCTCAACAGTATGATCTTCAGCTTAAAAGTTGCAACTAGATCAATCAGCAGTTATCCCCTCAAACACTTTCCATATTTCCCTTCTATTGAATTTCTCTGAAGTACATTCATTCAACCTGAATGATCACTTCTCTAGAATGAGCAGCCTCAGCTCTCTTCAATGGGAATTTTTATAAAGATGCCTAGGTCTTTTGGGTCAGTTTTCATTAATTGAGCCAGCTGCTCTAATTCCACTTTCTTGGGGAATCATGACCACAAATGTAGGGAGGTTTCCACCTGCAACAGTTGGAAGTGGTTTGAGGATGCTGCCACATGTCAGTTTGCTCCCCACCCACTCTCCTCCACCAATTTGACCAGTAAACACTCTTTTAATAGCTCTCCTAAGTTGTTGTCTCCTCATTTATTTATTTATAAATAAAATATTCAGAATTTACATTAAATATCTTTGACCCCACTGGGTCATCAATTACAACTTAGCATAAAATTTAACATATTGTTCCTCAAATAATATAAAATTGTTTTTGCAAAATTGGGGTATGTGACACCTAATATATATACCAAAAACAACACAAAGAACGCATCAATAAGGCTTTCAATTTCCCTATAAGTTTCATGAGAAACTGATTTCCCTGCCATCTATGAGCCATTGGTTTTTCCCGATTCCACCCCTTAGGAAATCAATATGACTTGCATCATCAAACCAACAAATCATCCTAGCTTGAAAAACCAACCCTAGATAAAGGTGAATTTGTAGCTTATATCGATTTAGATTTTCTCTCCCCAGCATGTAGTCATTTTCCTTTAAACCTTAGTCCATCGCTTGAAACAAAAGATTACATGTTTATTTTGTAGTTTCTCCAATCAACTATGCACATCTATATGCAAGTCAGATGCAACAATTCCTCAAGGCAGAGGATTCAAAAACAACTTTATGATCTGGAAAAGGGAAAGGGTCAGTGCCATTTCGAAAAACTGGGCACCTATTTTCCTTCATGAAATACTAAGGAGGGTTCAACATGCCCAAGGAGTAATGATGAAACATAGTGGGCACCTAATTGGGGATCTGGAAATTCTTGAAACATGTCTGAACACTTCATGGTGTTGTTGGGCATGTATTAACCCCTGAGGTAAACTTTATCTACATCCTACAGTCTTGTCCTTTCTTTCTGAAGGCTAAAGTGGTGACGAACAAGGCAAGAGAACAACATCAAGACATTGCAACTGTAGTAAATATGTTGGCACACATCTAAACACATATAAGCACAATGCCTTAATGAATATGTCACCCTTAGTCTTACACAGTTTTAATTTGGAAGATAGAATAACAACAATAAACAATCTTGTTTTCACAATAAATAGTCATAAAAAGAGGTGTCTCACAGCAACCTGGCATTATCACAAAATAAGACCCCTGTAGAAACTGGCATTATAATATCGGTAGATTCCCAATAGGTAAGGATGTTGCAGACCTATATCTTTTAGTGTGCCCTGTAGCAACTTCAACATCAATTGGAGACCAAATGATAATCTTAAATTAATTTAGGTTACAACAATAACAAATAGTAATTTGAATACTAAAAAGGTTTGCAATTGTGGCATAAACATGTTTACCCAACTTGGATAAGTATGATGGTGCTATCATGGAGTAGTTTGGGACTGAATTTGTCACTTTATCCTTGTGGTTGCCTCTGCTATCTCAATGAAGACAATCTTGGGGATTTTTATATGGTTGTTTAAATGAACAAGGATGAGGTTGAAGAAGCTGTTAGTTTGATGGCATACTTGGAACAATTCTTGGTGGTCCTGTGCATATAAGCAATAGTGAGGATCCTTATATCAGATTCTGGACAACATTATACCCATATCCTGGAGGTGATTTCCTGTAGCAGTGAGTCGTCAGTAGCCATGAAAGGGGACGATTTGGATTTTTAGGCCTTACTATAGCTTAGTTTGTAGCCGCAGGAGCAAGGTAAGGGATGGTATTTCACAGTGGATTTTGAGGCCTTACAATCCATTTAATGATCTTAAAACAAAAATAAATTATCTTGTAGATATTTTACAGTGGATTTATTGTTGGTTGAATTGTAATATGTTTAGTTTCAATTTGAGAGTTTAATTGTGCAAGCTGTTCATAATTGTTGTTGGTAACAAAGTTTTCTCCAACAATTAAAACTGGAACAACTCCTTAACATGGAAAACATATACACTCATCCCTCTGCATGGATTCATGTGGAACAATTCTCATTTTTTATTTTTCATCCATATCAACGATCGTAATAAATTGTTGGAGTTAAAGAGAAAGTTGGAATTTGGAGAATTGATGTACAACATGACGGATAAGGGTGGTGATAATGACATAATTTACTATCCCTTAATAGCTAATATAGATAAAATTTGACAAGGTGTAATGACATCTAGAAAATCGAAGCTATCGATAAAACCCTGACTGCAATTTATGGAGGATAGATAGGAGCAACTCTCATACATGTAAAGCATTATATCTTATTCTATAAATCGAGTTAATAAATTGACTAATAGCACTTCGATGAAAACTACTTGCTACTGAAAACAATGGATGGTAGACAAGATATCATCATTATGACAAAATTACAAATGAGTCCAGATGCATGTCTTGGGTGACATAGACAAAGTGGCAGAATATTAAATGTGCCAAACTATGTAAAGGGCGATTGTGAAAGTTCAAATTATAAAAAAATAAAGGATTTAAATCTTTAAGGTCGAAAGATGAGCAATAATAAATGATCTAAGAATGAAAAAATATTTGACACAATATTTGTATGACGAGATGACAAATACACTCAACTTGCATAGCACAGACTTGATTTCAAATGCAAAGATATTGCAATAGTTAATATATCAAGTACTATTTCTTGTTTCTATTGAAACGGACTGCCTAGACGTATTATAAAATCTTATATCGATCATTAGGCCATTCATTAAATAGCATATATCTATAAATTGATGATACTACATAAATTCAATTTTACTAGGTAAACTACAATTCAAACTACTTCTTTACTACTCATTATTCTGATATGGAAAAGCTACCATAGAAAGGAAAAGGAAAGCATAGATTGTTCAGAGAGTCTTGAATCTCTCCACTAGAACCTAGAAGTTTCCAAGTAGAAAGATATCTTCCCCAAATGTGACTGATGGATCGATGAGAAGCCCCTCCAGGATGCAAACTACTTTTAGAAATTAACAGAACAACTTAGTGAAACAATCTCAAGGAATATGTGGCCCTTAAACTTAGAGATTTTAACCTTAGATTTCATCCAATTATTTTCAAATAAGGCACCTATAAGTGATGCATCAAAATATAGGAACCTATGTAAAGGAACAACCTACTCATGGGACTTGTAAGCTTCACCTTGAAGGATCCAATCCCAGAAGCTTCATTCCATGCTGGAGTATGTAATGTTACAGGGATATATGCTCTACATATTGATTAATATCACTCTGTAAAGTGACCCCTAGAGGGGACAATTCCTCAAGCAACATTCATGTTGGTCATTGCTTAAGGAATATCCATAACAGGGATGAAATGCTGCACCAAACCTAAACAAACCTCAAATCTCTGCTACTTCAGGGAATTGGAACAAACCATTATTAAACCAATGCCCATATTTATTGATTTAATGCATATAATTGACCAAATTTATGTCCAAACTTCCCCATAATTTCTTCATATTGAAAATGATGTGATTTGATTATGGAAAGAGTCCACAATTATACCTAGATCTATTGGTTGAGGCTGAGTTCCAAGCCCATAATTAATGGTTTATGGCTGCTGCCATGAAAAAGACCATACAAAGTGCCTAGAAGCACGCATATTTTCCCTACAAAGGTTGTTTTTACGACTATGACTATTGGTGTTGTTATATATTCTTAAGACCTGATTAGATTATCTAGGATCTTTATCTAAAAGAATAACATGTACAACAAAATGCATAAAATGTAAAAGATGCACAAGATACAAATATTTTCATTGGGGAAACTATAAAGGATAAAACCCCGCAAACTTCTTCAGAATAGTAAGATGATAAAAAACAATAATATGAAATGTTCAACAACTATCTTTCTCTCTCTCTCACATGCGCCTTAGAGAGTATGTGAGGTGTGTATAAATGAGGGAGAGCGCCTCCCTATTTATACACTTTCAAGTCACTGACCAAATATAAGACTCGAGCCTACATGTCATCTCACATGGGGCCCACTTCTCCTAGAGAGACCACAATTACATATTACATGATGTTATACTGGGGACTATTGCCCCGACTTACAACGGAGGTTGTACCTCAAGGTATAGACATAATTTATACATCCTATAAAAGGGTAACACACATCCCCAATGGGGGTACAACAACATACAATAATAATATACATCAAAATATCTTTCGAAGTTACAAATACATCAACACTCCCTCTTAACTAGGAAGGTATTCTCTTTCTACACAATCATCAACGCATCTGGTCAGGTCTTCATTGCATCATCATTCTCACAGATTCATAGAGTCTTCATCATAGCTACTGTCATCATCTTCTTTTAATTTGATCATCATTACATACTATTTGTCATCATAAGTTTCTACAGTGCCAACCCTTTTTCATGCTGGCTGTAGGCCTAGTCCTCTACTAGGTCTTAATTTACAGTGCCATCTCTTTTTCATGCTGGATTTAGGCCTAGTGTTGTAATCTCACAGATCACATAAGGTTACCAATAATACATACAAAAATATACAGAAATATACACAGATACAAGAGACAAGAACAGCTAGGATGAACAGATTATATTATTCTCAATAAATCGTACAAAGCCAAGAACTGAACTGAGTTCTTGTGAGGCTCAACAGCCTAATATATACAGGTTACAAACAGTTACAATCATAACTACCTGTCGGTTCACTGAACCGACACGACTATTAGTTAACAGACTCTAATCACTGTGTTTACTCAGCCGACCGACTTAGTCGGCTGATCGACTAAGTCGGTCCCTCGACTTAGTCGGCTGATCGACTAAGTCGGTCTTCGTTCAAGTCGACTTATGTCGACTTGCTCCTTCTACATATGCCCCACAAACAAAACATTTCTTCGTCCTGAAGAAAGAGGGAGGTACCAAAATTGAAATCCTGTCGAACCCTTCAGACTTGCTCCTGTTGAGGACTATGTAGGCGGATGGTCGGCCGTCGCTGAACACATACTTCGACGATGGCTGGAGCTGTGATGGCCAATTGATGCTGAAAGTCGGTCCAGCTCTGTAATGCCTTCTCGATATCGATGGTCAAGGTAGTGAGACTTGACAGGATCGACATCTTTTCAGACATGGATTTTTCTGCTATGTTTTCCATGGTCGGGCCCAAGATTTGATTTTGCTCGTCTGCAGCCTGGAGGAGTCTCTTTATGTGGGGACAGAGGTTGTCAACTTTCTCTAGGTTAGGTAGAGCCTGTTGAACCCACTGATGGGCCTCACGTTCTAATTTCTACAGCTTGTTGGTTTCCATGACAATCTGCTCTTCGACGGTCTGCCTTAGTTCAGCTTCTGTAGACTTTCGAGCTTCTAGAGCTTGGATGCCTTGTCTGGTTTGTCTTGTTTGCTGGTATACCTGTCCATAGTGTGTCGGCCAATCTCTGAGTACTTCCTCAGTGACAATAGATTCGTCCATATGGTCCTGTAAGACCTTGTATGCCTCTGAAAATGCAGTGTGTTGGGCCAACAACAGTCGGGCAGTTTCTTCCTTCTGTTCTCTAAGTAAAGTTACTATTTCAGCAGTTTGTTGCTCATTCCAATAGTCACCAATTTTGGCTATCTTTGGGCGATCATCATTTGAAATGTCTATCTCCTTAGTTCTTACTTTCGCATCTAACCATTCTGGAGCTTTGGCTTCATTGATCTGTCGAATTTCTTCCTTGAACTGTGAGAATGTAGCAGGGAAGTCGGCTGCAGTCATTCGGTCGGGGTCGGGTTTCTCGGTAGTCACGACCCTTAGCACTGAGTGGATTGGTTTTGTTGTTTCAGCATGGTTGGATTTCCATCTGAAGCTTTTACCTTCGGTGTGTTCATTTTCCAATTGTAATCGGGTCGACTTGACTTTTGTTCCTATGTGAAGACTATC
>LPNX010040422.1:213266-316115 GCA_001517045.1 Pseudotsuga menziesii | reverse complement strand
AGATGCCTGACTCATAGAGTCGAGGTTTACCCATTTGTTCCCATGTATCCCTAGTCATAATATTTACTTGAGAGCCAAAATCAAGGACTACTTGTCGTATGTGGTATCCTTCAATTTCTGAGTCGACCAGTGGGTCGACATCATTTTTATCTTTTTGATTTAAGCTACAACTGTTCTTAGTTTGTTTCTCGGGGTTTTTGCTTTTGATTTGTTGCAATAAATCGATGAATTGGCCTACAGATTTGTCTGTCTGAATAAGATGGGTTAATTGTTGGGTCGAGCTAAGTTGACTGTGAATATTGTCTTCGTGCTGTGTAAGATTTTGAAATATGTGTGTAGCTTCTTGGTATGTGTGTTGTTCCTTGCTAGGGTCAGGGTATGCATTTGTGTGTGTGATCTTGCTAATCTGAGGGTTGTCAAGCCCTGTTTTGGTGCCTTGTCGAGTGACAATGTGTAAATTCTTAGTGTTTATTACATCATTCTTCTGGACACAAGACAAGACATTAACATTCTTTTTATTGCTAATTTTTTCCAACATGGTAGGACAATCCTCCAAGGAGTGATCGCCTACCCCACAGTGTGTACAAAATTTGAGATCAGTTCTGTCCTTATACGGACAGTCTACGCATCTGTGCCCTTCTTTGTAACAGATAAAGCATTGTGTGGGTCGACGACTTCTTATTTCTCGACCCCCAATGAATCGACCTGTTCTTCCAAACCTTGGGCGTCGGTTGTCATTTCTGCGTTCATATCGTCGGCCATCATTGCGTTGTCCATTCTGGTTGTTGTTATTGTTTTGCTCCGTGTTCTGTGCTACTGCATTTGTCTGGTAGATGGCCTGATAATTCTGTCTATTCTTTAGGTTAAGATGGCATTCGGCCGTGTTATGATTTGCAGTCTCGCAGATAGCACACCAGTAAGCCTTCCCATTCTTCATATTGTAAGGACAGTCGGCCGTGGAATGGTCTCCACGTTCCTGGCAAATGTCGCAAAATGTCTTTGTCTGCACAAAACGGACATCTTGTCGGCTGAATTGCTATCGACAAGTATCTTTGGAATGCTCGGCTGTTGAACAGTTAGTGCACCAGACGTCTTGGTTCTTCAGGGTCAGCTCTTTCAAGGACTTCTGCACGTTTTCCAGCTACTCCTCCAAACCGTGGTCGGTCAGATAGGCAGGGATATCTTCATCCATTTCAACTTGTAGAGCTTTTGTCAGCGCATCTTCATATGACTTGAAAGTTTCTAGACTGATGTGTCGGCGAACTTTCTGTGAGAGCCCTGCAAGGAACCATTGAATCAGTAATTGTTCGTCAATAGAATAGTCTAACTGGCTCAATAGATCCTTCCATCTTTTATCATAATCGCGGACTGTTTCTCCTGGCTTCTGTGATGTCGTTTTCAGCTTCTTAGCGGCCAGATGTTTGGCGTCTGGGGTCTTGAAGAATGATAGGAATTGCGCTTTTATCTCTGATTTTGTTGCTCTAGGCTGCCGTTCAGAAAATGTCATATACCATGTGAGAGCTCTTTTCCTTAGGGCTCCCGCGAACTGGGCCATCTGGCGGTCTTCTTCTGTTACCTTGTTGGCCTCCCATATCGACTCACAGACGAACCAATGTCGTCTGGGGTCTTCGTCGCCCTCATAAAGGGGAATCTGAGTAGATCCGTGACCCATGTCGGAGTCACTATCACTACTCTCTGAAGTTGGCGGGGTGGGTGGTTTGGGTGGGGTTGTAAGGGGTGGGGTTGTTGAGTCAGTCGAATCTGTCGGGGTGACGATGGGGTTTTGGTCGACGGAACTTGTGCTTCCGTCGGTTGTCGACTCTTTCTCGTCGAATAGCGGATTGTTGATAATTTGTCTTCTTAATGACCCACTGTCGCTTTGCGTGCTCAGGTCTGACTCTTGTTTATCTTCGGAAGATGTATGTGGCAGGGGGGGTGCGCCTTCATGTGTCGGCAGGAGCAAGGGGATACTACGAAAGGAGGGGGCCGTTTGAAAGGGCACCCAATTCCCTTCGATCAGTCGACGTATTACAAGATGTCGACCCGGATATGGTTCGTCGCCTAGTCGGCTCCAGAGTGTAATGTCGCCAGCTCTTAGTCGAAGGTCATCTTCTATAATAGTTTGTATTCTGGTACGCGGACTTACTGTGGCAAGGGTTACTCCTTCGTCGGGAACAATTAGTTGGAGAGCTTCTGGCTGCTCTATCCACATTTCGTCATCTTTAGGGGACCCCTCTTCTTCTTCGCCTTCTCTGCGTCGGTCATGACCCGACTCTGGCGGTACGTCATCATGGTCGGTCTCCATAGGGTTTCGCTGCAGCTCTGCGGCTCTTTCTCGTCTGGCTTCCCTTCTCTGCTGTCTTTCGTCCCTTTCAATTCTCTTAATGTCCGACATACTTTCATACAATACTATGCCTTCAGGTCCTCTTCGGTCGATTGTTCATTACTGGCGACTAAAACTCTGGTCGACTAGAATCCACTATGCTCTAGGTCCGACACACGACCAACTACCCCCCCATGGCCTACCCGACGCTTTTTAGAAAGCTCGGATAGTGTCTACTTACTCAGGAAGTATTCCCACTCCCTTTCAGCAATAAATTTTTCCCACTTCTTTTGCTTCTCCGCCCAGTTAGTATTTGAGGGTGGTTCATGTAATAGTGGTCGAGCTTTGACAATATGGCATGCACCTTTTTCTATTAAAAACTTGAACAGCAAAGTCGGCAAGGAACACAAGAATTGATCAGTAAATTCTGTGAAAAATTTCTGTCGGACAGCTTCCACAGAAGTCCTGTCTTCGACTGCTTGTTGCTCACAGAAGTCGTCGGCTATCTTTTCGAACCACTCCGATAGATTTGTATGTCCTCCTCGGATCAGTTTCTGGAGTAACTGTTCTTCTTTAGTCTTGTCCGGTTTTCTCATCCAAAAGCTGCTTCAACAGGTGTGGGATGGATTCGACAAACT
Source organism: Pseudotsuga menziesii (assembly GCA_001517045.1). Classification (NCBI taxonomy): domain Eukaryota; kingdom Viridiplantae; phylum Streptophyta; class Pinopsida; order Pinales; family Pinaceae; genus Pseudotsuga; species Pseudotsuga menziesii. The sequence continues at coordinate 313,154 of LPNX010040422.1, read as the reverse complement.
TTTCGTGAGTCTCAGTGAAAAATCTGGCTTTTGCTTCTGCGACGGTCAATCTGTTCCTTCGTGCGTAATTTTGTAGATAGTTAGCAATTTTTCGCTCCCACCAGACCTTTATCTCCTGCTCTGGTATCATATGTGAGCATATATATTAGTTATGTACTACTGGCAACGGAACCAATGTTGTAATCTCACAGATCACATAAGGTTACCAATAATACATACAAAAATATACAGAAATACACACAGATACAAGAGACAAGAACATCTAGGATGAACAGATTATATTATTCTCAATAAATCGTACAAAGACAAGAACTGAACTGAGTTCTTGTGAGGCTCAACAGCCTAATATATACAGGTTACAAACAGTTACAATCATAACTACCTGTCGGTTCACCGAACCGACACGACTATTAGTTAACAGACTCTAATCACTGTGTTTACTCAGCCGACCGACTTAGTCGGCTGATCGACTAAGTCGGTCCCTCGACTTAGTCGGCTGATCGACTAAGTCGGTCTTCGTTCAAGTCGACTTATGTCGACTTGCTCCTTCTACACCTAGTCCTCCATGTAGGTCTTCATCATCTCTACGAGAAAGCCATCAAGTAGGTACATCCTAGGACTTATTATATGCCTCTTGCAAAACTTGCAATATCTCCCACGATTAATTATATGCTACTGCAAAAACTGAAGGAGCATCTCAGGACTAATTACATGCATTGCAATACCTGTGTACCCTGCTATTACCTCATCATCTTCATATCATCTCATTGTCACACGGAGCACAACCCAGATACACATAAAACAATACTCGTATTCACCCCCATGGTAGGAAAAACCTACTACCATTTGGGAAAAGCCTTCCAGCACTTACATCGACTAGCATGGTAGGACACACCTACTACCATCTAGGAAAGGATCTGTACTTACATCCACCAGCATGGTAGGACACACCTACTACCATCTATGAAAGGCTTTGCACTTACATCCACCAGCATGGTAGGACACACCTACTACCATTCGGGTAAAGGCTCCGCACTTACATCCACCGACATGGTAGGACACACCTACTACCATCCGGGGAAATGATATGCACTTACATCCACTGGCATGGTAGGGGACACCTACTACCATCTGGGGAAAGGATCTACACTTACATCCAACGGCATGGTAGGACACACCTACTACCATCCAGGGAAAGGCTCTGCACTTACATCCACCAGCATGGAATGACACACCTATTACCATGTGAGGAAAGGATCTGCACTTACGTCCACCGACATGGTAGGACACACCTACCACCATAAAGGGAAAGGCTCTGCACTTACATCCATCGGCATGGTAGGACACACCTACTACCATCCGGGGAAAGGCTCTGCACTTACATCCGATCATGGGAGGCCCAACTTGCCACCATGTCAGAAAGGCTCATGTGTATCTGCGTCTTTCAGATTCATCACTTCCCTTTGGAGGGAACCTCGATCTGAAGAACACTAAGCTTATCTATGAAGTACTTGAACTTCACTTCGGCCATTTCTAACATAGAATCACATCAGGGTTGATTTCGTCCAAGGATACCCTACAAGCTTTGCCAAGACTCATTACATCAGAGGACAACCTACATGACTGATTACATCTAAGCAACCTACGAGCTTCACTAGGATTTCATTCTCAGCCAACCTGTCTCACCGGCTATGCTAGAACTCATCACTCCCTCTTTCGAGAGATATCGATCTGGATCACATACTGGAGCTTCAATGCTCCTCTTTGCATCATACAAAAAATGCAAGTCAGATCAATCAAATCAAATAGTAGCTTTCAAAAGAAACATACTACCTCAAAAATAACCAAGCAAGTGGAAACATAATTTGCCTCGGCTGTACTCAGTGCCATGCAAGACTACATCCTTCCAAACCAGTAGCCCATATTGGACCTCAAACTAAAGAAGCAACCCAAGGTTCTCTTCTTCTCAGTGGCGATACCAATCCGAATCAACATAACCATGCAGGTTAGTTATCTATTCATATCATGCTTGATCCCATACTTAACTGTACCCTTCAGGTACCTCATTGCATGCTTTGCAACTAGGTGAGCATGTCTCAGATCCATTAGGAACTGGCTCAGGTCGTTCACAACAAAGCATGTGTTTGGTCTTGTATTCATCAGGAACATCAATGAACAAATCATCTGATGATACATCGTGGCATCAACCATCTCAGATGAAGCATCACTCAATAGCTTCAGGTTCAATGCCATAGGTGTGGCCATGACCTTGCAGTCCATCATGTCAAACCTCTTCAAGGTATCCATTGTATACTTCCCTAGTCCAAGGAAGATTCCATCTGTACTCTACCACACCTCCATGCCTGGAAAGTAGTGCATAATATCCATGTCCTTCATCTTGAATTCGGTAGCAAGTCTCCTTCTTGCACCTTTAATGATTTCCTCTTTTCTTGTCAGGAACAGGTCATCGACATATAACAGGAGCATCACTGGTCTTCCGCCTTCAACCTTGAATTAAAGGTTGGAATCTGCTTTACTCTCAATAAATCCTAGAGCCATTAGCAAGCTTTTCATCCTGTCATACCATGTCGAACCTTGAGATCTTCTGTAGTCACTCCCTCTGAAGCAGAGCATCATTCTCCCTCTGCCTTTTGTACTCTATGTATTGAAGCATTATGTAATGGAGTGACAAGTAGCTTCCTCTGCTACTAGTATTCTATGTCTCCATCTAGGGTCACTGGATACCAAGATCCTCTATATTGAACTTTGTTGAAAAGTTATTCTCTCACCCATCTGTGAACTTGTCCTCCTCTATAGGATTTCATCTTCAATCTTGTAGCAAAGGTTAAGATATTCATCATTCTAGGTTATCTTCAAGATCCTTATGTAACTGTATGTTCTATCCCATGGGTGCCTTCTGAGCTCGTACAAGGCCTTCTTTAATTTGCACACATGAGTCTTCTTGTCATGTGTCTCAAATCCCAGTGGCTGTATACTTGACTTGTCACTGATGCAAATGTAGTCTATGCCTTCTCTCTATGAGAAGCCTCATGCTATGAATATTTCCTTGTATCCCATGATGTTTCCATCTATTGCATGCTGGATCTTGTAGATCCATATGTAAGATACTACGGACTTCCTTTCAGGTCTCAAAACAACATCCTAGACATCATTGTTCTTGAACTGGTACTCTTGAACATAGTCTCCTTCTCGTTCTTCTTGTCTACTTCTTCATAGCTGGAAGGCTTTGCATCAATGATGTCGCTCAATAGTGTCACATAACTAGAGTGTTTCTGAGGCCTCTTTCTTTCTTTGGAATTATTGTCATACTATTCTTCATCTTGGATTATTTCTCGTGCCCAAGGTGGTCTTCATCTCTTGAGGTGGATCTACTGTTCTCTTTATATTCTTCCGAATATCTCTCTTTCGCTATGGTGTCTTTGACCCTGGAAGCTTCAGTTTACTTGTTATTCAGAATGATCTACAAGTCAAGTTTAGTTGCATTATTAGAAACATATCATAATTTCCAAAACATATTAATAGTGACAAATATATGTCACATAGCCATGCGACTATATTAGCCAATGCTACAACATTCATCCATATCATGTATACATACAATAACTTCTAGATGCATTCTACTGTAATGTTATTAAGAGTGTGTACTACTCCTAATATGCCAACAAAGAGGTTTTTAATCTAGATAAGTAGTAATGGAATGTTGTACAACATCATTGACTTCTTACCCATCATGTGCAGTTCAATAGTATAAATGCAAATACTCAAACATGCATAACACATCAACTAAATATAAACAAATGCATAACCAAAAAATATCATGAAATGACAATTGAATACTCATCTTTATTTGTTTAATGGGTAGACTCCTTCTTAATTCTTCATCCTCATCATCTTCTTCATTCATATCAACATCATTTCTTATCCAAATGCTAAGATGGATAAGAGGTTCTTCAAGAATTGAGTCCTTCATATTCCTCATCGCTTGAGGGATCTTCTATGAATCGTGAGAGCTTGATCTTTAGTTGCTCCCATCTTCTCTTCTCTTATTATGAGTCGAGATTTTTCTTGTGTGCACTCTTCCAAGAGTCTGTTGAAGGTAATCACTTTCTTCTGGCACACATTCCTTAAATGAATGAATCCCATGATCTTGGGAGGCCATTCAAGGTGGTTTTAACATTATCTTACTTTTATTCTATTTCTTTGTCATAGCATCGAACAATTCCTTTTGGTGTCTTCAAGGATGACACATGAGGGATGAGATGATCTTTAATAGAATATGCAATAATTCTCTTGGCTTTAGCCTTAGCCTCATCTCCCTCTGGCTCTTAGAACTTCCTTACTGAAATACTGATTCAAGTCAATTTATTCAAGGATCACAAAGGTCATATACTTCCATACTCAAAATTTTTTAGCTTCACTAATCTTGTCATCAAGCTGGTGTGATTAGTCATTTTGAAATGAGAACCTCCAATGTAAATAACAAAAATTTAGATCTTGCCGATTTGATGTGTCTGTCCTGGTTCTGGAGCTAGCTGATCTAGGGTTTGTTAGAGAAACCCTAATTTTCAAAAGTTGTAATTTCAAACGTTTGTTTGGATAGAAAGATGTGCCTCTTCAAGTTGAGCTGTCCAATGTACTCCTTTTCAGAAAATAGTGGAGGAAAGCTCCTGGAACAGGAAGCCCTAGTTTTCCAATTTATTCTACAGAAATGAATGATATTGCTTCTACTGTATCTCTGAAGTTTTAGATCCTTAATGTCTAAAACTTCTCACTGTGATAGCCTGATAAGTTGTCTTTCTAACCCCATAGGTTAGAGCATAAATGGATTCTCCAAGTGGTACTTATGTTGAGTTTCCCAAGGTGATTGTTTTGGGGATTGTTCAATATATAGAACTTGTACGGACTGCCATGTGTCACTGTTGCACATTCTGAGTCTGAAAAATGTACCATAGAAACTACAGTCCATTCCCTACCTGGAACATCTTGCTAAATTTCATTTGGACCTTCCTATCCTGAGATATATCAAATCTCCCTAGGTCACTTGTTTATGACTATATTCTGGAGGAGGCTGGAACCCTGATTCAAAGGAACCATATCTCCTGAAGTTTAATGATTATGAGGCTGAAACTTTTACACAAGGTACAACACGAATTTCTCTTTGTCCTATAAAATTTTCGACGTCTGAGCCTTCTCCAATCTCGAGTTATAGAGAAAGTTCTAGAATGACTAAATTCAGTCTTCTAGCGTTTTCAGGCATGAAACCCTAATTTCCATTAGCTGCCATTGCAGTTGTATTTTGGTTGTATAGTGAAACTTCTCTGATTCAAAAACTGATACCACCAATAGATGTGCCCTAATGAGGTGAGTTAGCCTAGCCTTCCTTGCTTGATGATATGTGGAAAGAACACCTTCAACTAGGAAGCCCTAGTTCCCGCAACTGCATAGTGCATTCTTCCAGAGAGTCTCTCATGCCATGTTAGATTTTCTTAAGATCTGATTATATTATCTTGGATCTGTATATGAAAGAATAACAAGTACAACAAAATGCATAAAATGTAAAAGATGCACAATGCACAAAGATTTTCATCTGGGAAACCATAAAGGAGAAAACCCCACACACTTCTTTAGAATAGTAAGATGATCAAAAGCAGTAATAAAAAATGTTCGACAACTATCTTTCTCTCCTCCTCTGACTGTCTCTCTCTCTCATGAGCCTTAGAGAGTATGCGAGGTGTGTATAAATGAGGAGAGTGCCTCCCTATTTATAACCTTTCAAGTCACTGACCAAATATAAGACTCGAGCCTACATGTCATCTCACATGGGGCCCACTTCTCCTAGAGAGACCACAATTACATATTACTTGATGTTATATTGGGGACTATTGCCCCAAATTACAATGGAGGTTTTACCTCAAGGTCTAGACACAATTTAGACATCCCGTAAATTGGAAACACACATCCCCAATGGGGGTACAACAACATACAATAATAATATACATTGGAATATCTTCCGAAGTTACAAGTACATCAACAGGTGTATCCCATATACTTGGAAAACACTACATATGAGGTTCTTTTGCTACCGATTTAGGCTTGAAGTATTGCCAAAATTGAGGATTGACTCTTGTTTTCAGGCCCAAACATGTTCCTGTGACTTCTTTTTTCCTCTTGAAACATGTCCAAATTGAGGATTGGGGTTGTTTTCATTCCCATACACGTTCTTGTCACTATTTTTTAGCCTCAAAACATGCCCAGGTTTGCTTCTTATGCAGATGATTTTTTTGGATACATCTTATATGCAAAGTTATGGGATGATTTTTCTTATTTTACTCAAAAAAAAGGATAGTGTCTCATTACAATAATTCATCAAAGCATCAATACTTGCTTAGAAAGGGTCTAGACTTACTCAGAATTATGAATGAGGCTACTCATAAGCCTTTTATTATTGTATTTTGCTATAAAGGATACCCATAAAGGTGTTGTTCTAGTGAAATGACCCTTCAAGGGCGAATGCTACCTTGAACTTAGGGCATGATCCTATTTCCACACCAAGTAACTACAATCAAATCATAAAAAATGTTACCCTTCTCAAGAGTGTGATAAAAACTACACACATGAACACCCATGCAAAATGTGGAGTAACAAGGTGAATAACACTCCCTATGTTGGATGCTGTCTCTAGATATAATAAGATCCTAGTTATCATAAAATACAAACATAAAAAAACATTCACCACACCTTGGGAACATTTCAGTACAAGCATATGTCCCTTGGGTTACTCAGTACAAGCTCTACATTCCAAAGGGAAATGGATTTCTCTTTCATGAATCTTATCAGTAATATAACCGAGATCTATAATAATGCAGATAATTTTTGTTGCACCTTTGCAATAAATTATACTTCAAAGACCTGCACTATGCTTCTTTCTTTGAATTTTAAGCTGGATAGATTCAGGGCTCCAACCTAACTCCACATTTATCAGGTTCCATCTATGGCTTGGGAGGTTGGCACCAACCATTTTTTATAACAATGAATGGTCCCGATGACAGATAACATGTGCTAAAGATGTCGGGTATGGTTCCAATAAGCACCAAGATGAATAGTTATAAATCTTAAAATAACATAGAATCATCAAGGCCTCATATATCATCACAAATATCAAAATCTAGTTTCACTTCCCATTTCAAAAGCATAACAATTTTTATGCTTGTTAAATATTTGGCTAGGTTTTCTAAGCTATTCAATTCTTTTATTATATGCTCCCAATTGATAACATCGAACACCAGGATAAGCAACCAATGATTCTCAGTTTATCCTTAAATCTCAAATGTTGGATATGCTTTATCTTTTTCCAAAGTGGCCTTAATAAGAACTGATGCTTCAAACTCAAGAAGTACAACTTGGTTGTACAACAGGAAAGTGATATACCTCAAGCAAAAAAGAATAACTCCACAACAAGAATACACATGGAGAGGCTCATCCTTACAACAAACTCAAAGAGTCAAAACACCAAAGACAGATGAATGATTAGTACAAAAAAAAATCTGCCAAACAGAAAGAGAGTTTTCATTACAAGGGCTCACATGACCTTGTTGGGTCAATTGCAACCATTTTTGGGTTTATCTAAAGGAAACTACTCCCTTTCCTCTGTCTACTCTATCTATATTAGTTAAACGTATCATTCACATACATACATACTACACAATGATAAGATAAGGTGGTAGATACAAAATCTATTCGCCCAAGATTTAAACAAACTAAGTATTTCTCCATGTGCCTCTCCTATCCTCGATGCTGAGAATATATCTTGATTTCTAGAAGAAGTATATAGTATACCTAGTTTTCCCATTAGTACAGAAGAAGTATCTTACAAAACTTTTGTGAGTTATGCCTTCTCCATTAACATGAAGATATATTACATTGCAAAAGAAAAATCTTTCCCTCTTGTGTTTGGGTACTAAACCCCTATTTATGAGAGAAATTAGTGTTTCATAGCCATCTAACTTTCTTTGAATAATTCAAATACTCATTTTAACAATTTTTGATTTCTATTACAATTTAATTTATCCTTTTCAATTTATGACTTCCACTAAATTTAAATATTAAAAAAATCAACATTTTAACTCTCATGATCTTTGTTTCTCTTAATTTGTATTATTTTTAAGCATTTTCAATTTCTATTACAGTTCATTTTTTTCTTTTCAATTGACGACTTTGGATAAATTTAAATATTAAAAAAATAACATTTTAACTATTACGATCTTTGGTTCTTTGAATTTTCAATGGAAGTTAGGGAAACGTTTATGGATGAATACACATTCTTGTGACTTACACATCCTTAATATCAATGATTCTTTCCTTTTCATTCTCCCCACTAGCCTACACAACCTCACCTATTTCACCCCTGCCAATTCTCCTACACACTCCATGAAGGGGTGAAGTAAGTATGTCTTGTAATTATTTGGAACCTTCTGAAGAATATGGGTCATGCGCTCAAGATCCATACTTGTATCAATATTATTATTTTGTAAAATATCTATACTTTTGTCCTCTTTTTATTGATATTGCATGAAAACTAAGTTATAGGACTATGTGAATCTGGTATCATCTCCCAGATTTGTGCCTACATAACCTCTTTCAAAATGGATATCATAATATAGTGGTTCAAAGTCAATGAACCAATAACATTGATTTATTTGTGAATCATTTATGTGTTTGGTATTCAATACTAACATTCAATCATACCTTGACCTTCAAATATCTTACACTGCACTAAAACAATGGCTTAACACTTGCATCTTTTTAAAGGCCTGTGAACAAATAACATTGAGTTATTTGTGAAGCATATACGTGTTCGAGTCTTCAATACCAACATTCAATCATACATTGACCTTCAAAGATGTTACAGTACACTAAACTAATAACTTAACACTTGCATCTTTTTCTTATTTCCTGTAAAGAGACAATACTCTATTTTGTACCTTGATAAGCAGTGGCCCTATTACTTCTAATATACAGTTTCATATTCATTGTTTTGTTGTATTTCAAATATTAAATGTTACCATTTCACTATCCATATTTTTGAATACTTGGAGGTTCAAATTTTCTTTCACGCCCTCCTGCTGCCACCTGCCCGCCTCTGTTAATCTCTGTGAAGCTTGAACACCCTTCCATTCTAGAAGCAACCAAAATTTTCCATCGACCTCAACCTTCTGCTCTCAGCTCTCCCACCACTTCACAGGCGCCACAGCTTCCCACATTACCTACAGATAACACCATGTTGCACAAACACTATACTACACCTAGACGTGGTCGTGCAGGCCGAGGCAACGTTAACCCGTGAGCCACCATGTTCAACACTCAGGCCAGTTCAGAAAGATACGACTTGGAAATCCCTGGTCCCCTCCATCTTCTGCTCAATGACTTGGAAGATGAACTTACAGGCTCTCAGACATCGACCAACAAGCCCATTGAGTGCAAGCACAATTATTGGGTCATGAAAAACCTTCTTTCCTATCTTCTCCTTCGCTCCACCGGCCCCCAAATCACTCCTCTAGCTCCTTTTGTTACTCTTGATGTCTCTCCCCCCGTTATCCACTTGGTTGCGCCCATGGAAATTTAACACCAGCTGCCCCCTCCCTAAAGGAACATGGATGACACCAAGCATGGTAAAACCACCCTCAACATTGCAGCGGACTATAGGAAAACCAAGCCTCTTCCTGTTAAGGGAAATCTCCCCAGTAGTGAAGAGGTGACCAGCAACAACAACGCTTCCAGCAGCGAGGGCAGGAGTATGGAAAACAACGACGACTAAGGTTCCATAAATCCACTCGATTCCTCCACGCGAAGCCAAATAGGTTCTCAGCTAAGCTTCGGTTTCAGGACTGCAATTGAGGAGGAGCCTTACCCAAATCCTTAGTCCAGGCTTATGAATTATGCATTATCGTTTTTGATTGAGCTTCTGGGTGTTCAGATTTTCTTGCTCACTACCATAGTGTTTTATCAGTTTTACATCTGCAAACTCTATAAGCTCCACACTTCTATGAACTATTTTCCCTATCACAGGGAGGATCTCTTAGACTGTAAGAGTCTGAATTCCCTTCATGGGCAGGCTGACTTTATTTTTTTGTCAATAGAATAGTTCTTGAACTTACAAAAAAAGAAAAAGAAATCCATATTCTGTTTGCAACCATTGAAATGGACAACCTGAATACTTTATAACTACATGATAACTATGTTGTTATATTCTTAGTAAATATTCAAGATAACTCTCTTTATGTCACTGTCTATCCTACTTGTCTCTTATTGATCATCATAAGCACGAGATAAGAGATTAAAGGTTAACATTCAATTTCTCATTTAATTGGTTTCCAAACAAGGCATCAATTCATCCTCATTCTTCGCCTACATAAAACCTATTTTTTGAGTTGGTCCTTTTCATTGTGACTAAATGAGGCTAAACTTCATCATTTGAAGTAGAAAAATATTACATTTTGTATTCTATTTGAAGTGAATATTTTCCAAGATGGCTATACTTATACCATGCAATAAGACTACAACAACATGCCATACTGCTCAGCTCTTCTTCAAAGATGTGTAGTAAAATTATGGCCTCCTGATGACCATTATTTATGACAGAGATGCTCTATTTGTTAGCACCTTTTGGAAAACTCTCTGGAAACAACTCGACATGAGACTTTCTTTGTCGACAACCTTCCATCCGCAGACAGACAGACAGACATAAGTTGTAAATCATTTGGTAGTACAACTTCTTCGCCTGTATAACCACAAGCATCGTCGAAAATGGGATGGCATCCTTCCATACATACAACACGACTACAATCATGCTCAACACAGTTCTACGAGAAAGAGTCAATTTGAGACCTGTTATGGATTTCAACCCTTAGCGCCTATCAAATTGATCAGTTCCTCAACACAGTCGAATGACACTGACTTTGAAGGATGAAAACTGGAGAAATCATTAAAATTCAGAGATCAAATCTACAACATCCAAAAGAAAGCACAAGAGATGTTGCAATGAGCTAATGCAAAAGCTAAGGCTCTGTTATCACTATTTTATTTCTGCGGCAGTTTGTGTTACCGCTTTAAAAAATTTCTAGATTTCATTGGCGATTTGGTAGCATCGAGGTTTTTCTCTTCTGTATAATTCATAAAAGATCTTTAGGATGTAAAGTATATTGGTTCTAGTTTTTGAGCTATGAAATAAGATCTCATTCTATGGTCTCCACTGCTTATTGTACATAACACAAACACTGAAATGAAGTGAAAGTGGATCTTTCCAAATATAAATTTTATGAATAAATAATTACAGAGAATCAAAATAATATTTATGATAAGATAAATGAAGATAATAAGAATGCAGTTGATGTATATGCAAAGGATCTTTTAAACAGTTTAGAAATACAACCAAAATTCTTCCCAAGATTACCAAGAGACACATTTGAGTAAGTTTGATACTATACAAAGATGCAAATGTAGGAATTAAGTTGGAACTTGTAGCCAAGTCTTATACAAATCCTGGTGTGGGTGATCTTCATAGGTTGATAAACCATGAGTAATTCTATCTGTCCAAGTCAAACAATTTATTTTTAATGTGAAAGAACCATTGGTGAATGTAAAAGTTGTGATATTTTGGTACTTTACCAGTCAACTTCAAACACCTGTTTTTCCCAAAGGAAGAGGAATTTAAAAAACAGAAAGAGGTTTTTCTTCAGCATGGGCTCATCTACAAAACCTCTTTCAGTTTTTACAAAGGTGTTAAGGTTTTGGATAATATAAGTGATCTTTACGGTGCATGTTCCTAGAATTTCAAATTATTGTTTTAGTCATCAATTGAAAATGCAGATTTTGAGGAGCTAGAGGGGAGTCTAGCAAAATGGAAACATGGGTTTTTATGGGAACGGATTGAGTTAAAAAAAATGTATCTCTGTTTTTACACATCTATTACTGTTTGATATCTACAGGTGGGGATTTGAAGCCTATTTTTTCAGGAATCCGCCTCCTAAAAAGCAGGAAACCAGTTAATCATGTCATTCTGTTTGTAGCTGTTTCTATTTTTAGGAAGACAATTAGAATTCAAAATGTAGATTGGGTAATAATAGTTTTTTCTATATAGAAAAATGTAATATATAGAATTAATGTTGGACTCTCAAGAGTAGAGAGGCTCTTTCATTGTAATTGTTTCAATTTCTAAAGATGAATAAAGTTACAGAGAAGAAATGTTGAAAAATTTCTATGGCAGAGATTCTTGTGCCATCACTTTTCTCAGTAAGTGACCTTTTATGTGATTGTTTTTCCAGTTTCCCACTCCATTATGTATCTTCTTTCATGTTTGAATAGTAGTTTTATGAGCTATAATTCATCTTTGATGCTCTAATTTCATTGATTCAAACATTCCTAAACAATTTCTGGTAAATTTTTTACAGAACTCACCCTAGTTAGGTGCTCCATTTAAATGGACTGTCTTCCTTTGTCTATTAATCAACCTGCAAATGCCTCAAGACCAAGGAAATGGTGTCTACCCTGCCTCTGTCCATGATTCCTTTGAAACCCCAACCTCTTGCAGCTGAAACTCATATTTGTTTATTGACTCCATTGCCCAATGGTCTCTTTTATGTATGTCCTGCCAAATTGGATAAAACAAAATTGTCCTATAAGAAATATGACCTTCTGAGTGTTATTGATTGAATATACTGAGTGAGAAGGATTTAAAATCATTGAGAGATCCCTCTTTGACTGTATAAGGTCAAAATACAGTCAAAAGTGGTTATGTGGTTACCTCGGGGTTTCCTTGATAAAACCAAAGGAAAACATGAGTGCTAACATATTGGTGCCGTTGCCGAGGAGTGAGGGATCAAATATTTCCCTGGGTATGAACGCCAAAGTTTTGGATTTGATTGTTGATGGTGAATAACAATAAGACATCAAGTAGGTTGTGCATCTTTCACTTGGTGACTCCATTCTCAAAGAATGGACATATTTCAGAAATTTTGGTGACTCCAATGGTAACAAGATCCATAAATAAAGTTTTCAAAGAGAACCAACAACATCTAATGGGGAATGAATTCATTGTAAAGATATGGAAAGGAATGATGAAAATATTAGGTACTCATATGTTAATCTTCTCCAAGACATCTTATCGTTTATTGTCAATTATTTCTTGTCTTTTCCTAAGCTTGTGAGAATAATTTATCATTGCTTATTGCATTAAAAACAAGACCATAGATTCACTTTTGTATATCCTTCTTTACGAATTGAGAGTATCCCTTCATCATGTACATATAATTTTGACCAAGATATTTCTTTCGAGCCACATAAGAACAATGATCATCCCAGTGAAACTCATGATACTAAAGTTGATACTACATCTTTTCCACATGACTCTGTTCCTTCCAAGATCCCAAACCGGTATAGACCACTCTAGCTACCTCATGTCTTTCATGATTTTCCTACAAAGCACTATAAATACCTTCCTATATTTCATGGAGAATCTAATAACCTTACAGCTCAGAAACATCTTCAAGCTTTTGATCACTTCATTGATCTTTTTGAAATAGAACATGATGATGTTTGTATGAGGGATTTTTCTCAATATTTGCAAGGAGATGTTAAAGAATGGTTTAGGCATTTACAACCTGAATCCATCAATACATGGGAAGATTTTTCTGATATATTTTGAAGTTATGGGGTAAGAGGAGAGAAATGGACCAAATTCTTTCAGAATTTTATTCCATGAAGAAACAAGAAGGTGAAACCATGTCAAGTTTTAATAAGAGGTTTGCAAGATTTTATTATAACATGCCAAAAGAAATTCAACCACTTGAAAATGCTGGTAAATTGTATTATGCATCAACCTTTCCTCCCGAATTGTCCTTCCTCCTTTGGAAATAAAATCAGTCACTTTGCAACATATGTTCATTGATTCCTTGGAAGTTGAATATAATCTTAGGATGTCTAAAAGAATTTCAGAACAAGATAGTGGAAATAAAATGGACAAGGAATTAGAGTTTGATGAACAACATGAACAACAAGAATTTGATCTGCATTCCAATCCATCTTATTGTGAGCAAAAAGATGATCAAACCAGTGATGTGCAAGAGGAGTGTTATAATAATTTGTTTTATGAAGATTGCAACCAGCTTGTTACAAATTCTGTTATTGATGGTTTTCAAGAAAATTTCAGCCTACCTATATATGATGAGTATGAGGATGACTATTTGGATAGTGTGCGTAAACAACCAGCTGAAAATATTGCAAGTTCTTGTCCATTTACTAAAGAAAATCAGATTGCAATCCATGATCATAATTTTGAAAACAAGGTGGATAGTAAGCATGCTGAAGGTGATTGTTTTCCATTGTGTTTTTCTTCATTTGAATTGCTGAAACAAAGATTTAGAGTCACTAATAAAAAAACAGGAACTTGATGTAATGGAGAATTTCATAGACTTTCTAGAAATGGATGATGAGAAAGATGAGCAATCATGCAATCAATCCCACCATATGAAAAAAACAACAGTCTGTAGTAAAGGATTGAATCACCAAGAAGAAGAGGAGGGTTCTTCATATATTTCAAATTCAGAATTTTATGTCAAGAAGAATTATATCACTTGATTCTGATGAAGAACACATTGATATTTCTTTTGAAACACAAAAATAGAATCAAGTTTTAAATTTAGAAGTTTTAAACAAGGTTGTTGATGTTCCGTTTAAAAATTGTCATGAGCATTCCTTTCATGGTTGTTTTGAAGATCACTGTTAGACATATTGCAAGTGAAATTGCATTTTGAGCAGCCTCTTTATCGCAAGCAAATGCCATTTTTTTTTGAAGGTTGTCATGTTTTTTATGATATGGTGGTTGATTATATTGAGAGACTTTTCAGTTGGGATAGTTGGTTGAGTTTTTGCCAAAAATATCAAATTCATTACCATTGTTTTTTTATCATTATGTTCTTAAGTTTTGATTTTGATCAAGCATGATGAGGAAGTTTATTCATTGGATCAATTAATTGGTTGGATTCATTGGAAATCAGAGTTTACTTGATTTGGCATTGGTGCTCAGTAAAGTAGGGTAGGTTGGTGTGAATAAGCTCAACATGGTGAGCATTTATTTCAGCAATTTTTCAGTATGGATTTCAGTTTTTAGTTTGAAGTTTCAAGTTTAGATTTGCAGTTTGCAGTTGATTTCAGTCTTCAGATAAAGGGTTGGTAACAGGTTATAGGTTACAGTTTGGGATTTGTTTGCAATATGGGTTTAGTTGATGTCCACAGGTCAGAATAGGTTGAGGGTTTCCGAGAAAATTGGGAGCAACCCAATGGATCAGACACTTGGTCTACGGGTTCTTGGCTACCTCGTAGGGAGGATAGAATCCCTAATTGGAGCTAACTGTTAGCATTATTTTATTTCTGCGGTAGTTGGTGTTACCGCCTTAAAAAATTTCTAGATTTCATTGGCGATTTGGTAGCGTTGAGGTTTTGCTCTTTTGAATAATTCATAAAATATCTTCAGGATGGAAAGTATATTAGTGCTAGTTTTTGAGCTATGAAATAATATCTTATTCTATGGTCTCCATTGGTTATTGTGCATAATGCAAACAATGAAATGAAGTGAAAGTGGATCCTGCCAAAAATAAACTTGATGAAGAAATAATTATAGAGATTCAGAATAATATTGCTGATAAGATAAATGAAGATAATGAGAATGCGGTTGATGCATATGCAAAGGCTCTTTTAAACAGTTTATAAATACAACCAAAATTCTTCCCTAGCTTACAAAGAGACACATTTGCGCGAGTTCTGATACTATACAAAGATGCAAATGTAGGAATTAAGTTGGAACTTGTACCCAAGTCTTATACAAATCCTTGTGTGGATGATCTTCACAAGCTGATAAAACATGAGTAATTCTATCATTCCAAGTCAAACAATTTATTTTTAATGTGAAAGGACCATTGCTAAATGTAAAATATGTGATATTTTGGTACTTTAATAGTCAACTTATAACACTTGTGTTTAACAAAGGAAGATGAATTTTAAAAAACCGAAGGAGGTTTTTCTTCAGAACAGGCTCATCTACAAAAACCACTTTCATTTTTTATACATGTGTTAAGGTTTGAGAGAATCAAAGTGATCTTTATGGTGCATTTTTCCAGAATTTCAAATTATTGTTTTAGTCATCAATTGAAAATGCAGATTCTGAGCAGCTGGAGGGGAATATAGAAAAATGGAAACATGGGTTTTGATTTGAATGAATTGAATTACAAAAATCTCTCTCAGTTTTTACACATATTTTACTGTTTGATATATACAGGTGGGGATTTGAAGCCTATTTTTCAGGAATCTGCCTCCTAAAAAGCAGGAAACCAGTTAAACATGCCTTTCTGTTTGTAGTTGTTTCTATTTTTAGGAAGGCAATTAGAATTCGAAATGGAGACTGGGTAGTGTTAGTTTTTTCTATATAGACAAATGTAATATATAAAATTAAGATTGGAATCTCAAGATCATAGAGGCTCTTTCATTGTAATTGTTTCAATTTCTGAAGATGAATAAGGTTGCAAATAAGAAATGTTGAAAAATTTCTATGGCAGAGATTCTTGTGCCATCACTTTTCTCAGTAAGTGACCTTCTATGTGATTGTTTTTCCAGTTTATCACTCCATTCTGTATCTTTTTTCATTTTTGAACAATAGTTTTATGAACTCGAATTCATCTTTGATGTTCTAAGTTCATTGATTCAAACATTCTTAACCAATTTCTGCTAAAGTTTTTACAGAACTCACCCTAGTTAGGTGCTCTATTTAAATGGGCTGTCTTCCTTTGTCTACTAGTCAACTTGGAAATGCCTCAATACTGAGGAAATAGTGTCTACCCTGCCTCTATCCATGATTCCTTTCAAAACTTAACCTCTTGCAGTTGAAACACATATTTGTTTATTGTCTCCATTTCCCAATGGTCTCTTCCATGTCTGTCTTACCAAATTGCATAAAACAAAAATTTCCTATTAGAAATCTTACCTTCTGAGTGTTATTGATTGAATATATTGAGTGGGAAGGCTTTGAAATAATTGAGAGATCCCTCTCTGACTGTATAAGGTCAAAATACAATAAAAAGTGGTTATGTGGTTACCTCAAGGTTTCCTTGATACAACCCAAGGAAAATCTGAGTCCTAACAGGCCTGCCACGATAAGCATTATATTCCTCATTCATTCCAAATTGGGGATCAGGTCTGGTTATATCTAAAGAAGGAGTGCTTCAGTGGTCCTTACAGAAAGATGAAACCTTTGCGATATGGTCCATACAATATCCTTAAACAAATTGGAGAAAATGTTTTTCAGCTCGACATTCCTGCATGCCTTGGGCTACATCTAGTATTCAATGTAGATCTACTTCGAACATACCATGCACCATTGTTGGAACATAATGAATTCTAGACAACAAAACCCAAAGACATCCATCCATATGTTCATGAACCTCTTCTTTGCGACACCAATGTGGGATGACGCATACGCAAGACAAGAAGGAACTCCATTCCCTTGTTTCAAGTGGCTAAACCTGGAGAACTCCCCGCATAAGGAAAATGGTACTCTGCAACTGAAGTAGCCAACAAGTTTCATCACCTGAACGAATACATAATGGAGACCATTGTTTCTTAAGGAAGGAGGAATGATCCAACCAACAGTTTCCATGTTGTCAAACTTCGACAAAGTCTAGCAAATCAACTACTCAGCTAATTCAACTACTTCAACAAGTTCAACATCGACTTCGACAAGTACGAACCTCGACACAACCGACCTCGATAGGTTTCGCATTCGACATACATCGACATGATGTCTCTGTCTTGTAGTCATCTACGGAAATTGAAATTCTGAACCATTATAGCTTCTTGTAATTGAACGTAAGAGGTAGTCACCCAAGCATCTCATCATTCTATATAAACATGTACATTATTGTTAACAATCAACTAACCCTTCATAGAGAAGAAGTAATAATAGAAATTGGTTCGAATTCTTGCATATTTTTTGTGCGCATACTTTCTGTAGATATAACATGTTTTCTTATTTACTTGTTCTTTTTCTATGCTTCCTCCAGAACAGTGCTCCACTCATTTAGTTGACTGTTGCCCTCAGCGTGCACCTGGGCACGACCTAGATCAATAATTATTAGGAAGAGTATGTAAGTTCTGAGGGATATTTAAATGGCTATATCTAGCTGCCACCCATGGAATAATTTTTGGTGGGGGTGGTGGATTACCACCTCCTTCTCTTATTCTAGTCGTTAGGAATTTAAGAATAAGATTATAATTAGCTTAATGAGAAATAGGGATTTTAGTATTCTTTAGGATAGGTTTAAAAGAAAGCAGGTCACTTTTGGGAAAATCAAGAGAAGAATTCCGTAAATCAAATAAAGGTGCACCAATAATTTGTAATGGAGGGAATTTATATTTTGGAGCTTCAAATATATATGAATATTCTTGTATTTCTATGTCAAAAAGAGGAGATGTGTCTACCTCAAGATTATTTTAAAGTAAAGATGTCGCTTTCTCATATGTATTTCTCCATGTAACAAGTTTCTCAGGATTATGTAGAATTCAAATGTCTTTATATCTAGGATTAGATTTGCTATGACTCCTTATAGATGCCAAATTTTTGCCTCTGGAGTTTCCAAGTGAATTTTACACAACCGAGTGTATGATCCTTGTCCACTTTCAAGAATCAATGCTGAACTTTGTCACACATAGGGAAAAATAACTTTGTATTTATGTCCCTGGAAACAACACCATTTATCATGTTAGCTATTGAGATGTTCCTATACGTAAAGGAACTATGCTAGAGAATGATTGAAACTCAATTTGATTAAGAATTAGATACCTTTATATTTAAGCAACAAAATATTTAATATTTAATTCAATTTTCTCAACTACACACGACATTTAGACATGATGATTGTAATACCTTCAATTTAAGAGGCATTTTCCCGTTTTATTTAGGTATATTGATTTGAAGTAGATGAGTGGTATAATATATGGAGACACATTGATGCTCCATATTGATGCAAACAAAAATCTTACAATTTCTATTAAAATAAGAATATACGAGCATTATAATTCAACAGTTAACAAAAGTGAATTTGATATTTGTGAAGAATATGGAAAATCTGATACATATACTATGAATATGATGGAATAGATTAATACCAGATGCTTTTATTAATGATAAGAAATATATTACATAGCCTATAATATATATGGAATTACAAAGAAGAAAAAAACAGATGAGGGTTTTACTGGCTAATACAAAATGGGAACACTACAAGATTTGAACCCGAAATCCGACGTCATCCGAGATTTCGCACGAATGTGTTGGACAACAATCAATCAAAATAATGCCAACAACAAAATATTTATATCGCCGTCGATTATCCGACACATGGGAGTCGGATTTTTGACGCATGTGGTGGTGGTTATCCGACACTTGCGGGTCGGATCTTCGACGTCCGTGAACCCAAAAATGTCGCTTATCCGACCCCTAAGCGTCAGACATCCGACGGTAAGTATTGATTTTTTTATAAAAAAAATTAAGGTTTACATGATTTTAAATTTTATGGTCCCATACTTTTAACGGTAACTATGTTCAAGGCGTCGAATATCCGACGCATGTTCATTATAAATATAAATTGTTTTAAACATTTCGACATGTTTGTTGTAGAAGCAACAGACGATTGCAAAAATTATTTGTTCCTCGACGGGCGATTGCGAAAATTATTTGTTCCTCGACAGACATTTTCAGGAATTGTTTTATTCTTCAACGGGCGGTTGTGGGAATTTTTTTTTCATCGATAGACAGTTTGCCGGGAATTTTTTATTCTTCGACTTCTCCTCGTTTGACAAAACCTTGATGCATGGTTGATGCGTGGAACTTGATTTTTTAAGAAAACCGGTTATATTCATTAATGAAGTTTATGACAAAATGTCAAATAGATTAAATATTCCGGTTCCAAACGAAGACAACCGACAATTGCTTGCTAGACTATGGGATGCAGCGAAACGAAGGGGTGATGGAAAATGTTATTGTCCATGTACTCAATGCAGGTGATTTAAGAGGAGAAGAATATTGATCTCAACAACCACAAAACATTGCAGGGAACATGGACATGCTGAAGGGGGGAACGAATATCGTCCATTTGTAGGTTTAGCATTATAAACATTATTATATTCATTTTTTTTGGTAATTGTATGTATTTTTTTCCATATATTAATGTAAATCCATTGATGTTTCCATGTATTTATATTAAAGGAAAGACACCCTATAGCATGTCGTCCAGAGGAAGTGCTTTCAGAACAAGTTCAGGATCAGGATCATGGAGCGTGTATGTTTAATGGAGAACAAGTGAATGATCATATTGAACAAGATGATTATGTCGATGATGTAATTGAAGATGATGGTACAAATACATTGATCCATGATTCATTTAACGTTAGAATGGATGATGATGATGTTGATAATGAAAATGATGATGACTTTGATGATGTTCATGATATATCTCTTCTCGATAAGGCATATGAACCCCTTTATGAAGGCTCCAAAACAAATCTTCTCTCTACTATATTGTTGATAATGAACTTGAAGGTTATGAATGGTATTTCAAACATTGCAATCACATGTATGCTAAGGTATCTAATAATTGTATGATCATGATAAAGTTTATTTGTATTCCTCTAATAATTGTATTTTTAACTCATTATTGATCATCGTACGGATGAAGCGTGTTTCGTTAATATTATTTATTTATTACATTAATAGGTTTTTTTTTGTAGCTTGATAGCTGAATTTTTGTTACCACCATCAAATATTTTACCTCGCACATATTGAGATTTATCTTCCATCATGAAAGAGATTGGAATGCATTATGAAGCAATTCATGCATGCCTCGATGACCATGTTATATATTATAATCAGCATGAATTTGCAACAGAATGTCATGTAAGTAGATATCGTACAGATAAAGTAACAAAAAGGTGCCTCAGAAGGTTCTTCGTTATATTCCCATCATTCCACGTTTGCAACGAATGTTTAGGTGCAAAAACATAGCGCAATTTATGGATTACCATGCCAGGAACAGAAGTCAAGATGATGTTATCCGAATGCTTGCAGATGGTGCTGCTTTTAGAGATATTGAGGAAAAGTGGCCTCACTTTAAAGAAGAACCACGTAATCTTAGGATTTCTTTGGCAGCAGATGGTGTTAATCCATTTGCATAGATGAAATCCATTTACACAGTGTGGCCTATTTTTGTTATCAACAATAACATTCCTCCATGGTTGTCAATAAAGAGGGAGCACATAATGTTGTTGATGATTATTCCAGGTTTTATTGACGAAAACTGTTTTATTTATAATGTAGTTGTGGCATCTCATTTGTCGTAATATGTATCTTAATTTCATATATATATCTATTATTTTACTCTCCTGCATGGTTTATATATCTTAATGGTTCTCATAATGATATATTTTATATGTTCTTCAAATTATGAATCAGGTAAGTTCCAAGCCAAAGATATGAATGTATACATCGAACCTCTTATAGATGAGCTACTGAAGTTATGGAATGACATAACTATGTATGAAGTATCTAGACCAATACGACAAAGGCAATTTCAATTCCATGCAATGGTTGTATGGACAATACACGATGCCCCTGGGTTAACTTCATTTTTTGGTTTGTAATTTTAAGTTACACTTTAATTGCATTTAATGATATGGAGTAGTTAGAATATTTTATAAATGAATATATTTGACATAGATATTCCATATGTAAATATTGTAGGTCTTCAGACAAAGGGTAAATTTTCATGTCCAGTTTGTGGTCCTAAGATAAAATCTCGTCGTTCAAAAAGCTTAAGAAAGGAGGTGTTTGATGAGTATAGGCATTTCCTCTCTAAGAATCACAGGTGTAGAACAACTGAAAGAAATATTTTCAATGGGAAGCAGGAGGCTGCATTAAAACCACGGAGAATGACACCTCACCTTTGGAAGATGCAATACAATAGAAATCGTCATCATGGTACGTATGGATCATCGTATATGAATTTTTATGTATTTTAATTTTTATTGTGAGTTGTTTGTTGTAGAGGCCATATTTGATTTATGATGTAGTTTATTAATTATAAACTAATATTCATGATGTCCATCGTGATCATGAAGGCATTAATGGTCTTCCACGAGGAATGAAAAGTTATCCTATTCAATTCAGCAGGTTGCCCTACTGTGAGCACCTACAAATTGCTCATTTGTTTGATACAATGCATATTGGAAAGAATGTTACTGAAACCTTATGGCGACTACTAGAGCTAAGGAGGGAGAAAGATAAAGTTGTGAAAGTGTGCAAAGACATTCAAGAAAGCAACCATGCAATGAAAGACGCCATCCAATTTCTTACCAACGGAGAACAAGTTAATATAAACTCAATTCCATGGATGTTTACGGAGCAACAAAGCAATGTTGTCAAAGAAGTAATCTGGAAAATTAATTTTCCCACCGGTTTTTGTGCAAACTTGAAGAATATCATAACTAAAAAAGGTGATTTTGCGGGGGTCAAAACACATGATTGGCATGTCTTCATCAAGGTAATTATTATTGTTATGTCCATATAATTTTTTCTTGTTTGTATACTCTTTTTTTAATAAATGGCATGGTTTGTATATTGATACAGTATTTTGTACCTCTCTCTCCCCCAGACAACTTCGACAACAATGTCAAACAAGTTATAGATAATCTTGGTAAATACATGAGGTAACTAGCGATTACTTGCATGTGCTTAGTGTTTCTTTAATTCTCTGTATAATAATTTATATTTGTTTTTTTTGTGCACTATTTCAACATATATTGTAATTTAATGTTTATTTTTGTTAAATATCGTTATTGGTTTGCTTCACTTGTAGATGGTTCACATCTAAAGAAATCCATAAAGAAGATATAAAGTATTGGAGGAGAGAAATTCCTTGTCTCATGTGTGAAATGCAGAAGCATCTACCATCGACATTTTTCAATGCACAGGAACACTACCTCATACACCAAGTTGAGGAGATTGAGTTGTGTGGACCTGTGCACTCAAGGTCCATGTGGATGGTTGAGAGGCACTTGAAATTTATGAAGGGTTTGGTGAGACAACTAGCACATCCAGAGGGTTATATGATGGAAGGATATGTAGTATACCAAAACATGTTGTATGTTAGTGAATATCTTCCTATTTTAGCGTCAAAGCTCAATTTACGTCGCATTTGTGATTCGGACTCCAATAAAAAATTTGAAGGGGAGCAACTGAAGGGGAAAGGTATATTGAGGAAGCTGAAAGGTAATTATTAGCTAGTGGATTTTTATTATATCCTTCATATTCTAATTGTATTTTCTAGTCATAATTGCTTCAATTAAGAGCATATACGTCTTTGTTCAGGAGATTTACACCTTTCTTTGATTTTAATGGTTATTGTCATTAAATAGTTGGTCGAGAATGGGATGAAATTCATTTATACATCGCAAACAATGTTGAATGGATGAAGGTATGGATTGAACGATGTGCACAATCGGGTCATGGAATATCATGGGAAGGTGTGGCTTCATTGGTAAAAGCAGCACAACGCAATGGAGATAACAATCTAATAGAAAGGGAAATCGATTTGGCATACGGTGTAAAAGATAAAATGGCAAGTATATAATTAATCAAATATCCCTCTAAATCTTTTATTTTGCAAATTACTTATTGACGTACATGTTCTTTTTTTCCATGTATTGTTGCATAAGGACTGATTGGTTGTGTAATTTTTTCGTGTATTGCTTATTGCAGGTAAAACACCATAAGGCCATGGTCTGCAATGGAGGTAGATATCTGATCAAAAAACTGGATGAAACAAAAAACATCATATTCTGGGGTTTCGGCTATCTTTGAGGTTACCAATGTTTCATCTAGAACTGACAGACATCTAGAAGTCTCAAAAAATTTATACTATGGGTATTTGGAAGATATTATACAGTGTGACTTTAAATCCTTTAAGGTAGTTCTATTCGTTGTCAAATGGTACAGGTTACGATTGAATCAACGTGATCCCAATAGAACTATTATTGAACATGATAATGGATTTACCATGGTAAACACAAGGTTGTTTGAGCCAGGAACAGAGCCCTATGTTCTTCCAAGCCAATGTGAACAAGTATTTTACTCAGAGGTTCCAGGTAAAGCAGGCTGGTCGTTTGTTGTGAGACACGATCCAAGGGGAAAGCTGGTAAAGTATAACCTAGATGATGGTAATGAAGAGGGTTCTCTGGAAGAAGAATATGATGATGAAGAGCATGATCATGAACTTGAGTTAGCTGACGATGATGATCCAACAGAAGATGACCAAGGAATAGTTGAATCAGATGATGTAGCAGACAATGCCGATGAAGATTATTTCGATGATGACACAATGAGCGCAACTGATGATGATGACGATGATGATATGGCCAATCCTTACAACGTTGACTATGTATCTGATGATACAGACGATGACATGGATGAAGAAGACGCTAACATGGATGAAGAAGACGATGAAATATATTGAAATTGTCATCATCATTGTCATCATCATCATCATCATCATCATCGTCGTCGACATCATCATCTCATCATCATGGTCTTCATCATCATCGTCGTCATCATCACACATCATCATCTTCATCGTCGTCGTCGTCATCATCACACATCATCATCATCATCGTCTAATCATACTCATCATCATCATCATCATCATCACCACCATTCTCACATGCTCAACTTTTCAATCATCCTACAAAGCTATATTTTCATTTATCCAAGATACTCATCATCAACATCATCATCATCATCATCCTCATGATGATGATAATCATCATCATCATCATCAAGATCATCATCATCTTCATAATCATGATCATCATCATAATCATCGTCATCATCATCACTGTCTTCCTCATGATGATGATACTCATCATCAACATCATCATCATCGTCATCCTCATGATGATGATAATCATCATCATCAAGATCATCATCATCATCATAATCATGATCATTGTCCTAATCATAATCATCGTCTTCATCAGCATGATAATCATCGTCATCATCAACATCATCATCATTGTCATCGTCGACATCATCATTGTCATCGTCATCTTCATCGTTGAATTCATGTTCATTATGAACATGTGCATTATCTTCATCATCATCGTCATCATCATCACCATCTTCCTCATGATGATGATACTCATCATCAACATCATCATCACTGTCATCATCATCTTCATCATCATCTTAATCATCAATGTCATCATCATCATCATCATCAAGATCATCATCATCATCATAATCATGATCATTGTCCTAATCATAATCATCGTCTTCATCAGCATGATAATCATCATCATCATCATCATCATTGTCATCGTTGACATTATCATTGTCATCGTCTTCATCAACATCATAATCATCACCATCATCATCAACATCATCATCATCAACTTCATTACCATCATTGTCATCATCATCATCATCATCATCACCATCATCATAACCATCATGGTCACCATCATCATCACAATCATCGTCTTCATCAACATCATAATCATCACCATCATCATCAACATCATCATCATCAACTTCATCACCATCATCGTCGTCATCATCATCATCACCACCGCCATCATCATCTTCATCATCATTGTCATCATCATCATCGTCGTCATGATCAACATCATCATCATCATCATCTTCATCATCATCATTGTCATCCTCATGATGATGCTAATCATCATCATCATCATCAATATGATCATCATCAACATAATCATGATCATCATCATAATCATGATCATCGTCATAATCATAATCATCGTCTTCATCAGCATCATAATCATCAGCATCATCATCATCATCGACATCATCATTGTCATCGTCTTCATCAACATCATAATCATCACCATCATCATCAACATCATCATCATCAACTTCATCATCATCGCCATCATTATCATCCTCATCCTCATGATGATGATAATCATCATCATCATCATCATTGTCATCGTCGACATCAACATCATAATCTTCATCATCATCGTCATCATCATCATCATCGTCGTCGTCATCATGATCATCATCATCATCGTCATCATTTTCATTGTCATCCTCATGATGATGATAATCATCATCATCATCATCATCGTCATCACAATCATTATCATCATCATCAGGATCATCATCATCATCATTGTCATCGTCGTCATCAACATCATCATCATCATCAACAACATCGTCATCATTATCATCATTGACATGAACATCATAATCATAATCATCATCATCAACATCATCATCATCATCATCATCACCATGCTCACATGCTCACATGCTCACATGCTCAACTTTTCAATCATCCTTCAAAGATATATTTTCATTTATCCAAAATAGGGATGTGTCATTATGTAGATGGTTCTTCCCTCATTAATGTGAAGGTTCTTTATTCAAGTTAGGATATAATAAAAATATCCTAATACTATTATGGCAATTTATATAATATAAAATAACATATAATAAAAATAAAATACATATAATATAAAATAATATATAATAAAAATAAAAAACATATAATATATAATAATATATAATAGCAAATGACAAGTGTATTTGGACATTGCCGCAACTCGTTTTGGACAGTTCAGTTCAATTTGGAGGTTTTTGTGAATTAGGGAGTAGGTCCGCTGGAGCACAGGGTTCAGAATTGGAGCTCACAATTGATAATTGGAGGTCAGGGTTGAGAATTGGAGCTCATCATTGATAATTGGAGCTCACGATTGATAATTGGAGGTCATGGTTGAGAATTGGAGCTCACCATTGATAATTGGAGCTCACGCTTGAGAATTGGAGTTGACGGTACAAATTTGGAGCACACGGTTCACGTTTTGGAGTTCCATTTTTGGATTTGGAGCTCATGGCTCAATGGGTAAGCATCATGACCTCCTTTTTTTGGGCATGCTGTGACAATGGTTTTTGGGCATCCCGTGACAAGGGTTTTTGGGTGACAAGGGTTTTTTGTGCACGCTGTGATGTTTGCTCCTTTGTGGGATAAGCTTGAATGCAGACAGACCCTTCCTCATTTAGTGGGTTATTCAGGGATTCAATTTACAAACCTTCTTACCTTAAAATGAAAAACTCGCTGTTCGGGTCATGAACTTACAATAGGGCTTCACGCTTCACCCTCTCTTGTATATGTGATTCACCATTATAGTGATCATTCATTTTGTAGCACATCTATAGATGTAATTACACAATTTCTCTAGTTTTGCACAGACAGGCTTGATAAAAAAAGTACTTCGAAGAGACTGATTATCCAGACCTATCGAACGGTTAAAATAGAACTAGGAAATTGGGGCCCCTGACTACAACTAGTAAAACCCCTCTTAAGGTAAGGAAGGTCGGACTATCTTATGGGAATAATAAGGGAATAAAGACTTCCAAAATGAGGAGGTCTTACTTCACAAGGAGGTATTAATTCACCAGACCAGTTCATCCTCATATTCAACCGGTAAGGTCAGATACTATAGGGAATAGAAGCCCTTAATATTTTAGAAGGAAAGAGAAATAAGGGGTAGGGGTTGACTTTCATGTTTCCAGCTCAGGCAAGTCATAAGGTAAGAAAGGAAAGTAATAAATAAAGTAATAAGGGGGTTCCAATCACCCGCCCCACCATAGGTTACCTGTTATGGCGGTGCCAATAAAGAGCAGGTCTTAAGGCAAAGAGCGGTACCATATCTAGGGAATGACCTTGGATCAATAAAAAATATACCATAGGGAATAGATCCTCTCAAATCCAGGACCTTGAAAAACACACTAGTTCGGGGACAAAAGTTTGGGAACAAGGAAGTTGAAATAAGTAGTGACTTTTAAAAAACCAAGGCAAAACAAACAATTTCTTGGTTGGGGTAGTTATACACCTTAACAAGTTGGAGAATACAACAGAGACAACCATTATGGGAAGGGTCTAAGGTCGATAATTCAATGCCAAAACCCTCAAGGATTGGGGTTAGGAAAATTGGGGTGACAAACTAGGATGCGTGCCCAAAGTCCTATTAATATCATCGTCAAACAAAAACTGTCCATGAGGATAGAGTTAAAGAACTCTTTCCACATGAACTATATCTCACAAAAGATATGATTTAGGAATAAGTCCCTAGTTTTCAAGTGTGAACTAATTATTTTCCAACTATGAATTAATTATTTGAGATCATATTAGACTCCTTAAGGATATATAGCCATTGGATTGGCTTATAATGAGTAATGGGTTTTAAATTTAAGTTATGAAAAACAATAATGAATCCAATAGCAATTTATTATAAAAGTAAAAGTATAGTATTTGGTTAGGAGTTTTTTATTACTGTATTCATAGTAATAAATTGTTTGTATTAAATCTATCAAAAGAAAGATGTGGATGGTGTCTTTAATAGTTGGGAAGATTATTTACATTTAATTGTAATTTATTTATAAGACTTATCATTATTCCATTGAGATGTTTCCTTTCAAGGTTGTGTATGTTAGGAATAGTTACAAAATAACATACATTAAATATTCCCCTAACTTTTAGAACTCAACCCTAAATTAAACCCCTTAGTTACTTCGAAAGAAAAATATTTACAAACATGATTGTCATACTGATTTGGTAAAAATCTATCCATATAAAAGTCAATCTTTGACCTATTAGCTGAGCTAGAGAAAAATTGGAAACTTTTGCAATGTCCCCTATTCAATTCTGGCCTTTAGTGCTGCAATTTTCCCCTGTTTTACATTGCAGGCGCTACAAAAGTTTTACCTTCAGAACTTTTGTAGAATTTTCGTTGTTTTTACACTGTTGGCACTGCAACAGTTATGAAAACTACATTTTTTTGTGCAAAAACTTGTCTGGACGCTTTCAAATCTTTTCCAAGGCTCTAATAGTAAAATTTAAGCATGTTATGGTCTAATTTCATTAAATTTATCTCTTTCCTCAACAAGAAGTTTTAGATTACCTGCACTGACCTCATCTTTCAACATTTGCAACTCTTTCTTCATATTTTTGTTTTCTGCTTTAAGGGATCTGTTATGCTTATATAAATTTTGAACTTGTTTATGTAATAGGAATCTTCTCCTTAGCATCCCTCTAACATCCATCAAAGATTTTTCATATAGGTCTAGACTTCCATCTACTTCAAACCTATGTTTTATGTCTTCTTCTTGCAACTGAACAATCATCAATTGGGCTTCTTTTAATGGTATATTTACCTTCTTCACGTCTGGATCATCACTCTATGTCTGTTAATATGGTTGTACTTTGGAGAGTTTTTTCTTCTTTGTTTGGATAGATTGCTCAAGTGGAGTCTTTGATGTATCTTCTTCCACATATTTTTGCCATTTCATTGCTAATCTAGTCCTAGGTCTCTTAACCTCCACCCTTTCTTCAAAAAAGTCCAACTTTATTCTTTTCATTTTATTTTTACTCTTTTAAAATTCAGGTCTTTCCTCTCTATCTATAACAAATAGGTTTTTTCTCCATATGAATCTTACCCTTTCTCTACTCCTCACTCATGTCTTTTTCTCCATCATGTCCTTTGCTTGAGTAGTTGTTTTTTCTTTTGAGCTTGGAGTACATCTCCTTGCTGAAGAAATACCTAGCACCTCAGGATCATAACCAACAAGGAAAAGAAACATGTTATAATCCCTGCTCATTTTCCTAATATCTTAAAGCACGAGCAATTTGATTAATAAAAATGAAATAAACTAGTGTTCTACCTTCTTAGGTTTCGGCTGCACCTATGTGCCATCTTTCCTAGACTTCTGTACAAATCAAAAGGGATGTCTAAAAATGTTTTTCCAATGAAATGTAACAACAATTTGAAGTGAAAATAACAACATGAAAATTCCTCATTAATAGCATGGCTTAGTGAACAACACTTCCAACCATTCCTATGAATTTCTTACTCTTCACAAACTTAAATTTTGGTAAATCTTCTCTCATAAATGAATTTCATTCATTAAAAATGAAAAAAAAATGTCCATGGTATTATGCCTCACTAATTTGCGATGTTGCAACGGTGATGACTCGTGGTATTATGCCTCACTAGTTTGCGATGTTGCAACCCCATGAAACATAATACCATGAGTCGTCCCCATTATTAGCCAACACTTATTAGCTATTTTAGAGTTAGTGAATTGAAAGTGGCTAAGGCAATGCAAAAAAGAAAGGTAATAAGTTTGACTAAATAAACTATTTTGATAATTGTACCTACATCTTCCGCTATTTTGATAATTTTACCTAATAAACTATTTTGATAACGGTGACAATTCTTGGTATTTTGTTTCACAAGTTTGCCATGTTGCGACCTAATGAAACATAATACCAAGAGTTGTCACCATTATTAGCCAACACTTATTAGCTATTTTAGAGTTAGTGAATTGAACTTTGGCTAAGCCAACGCAAAAAAGAAAGGTAATAAGTTTGACTAAATAAACTATTTCGATAATTGTACCTACATCTTCTTTGATGGGGCTTCATCCAATCAAATTGGAGGTATAGGCATTCATCTTTTGATCACCCAGGACCACTATTTTTGCTTCAAATTGGGTGTTGGTCTGAGTACAAACACCAGATTTGAACTACTTGCTTTATGGACTCTCCTTTATTGTGCTAAATCCATGGTCCTTCCCACTCTGCACATTCATGGTGACTCCACAGCCATCATTAATTGGTTCAATAGAATATCATCATTAACTTTACTTGCACTTGATGGCTGGTGTCAATGTATTCGTGATATGGAACCTTACTTCATCCAGCTAAAAGTAGTTCACATATTCAGAGAACACAATACTAAGGCTGATAGCTTATCCAAAGAAGCATTAACCTTGGCCTCAGACCATTTTCAGTTTACTGAATTCACTGATGGTGAATGTACTGATCAGGGCACTTTCCAGCTTTTCTAGTCCTTAGCATTTGAGTCTTTTATGTGCTGTTGCTATTTACATCCTTTGGATGATTGAGGTGGATGATCCCCTCATATTACTGATCTCTCTTATTTATTGCTTCTTTGGACTTGAATTAGACTTGAATTCTCAGTCTGATGAAGGTCAGTGATGTGGATGTAGTCAAGATTCCTAGATTAGACTTGAATTCTCAGTCTGATGAAGGTCAGTGATGTGGATGTAGTCAAGATTCCTAGATTAGAGGTGTTACCTTTGAATGTTTGTCTAGTATTCCTGTGAAGCTGATCAATTGTATTCCTTAGGGTTGCCTTAGGGTTGAAAATTAGTATGGGAAAACAAGTTAGCATTGCCTTAGGGTTGAAAATTAATATGGGAAAACAAGCATCATCAAGACAAGCTAAAAGGAATAAATCAACAAATATTACAGACTGATATAAATGTATTTAACGTGCCAAGTAGCCAGATCTGCAAATGTCTGCTCTTCACCACCACTAGGAAATATGCCTTTGAAGTGCTGGCTTATGCACTTCAGAGTAGCACAGAGGTTAAAACATCCACTCTATAGGAATTAACAAAATCCTATAACATTAGTTGTTATTATGACTCTTAAAGGGTCCTAGATGAGATCTGTGCACTTTTAGGCAGTTCA
This sequence comes from Pseudotsuga menziesii, assembly GCA_001517045.1. Lineage (NCBI taxonomy): Eukaryota > Viridiplantae > Streptophyta > Pinopsida > Pinales > Pinaceae > Pseudotsuga > Pseudotsuga menziesii. The sequence goes on along the minus strand of LPNX010040422.1, from coordinate 281,457 downwards.
ACTTTCAAGCAAAAGAAGCCATCAACAACAAGTATGTGCACCCAAGAAAACATGGAAAAGATCATAAAACATATTAGCTAAAATGGATAATCATCTACAACATCACAAAATCATTCATGGGAAAACTAAAAACCACTTAAAGGAGATAGTCCATTAAAGGAGAACCTCCAGGTTTTGTATAGACATATATTGGCATAAATTGCAGTGTTATATGTGATGCATATGCATAACATATCGTCTCAAGCTTGACAACGTTGAAAGGCTAAAGTACAATGGCCAAAAGTATACATTTGAAGCTTATGAAGCCTACCCAATTGATGTTAGCAAAAGGCAATGCAAGCAATAAGTTAGAATGGAGACTTGTATGTAACCAAAAGAGGGGCATACATTATAATTTTTAGGGCTACCAAATGCCCACACCTATTAACCAAACTCATTCTTGACAAGCTTTTTCTTTAACAAGTTATTGGCTTACAAGTCTTTCCAAGTTTTTTTTCTTATAAGTCTTTCCACGTTTTTTTGCTGGTATTTTGCTATGCTTTTGCCAAATTTTTTTTTGGCCATGGTGCAGGTAGAACCAAACAGGTATTTGTTAGAACTGTCTTCCTCCAGCGAAGGGAGTTTGGGAAGGATATAGGAAAGTGAGACATCCAGTAGGTCTACACAGGCTAGATCAACTAGATGTCAGAAGATCAGAAGAAAATTCAACAAACGCATGAATTTTTTTCTCCAAGGAGGGGGGTCATGTTCCTATGATGATGAGACAGTGGGAGACATCGACGTGCCCTTAAGGTACCAACACCTAGTGAAACAATGGGTGCCTTGTGATCTTCCTAAAGTAAACAGTGATTTTTGTGTGAATGAGAGGATATATAGAATTGCACTGTCCTCATTACATGGATTGGACTTGTTTTGCATGGACGGCATAAAGGTTGGATATGGTAGATGTACATAATTGATGGAGTATGTTGGACCCTGTTATAACTACAGTGATTTGATGCGCCTGGTCCAATATACACGAAGTATGCGTAGATATGGGTTGTCAGTGAATTATATACAACTGAAAGACAAAGCTCAAAATAAAGGAGCAACGATGTACATGGACGGAAGGCCAAAAACAACCAGTAATATTGTGGGGTTTATAAACAGTACACAACTAGGGTCTACATTAAGGCAACCCAACTGCATATTCGAGTAGCGTGAAGGAAACCGTGTCTTTATATGTGCAATTAAATCAATAGCTGCTGGCGAAGAACTGCTTATTGATTACAATTTAAATCGTGTAGATACAAACAATGTTAGTATGGTTGTGGTACAACAAACAATTTAACCACCCTTTTATTAATTATTTTAACATCTATAGGAATTTTTGCTAGCATATAATTGAAATTATCTACTTTTCATGTTTCCTTATGTAACTTTTAGTATGTTTTTGATGCAGGGTTCTCTCAGGGGCACCTCCATCTCCGTAGATGTTTGTCGACCTGAGTCAAGGCATACATCGATATTGCTAATGTAATATTAAATTTTAGGATGGACATACAGATACGTTTTTATGTATTTTCATTAGTATATTAGGTTCGTTTATATAATATTATCGATTTTCCATGCAGAGTGTTTATCAGGGAAGCCAACCAGCTATTGATCAGCCGACTACAACATCAGGGCAATAGCCAAACATGAATGTAATTCTCCATTTCAAATACTTTAAAATTGTAAACATTTCTATCATGATGCAATATGTTTATTTTGTTATGTATTCTTTCATTTTTATGGTTGCGTTCATGATGGTAATGTTGTCTACCTTTTTTGCAGATTGACCGGGGAAACTCCCTAGCTTTTGATCAGACGACTGGAGACTCGAGGCAACCATTTAACCTAAACGTAATTCCACATTCTAAATACTTAAAAAATGTACACATATAAAACATGTAGCATAGTGTTTATTTTTGTTTTTGTTCTGTATTTGTTAGCTTATACATATTGCGTTCATTGTGATAATGTTCTCTACTTTTTTTGCAAGTGGCTGATCGAGGTAAATCCCCATCTGTTGATCAGACCACGCCCTTGGCTAGGCGTCAGGTAATCCTAGATGTAATCCCTAATATAATTATTTGCGCACACTATATTTTTAAAGACTCAGCAATTTTTTATATATTTCAATTGTAGACAGGGGATTCTATTTATCAAATGACATCTCAAAACTCTTTACAGAATGAGGTCTATCGGTTGATGAGAGATAGTGAAATTAGAGAGTCTGCAGACCCGTTGAGGGTGATACAAAGGACAAGGGAAAAACAAAATGAGGAACTGGTTCATCTGGCATTGGCAGTTCCACTAATAGAAGGGATCAAACAAAGGATTCAATTGTTGTTATAGCAACGTAAACAAGTGGACGTAAGTTATCGAATAAAAATGTAAATTCATTTATAAAAAATTTATAATATTTGATTTTATATGCTATTGAACTTATAATACAATGGGTTTAATTTACAGTGTGCTATGTATATTATCAGTGGTGGTCAAGGCAATGTTGGTCCCAGTGACCAAACCACTCCACGTACACCACATATTGCTCCCATATTGTCCACTGAACAATCGACAACACGCTCTGCGACACCACCGGGGGCAGCGGAGGGTGCAGCCGATGTTGCCCCACCCACAACAGATGCTGCAGAAGAAGGGGTGGATGCAGGGCTATATAGAGATGTGGAAGCATTTCCTGGATCTGCTCATGTGACTAGCACTGGTTCAATAAAGTGTACATTTTTGGTGAATGACGAACTGGTTCCAATAAAGATAGAGAGGATTCCAGGTCATTATAGATTGTTCAATTTATTTTTTATAATTTGTGTCTAATATATCGATAATATTTTCTAATGTTGACTAATGATGGAAATAATGTTTTGCAGGAAATGATATATTTTATAAACACATTAATGATTTGGCCTTGGAGATCTTTGGGCCCACCATCCGCACAATGTGGAACAGGCAGCCAAAAGATTTAAAGGATGATCTGACTAATCGCTTGGTTAGTCTGTTTGGAAAAGATACCTTTGATACATCGAAGGTAATACAGAAGGCTGGAAAACATCTAAAGATTGTCCGAGACCAATATAGGGTTCACATAGAAAAGAACCCTAGGTATGAGCACCCTCCAATGATTCCATCTATGGAGTGGAAATCCCTGGTGGAAGATGGAAAAGAGAAGGGCCTGAGAAAACCAGGAAAGATACCACTAGGTGGAACAGGGAGGTATGAAATTCATTCCAAAATGTAGTGGTAAGCCTTATTATTACTAGTTTTTATATCAATTTTGGTACATAGACTAATGTATTTAAAAAATTAATTAGGCTCTCGGACACATCTAAGGCCACAAAGGCAAGAATTGAAAAAATTGGCCAACATAAGCTTGGGCCTGGTGGTTACTCTAACTTGGCGGCCCGATATGTAAGTATCGCAAAACCCAAATCGGCATCCAAATATCATACAGATTATTATTTTTGTTTTGTTCTGACAAAAGGATTTAAAATTAATGACATCATGCAAATATGAAGGTCGACCGGTTCAAAGAATTGCCCAGTGCGGATTACATGAAGCTTAGCTTCGAACATGGCTTTGACGCCGTTGTTGAACACCGGAGAAGCTTGTCTTTGAATACTGCACAATGTTCTGCTGATCCATCTGGTGCCCAGGTATGTGAAAACTATATAGTTTAATGATAATTTATTAATGCTCATGCAATTTGTTCCTTATAAATAAACTAACGTAAATTATTTATTCCTTTTTGTGCAGGAAAGTAACTATCCCGTTCATGTCGAGGATGAAGTACATGACCAAACAAACGAAGATCATGCTTCTCATCCTGGTAATGAATTTATTAATGTGCTACTGTTTTTTATAGACCATTGCAAATGATGAACATTAATTCTAATTCTACACAATTCAACTACAGAGCATGTAGCTGCAGATCATAACACAGAACAGGTTGGGCTAGTACGAGATAATGTTGAACATGTTGATGTGCACATGGTAGGTAAAAACACACATTCGTAATGTTTTTTTAATGAATTACTAATATTTATCAAAATATAAATATATTAATGAAATATTTTGACATTATTGCAGAAATTCATCGCCCCTCGCTTGAAGTTCAACCTTGCGAGCAGACTAGTAGGGATACCGATGATCAAATTCCTGAAGATGTGACTCTAACTAAATATTTAAAGAGAAGAAAAGTAAAAAGGAAGTGACTAAACAAATTTTGAGTAATTCTTATTTATATAAAAAAATTAATGTTTTTTTCCTCTATTTTATGAATGAATGCTTTACTGAATTGTTTACTGATATTTTTTTTCTGCCATTGACTAAATTAATGTTTTAATGAATGAGTTAATGAATGGTTTTTTCAGCTGTTGAATGATTGAATGGTTTAATGAATGTTATAAAGAATGATTTAATGAAATCATTTTCAACTATTGAGTGAAATAATTGGCATTGTAGATGCATTGTTATTTTCATTGTGAAATAGTGAAATAAATTGTTATTTGCAAGTATAGGCATTGGGTTTGGGGAGTTGAGAGTGATGTGAGGGGGGGGGGGAGGGGCCATAAGAGCTTCCACCTTCATGTGGTTGGTCCTGTTTCGTAGAGAATATTAAATTATTCTCGAAACAGAGAGGAGCTCAATGAATGGTAAGGAAGAATACATTAAAAAACATCTATTTCTATATTTTTACTGTGTAATTTTCACTATTGCTATTTGACTCCTCCATTGGAACTTGTTACAGATAGCGTTGAGAAATATTTCCATAGTTAAGAGGTAGGAAATGGAGTTTTGATTAGATCGATGACCTTATATACATAGTATTTTTGGCTATCCATGTTTTATCAGGTGATATATTCTTACTAATTATAATTTATTGCTTACATAATTTATGTTAGATCATTATATTTTAAATTCCTTGATTAGATTAAGCAATTGAGTGTCATTTAATGTTGCTTGAGGATTTTGAAGAACTCAGTTACTATCGCTTGAGGATTTTAAAGAACTCAGTTACTTGAATTGAATTAGTAAATGACAGATGTTATATAACATGTTTATATAAATGGTTGGGCATGATATCTTCGGAGATAGATTGTTTGAATACTTGGTCAATTGTAGCAGGCTGCATTTATTTTCGCAACACACTCATGTCTTCATTTTATGTTTTCAAGATGATTTTGAACAATTAATGGCTTGTTTCTACATCATAAGTCCACATTCAATGTTTTCAAGATGCTTTTGAACAAAGAATGGCTTGTCTCTACATCATAAGTCCACATTCAATAGCCTTTGCAGCAAGAGTTTTTATATACCAAAAAACTAACATTCATTCTTTACTTGTTTATGGATTTTGCAATCTTGGAGATGCAAGATGTGGAAAATGGTACACTGTTAAAGTGGACTCTTCAAAGGTTACCTTGGAAAATAGGGCAGATCTTCTTCAACGAGCTGAAGTTCGTGTGTGTGCTTTTGATATAGAGACAACCAAGCTTCCTTTGAAGTTCCTTGATGCTTAATATGACATGATAATGATGATTTCACACATGGTGGATGGGAAAGGCCATCTTATTAAAAATTGAGAGGTAAAAACACTTGGCATTGTTTTATGCCTATTGGTCAGCCTATCCTTTGTTTTGGGATTTCTTTCATCTATGTTTTGGGATTTTTTTTGTTTCCAGATTGGTGTTGCATTGATTGTTATGAACATTGTTGCTCTTCTTTAGTATTCCAATTCCTTTTCATTTGTTTCCTGAGTGTGTAGGGGTGGGGCATTGAAGACTTGGAGTACACTCCAAAACCAGAATTTGAAGGAAATTTCAAAGTAGCAAATGTGCCAAATGAGGTATATATGCCATTTATTGTTTACCCTAAGACTATAATTCTGAAAACAAGTATTGATCCCCTGGAAGTTTGCTATGTTTTCCAGACAGAGCTTCTTAGGCGGTGGTTCAATCACATGCAAGAATTGAAGCCTGGGATTTATGTCATGTATAATGGAGATTTCTTTGATTGACCTTTCGTTGAACAACAGGCTAAGCACCATGGAATGAAAATGAGTGATGTATGTTAATTTTTTTATCTAATATACTGGCATCTTATGCTTGCTGACTGTTGCTGGATTTTCGCTCAATTCTATGTTTAATTGGAAAAGGAGTTTATTATTTAGTGTATTACAATGAATGTATTGATCCACAGAGTGGACATCTCAGGGCCCCAATGTATACTGTGTTCTTGAATCCTTTAGAATTTTTTCTCTACCTCTTAAAATTCCTGCATTGTTTTGCAACCAAGGATAGGTTTTTGACCATCATTATAAATTTTGACCCCTCTATTATCTAGCCACTTCATTTAGCAAGAACAATCTATGCTTACCTTGGTTGCTTGGAATTTGCAAGAGTGAAGTTAAATATCTACTGTACATTATTAATAATGATTTAAGGTAGCATACTCTGTTGTTTCTTTGTCTCTTTGCTATATGAAGTGGTTATGTATTTGTAGGATTCAATCTTATTCTATATCCCTTCCTTGAGCAAATCTAGACTATTCTTAAAGTATTGAATGCCTCTTGGTTATCAAGTTTATTTCTATTATTTTTTTATTATCTTATCTGTTTCCTTTGGTCCCCTCTGTTTAGAGACTCTATAGGTTCAATGTCCTCCATCATCACTTATTAAGATTGGGGATGTAAAGCACTCTTTACATGAGAGCTCTTTCTTATACAGGGAGAAACTTATGCAATTATCACAATGCATATGAAGGATAAACACAATTCTTTATACCCATTTCATCTTAATCATGTTATAAAAAGCCACCCTTTAGAACTTTAGTCAACTCAAAATGGAGGACAGGGACACAAACAGTGTATGGGGACTGCTTCATTCCACTTTCCAACTAATAGTCTCACCCAAAGAAGCACTGTATTGTGTTCAACTAGGAAAAATTGATTGCAAGAAACCTTTCTCCAACTCTCTCGAAAGCCAAGTCACATACACCATTTCTAAATGGGTAAGTTGGAACATGCAGGCATGGGATTACGTGACCTTTGTACATGTGGTTCACACTACCTGAGTTACTTGGAGAAGTGTGTAGGTAGAAGTTGTGTTGTAATCACCTACCCTTATCACATGTAATGTCTCTAGTTAAGGAACATTCTCTTAAAGTGTTCATGGATTGGTTAGATTGGAGTTTTTCTTGTTAAGTGGTCCACTTGTAGACCTAGTACAGGGTTTGCTTGTAATTACTCTCTTCCTTATTCCATAAATAGAAAGGAGGGTGCTTCTCTTGTGGATATTGGGTTTTCTATTTTGTGAAAAGTAAAGTTAAGAGTAAAGTAGTTGTGATAACTATATGTGCAAGGATGAAATATACACTTGACATAGAATCCTCTAGTTTGCTACCAGGCTTCCTTCAGTGGTCAAATTCTAGGCTAAAACCATGTGGCCGTAAGTGAAATATTTGGATTTTTTTTTAAAATCCATCAACAGGCATCGCTTTTCCAACGTTCTTCTGACACTTTGGTCAACCCATCTGATGGCCGTGCCACGACTTCGACGCTTCCTCCCGTTGGACGACCGACGGTTAAAGTGTCGGACTGCGTTGGAAGGCCGACTCTTCTAGTGTCGGATGGAGTCGGATTTTTGACACTTTCTGAATTAAAAATCGACGACACCACCATTTCTTCGACACTTCTGTCCGTCAGACGACCGACGTTGCAAGGGTCGTAGGACGTCGGATTTTCGATGTTTTATGCAATTTTGGTTGGCACTTCGGAAGGAAAAATGGTTGAATATGTGACACAATGGTTTGTCGGATCTTCGACCCACATTAGTACACTGTCGAAGATCTGACATTACGCCACCAATGCCAAAAAAAAAGTGTATGTGTCGAAAATGAGACAGAGAAGTGTCGAATTTCAAACATGCAAGGCGTTGGATTTTGGGTTGAAATTCTGTTGTGGAATGTGAATCTCTTGAAGTCTATTGTCTTGTTTTATTAATTTTTCATATGTCCTGAGGAATTATAATGATCTTTCACTCTTGAGAAATTAGCTCTCTCCCAAAAATTTATTGATGATTTGTGAAAGGCTCACACCTCTCTTTTATACTTGATTTTATTTTCAAAACCACTTCTTGAATTCTTGATACTGCTTATTGGATCTTGCAAATAACTGAAAAATTATGAATTCCACCTTTTTCATCTTTTCCATGCATGAGATGATGATGCTACTGCTTCTCCTTGGGATTATAAATATAACACTGCATACTTTTCAATACCCTTCCATGACTTTCCCATTTGGTAGTTATGGATTCTAATTTTCCTTATTTCCATATCTAAATCTATAAAGTGAGCATAGGATGGAGCAGACATATTCTTAAATATGACTTTTATATGTGTCAATAGCTCAAAATTATCACCCAGGTTGTCAATTATAACTCGTCCTTCCAATGTTCCTTCCCTCTCTAAAAATATTACATCATTGTTTCTATAGTATTTTATCATATTATCATAATGATATTTGGGATACAAGTTCCCATTTCAATCCCAAGGATAAGGAAAAACTTGGTTCAATTCATTTGTGAAGATAGCTATGAAATATTCTACATCCCTTGACAACTATTGTTCCTTAGCTTGAGCTTTATGTACCAGATTATTTTTAGTGATGATCTTGTTGGCCTCCATGATTGTAATGGTTCTTTTCCTAACCCCTAGTGCTTCCAATTGTTCCCTTGTTTTGGCATTAAGGATATTTATTACTGTGTTTGCAATATTTGGTTTATTTTCCAGTTCATTCTAGGTTCTTCCTATATCCTGCATAGAAGTAGTGGAAAACACATATTCATCTTGGACAATGACAAAGTAGCTCCAATACTTAATAAAATTTACAACTATCTAGTCCCATACTAGATAGAAACACAATTCCCCTCATGGAATTGATGAAGACAACATCTGCTTCTCATGAAACTGCATCCAAACCAAGTTGTATGATGAACGTTTGTAAAACACAATAATGTATGGATAATACAACAGAGCATGTGGCTACAAACTCATCACAACCTGTAACTCAATTGATAGCTGAAAGAACCCTACAATAGACCACATGATGAATATAAGAACCATGGATCCATACATTGAAACAATATTTAGAGCACTCTTACAGAAGATTACATTGTGAATACAAGGCATGAATGGTCTATCCATTGAAACATGAGCCAATCATATAGTCTTCACATCCTAGCTAAAATATGCATGAAAAATATAAGGTGGATGTCCATCATACAAAATTACTGAAATATGGTGATTTAATATGATAAAATTACAAATTTACATTCCTTCTTAAAATCAACCATCTTTGCTGCAGTCAAGGATAAGCTGAAAATATTAACAATGTTGAAAAACTAGAGATATGCAACCATCATATGCTTAATCAAGGAAGGAATAACAAAAGTAATCTATCCCACAACATAGATAGCTAATATGTACAAAATAACTACCAAGAGTAAAGCATATAATAAACATGAAAATCCCCCCCCCAAAAAGGGATGATAACATGACATTGATCAAGAATCATATAAATAATAGGAATTGCATCTATCTTATCGCTTCTATGAAAGGCCATACAAATTTTGAACAAAACATTATAAAAAAAGGCATGACACGATATAATAAATATAGGAGCATATACACGAGTGAGCATAATATATACCAAGATAAAATAATGAGCCAATATATCACTTAAATATATGAAAAATATAGTCATCAAACAACTAATATTAAGCATAGGTTCATTTTTTGTTAACAACATGTTAATATGCAAGATATGAATGCCCTAAAAATATCAATGCTTCCACATAGAAGTGTTAGATGCTTCCACATAGAAGTGTTAGATATAAGAAACACATGTCAATGCTTCCATATAGAAATGTTAGATACAAGTACGAACAAGACAACCTCTGTAACCATAAGAACATAGTTCCCAATGCAACAAGAACAAGGTGCTCATGAAAATATTTCAAGATTATAAATTGTTCAACCATATAAATATTGAGTAAACACTAAAACAAATCCTAGAATTAGCGTCCCATTTAGCGTCCCGTTTTAGTGTAATTTTTTTTTTACATTGAGTGGTCAAACTAGATGCTAAATGGGATGTGTCATGGAAAAAGCTTAAAGCATCCCAAAAAAGTCTTTTTTTCTTCCTAGATAAATAGCGTCTATTTTTTTGCTTCTAGAATATCGTCCAACTTTGCTTCCTAAACAACGTCAAGGTTTGCTTCCTAAATAATGTCTTATTTTGCTTCCTAGCGAGTGTCCACTTTTTCTTCTTAAATGACATCCCCGTTAGCACCATATTTGCATCCTTAATAACACCATGTTAGCATCCAAATTAGCATCCATTTTTGCTACCACTTTAGCATCTCATTTTGCACCATGTTTTACTTCCAAATATGTGCCAATTTTCGCTTCCAAATTTGCACCAATTTTGGCTTCCTTTTTTGCATCGTGTTTTGCTTCCAAAATGAGGCCAAATATTTCTTTTGTTGTTGCGCCATATTTTTCTTCCTATGTAGTGCCATGTTTTGCATCCAAAGTAACGTCTTATTTTGCTACCATATCAACGTCATGTTTGGTTTCATCATTAGCGCCACGTGTTGCATCCTTTTTAATGTCTAGTTTCACATCTTATTTTGCTACCATATCAACACCATGTTTGGCTTCATCATTAGCGCCACATGTTGCATCCTTTTTAATGGCTAGTTTCACATCTCTCATTTTTTGGTCACTAATTTAGTCGTTTTTAGTAATTTTATATACGAATTTTGCTCATTTTGTTTGGTCACTTATCTCTCATTGTTTGGTCACTTATCTCTTATTTTTTTGTTACTAATTTAGTTGTTTTTAACTGATATTATAATATCATTAGGGCATGGAGGAATCAAACCACCAACCTCTTGCTTGTAAGGGATTGCAAAAATCACTATTCCCTAGAAACCATTATGTTTGTTATTTAATCATACTCCATTAAGAGACCCATGATAAGAGGACATGAAGACACATCCTTAAATGAGAATACAATGATATTCAAGCAAAATAGTCATTGTTTACACCATATTGCAATAAGAGGGCACTGATGTAATTTTAAGTCATCGACACACTATATAATGATGCTAAAGCTTGGAAAAAATGATTGTAAGAAACCTTAGTTCAGAAATACCTTTATTTTCAAGTGAAAATAGGACTTGTACAGAGCTGGAAATGATTGTTGTGTATGATTTTGCCAGTTAGAAAATTTATATCAGCATTTGACACTCTGAATATTTTGACACTAATGATACAAGATTGGAATTGATTTGATATTTGTTTTTATTACAGTAATGTTTGAAGGATTAATGTTTCACCGCAATGTGCTAATCTCAAGTGATCTCAAGACATGTTTTCGACATTTATGAGTCACATTTTACTCTTTGCATGGTACTATGTGATCCTGATATTTATTAAGTATAGAAAATGTTGAATTACAAAATTGAGAAATGGAGTTATTTCAATCCTTAACAAATGCAGTTAAAATGAACTGAAACAACTGCCACTTAAAAATGAAGGATGAGATACTAGAGACTAATCACATCCTTGACATGTTTGAAAAGGCTAGTGTCAATAATGTTTAGGGAATTTAAACAAACTCGTGTATTGCCTAGTCAACAAGAGAATTTAAAATCAGCCAAATTAAATAATTACAGGAATATTTGATGGAGAAAGATGAGAACCTTGTGGTGAAAGCAATGAAAATTTGTGCTTAGCTTAGGCAATTACTATTCAGCCGCCAAATATTGGAGATCCCTTTGGTAATTGTGTTTCATATCAAGCAAAGTATTTGGATGGTTAGTTAGAGACATGAAGGTCATCACACTCGATAATTAAAAGGAAGTGCATTTAGTGATAGTGGCTCAGTAACTCACTTTAGCATGAATCCAAGCGTGGCTATAACATTATAAAGTGAGCACAACCATATTTACTCACCCACCTCCAAAAATAGTAGCTACTCTTCCCAAAAAAGTTTCTCATATAAGATAAATGACACCCCCAAAGGCAGTAGGAAATGGTGTTAATCCAAATCCTTGATAGTGGAAACAAGACTTCCCAAGGATTTCCAAGTGAAAGTGGGAAATTTGCGGGCTTCTTTGATAGAAATCAAAGGTAGAGGTCATGCAAAGCAGTTGAAACTGAGTTGAATGGACTCCAATGTGTTGAAGTGAGAGGTTGTTTCTTCTAAATCCAGAAATTAAATTCTCTTACCCTTTGTTTCTTTCACTTAACTACCAATCAACATAATTTGTTGAAGTACTTCAGAAATAGCCTTTGATTAGAAGACAGTGGCATACAATTCCTAGGGTAAAGTTTTATCTCTAGCTAAAAATCCCTCCATTTGATATTATTCATAATATCTAAATATTTTGGGGATTTATTCGGATCCATGGTTACATGTTGAAGGGCATATTTCAAAACAATTGACCTACAAATCAAACTTTTTGAAATTTTTTATTTTTATACAAAAGGAGATTTTTAACTGCAAACTAACATACATCGTGTAGAAAAAGAATAAACTTCTAATTGGATTCACTATAGTTGCACTATAATAATATTCTTAGCTTGATTGTATTTGTAAGCTAGTGTAAAAGATGGTCAAATTTAAAGCCATTTAAACTAAATAATTGACTAACCTTCCTGTCGATCCAAATGTTTTGATGTAGTGTATCAAAGCTTGTGTCATGTCATATCCTTTAAGGGTACAATCCATGCAAATGTATAAGCTATACTATATGAGTTTACGTCCTTGCCGACAGTCACCTGCAACATATCATGCCATTCCCTGCATGCATGATCATGATCAGCACAACAAGTATGGAAGCCATTGCTAAGAGACTCATGTGGATTCCACTCACCCAGCCATTTCCATTTGAGAAATTAACCACATTACTTATAAAGTTAATTACCTCAATCTTCCACTAGCACATAAAGATTCCAACCAATATGACTCAGTTTTAGCTTAGCCATGAGGGTTGAAAACGTTCAAGCTCAACTCACAATAAGTCTCTGGGATGAAACTTGACCATACAAGGAAAGGAACCTACATGACCATAACATATTTTAAATCACTTGGTTTTATTTTAGTTCTGTCATAAGCTGTGGTAGCTGCATACTTTTTGTATCAGAGCAACTTGATTTTTAGAGAAGAAGAGGGTCCAGAGGAGAGAAATTGTTGCGGGTTTACAACTAGCTGCCAAAAAAAAAGATTTAATTCAAGAGGATAACTAAGCATGCTCAGAAGAGCACTAGATTTCATAGAGGTGCATTAATCATAGTGATTAAATTGTAGCAGGTTAAAAATGGAAAAGGAGAAACGAGTGATCCAAAATGAGAAAGAATGGATCAGATCATAGATGCAAGCAATTGGATTACTAATCAAAGAGCATGAAGAAAAAATGCAAAGAAATGAAGAGATCCAAGCCGTGAAAAGAAGAATAAGGGATTTGGACAAAGAAGAAAGACATTGAATTGAAAAGAGTAAGTTTTCAAAGGGGGTCTCAGTTGTGGAAATGCTTTGCTACCCGAAAAAAGGTGAAGCACTTGAGGGAGAGTGCATGATAACTAAGAATGTGTGTGTTTACAAAGACTAAATGCTGTTTGAGAGTACATTGTTATTGAAGAAAGAATATAGTGCTGCTGAGTAGTCATGCTAATCTCAACCTACCTTCAATTTGTATTAAGCTCTGCAAATGCTTTCCTTGAATTGTTGACAGTATCATAATTAGATTTTTAGGTGTAGCAATTTTATGAGTTTCTCATGTTCAGTTGCTAAGAAACCCCACACACTTACCAATCATCATGAGACTCAGGTCCATTTTAGTAATGGTAAAACTGCTATATGTCATAATACTATGCTGATTTAGACGACTGCATTTTTCCTTATAGATACTAGATAACATCCCTCAGAGTTATTATTAATGGACCACATGCTATCACTTATCCCCTCTTCATCCTGAACCTGATGTTTTGTTGTGTCCTACGGGCTGATTAAGGAAAGGGGGAAACAACCATTGATCTACAAGCGATGCTAAATGAATTAAAAAATGACAATTTTGAATTTGACAATCCCGTGGATATGTTTATCAAAGTGGAAACTATAGTAAGGTATGTTTGAAAGATTAAATTGACCTTTTCCTGCCCATTTTTATTCTTTACATGAAAATTGGAATCATGAAAATTTCCATCTTAATTGAAAAGATATAGATGATTAGTGAGTGTAGATTTTTGCAGTTCATAATGCTCATATAAGTTTTGGAAAAAACTGCATGAGGATTTATGTTACCACGTTTTGGGTGAACCCTTCACCTATCTTAAAAAAAATTGAGTACCAGTGTGGAACTAAATCCTCAGCCGGTTTTGTCCAAAGCCTATATGAACAAGATATATATAGTCAAGTGGATTCTAATTAAAAAATTTCTTGTATTAGCAATGAATGATTAAATTCATTGTTGTACATGCGGGGGAAGTGAGTTCACTGAGAATACAAGAGATTGCCCAATAGACATGTAAAATATTTTATTTTGCGAGGTTGCAGTCTTCTCCCTCTATTAAGTAGCTTCTCAACTCAACATGAAGATAATTAGTTATTGTAGCATAAATCTTTGATCTTTAAACCTTTCAAAAGTTGAAATCTATTTATTCTTCCTTTGTGGTTTTGGTACATATTGCTATGTTGTCATGATGCCAATGAATAGGGGAGGAATTTCAAGCATGGAATTTACTCAGATTCTTGTTCCTCCATGCCTTGTGAAGTTCTGATCAGTATTCACCTATCTGGATATGAGATATATGAAAGTATTTCAGAAATTCAGAGCATTTGTAGAAGGAAGCCTACTTTTGTTTCTTCTTCGAGGAGACATGGATATTGATAATCTATGATTATTTTCTACTCCAAGGGTGAAATGACATATTGCAAAAAATGGCATACATAAACCTAAATAGAATTACATAGTTAATTTTATTTTCTTCTTGCCTTTGATAATGCATCAATAAGGATATTATCTTGCATACGAGGGAGGTTGGTTAAGTATCTTTACTCAAATCCAATGAATGTGTAGTCTAGTTGCAAGTTGCGAGGTGATCAAGCTTGTATTGATGATGGAACCCATGTTCAAACCCCCCTGAGTCAGTGCGAATGAGGCTAGGTGCAGACTAGTTGATAAACTACTTCCATCTTCCATCTCAAATAATGTAATGTATCATGGGTATTGGGTACACAAATCATGGGATTTGGGTAATGAGTTGAAAATTTTACATCATATCTAATCAAGGAAACCAATACTTTGGATGTCGCAAACAATATCACTATCCAAAATACATAGAAAAAATCATTGTTAAAACAATCAAGTTGTCATTCAAACTTACTTCAAGTTATTCCCATATGTATTCTGTTCATTTCCAGATTCATTCTTCTTTACACAGCTATCCGGTTCCTTACTACTGTCATCTGCAAAAACATTTTCATTTGTAAACACTTACTCTAAAGAAAATACAACCAATATAACAGAGGTGTATAGTAGTATCAGAACCATGGCCAAATATGTGTAATCTTTCACCAGATGATGTGTGTTCTGACAGTCCCTGCCATATATATTGATATTCTCTAGGTTCTTGTGGAAGTATTTTCTTGTTAGCTTTTAGCAGGGCAAGGGTAAACCAGTTAATGCATCATCTGAATTCCGAGAATTAGAATCTGATGTACCTTATTTCTTGTTTCTCGCATGCTTTCAACTTCTTGCGACAATTTAGTGACTTTTTGTTGCACATAAATATAATCCCTCAAGAAATCTTCTGCATCATTAACAATGCTATAAGAAATCTATTCAAAAATATTTTTCTAATTGAGAAATACTTCATATATCCACATGAAAATATTTATAGCCATAACCACTCAAGGGATTTGAACCTGGGTCTGCAATCTTTATCAGACTTACCTCAAGTTCCATTATATTAACTGAGTAAATCTTGCTTTCATTATCTTTATGAGACTTACCTCAAGTTCCATTATCTTAACTACGTACATAGAATACATTTGGCAGTAGTAATGGATAAACAACTTCAACTAGTGAGAGGAAACACTACTACCATAAAAGACTTGAGAAGATTGTTTGCCCTCTGAGGTTTGAAACTGGAAGCTTACAAATTACAATATGTGTATTGGCCAAAAAAGGAATACACGGAAAATGCCATTCAGATAAATCATAAAAGTCTTGGCCATGAACCTTACATTTTCTCTATAAATTAACAATTCCTGCAAAATGATAAGTAACTGGTTAAACAACATGTACAGACTAAAAAATTCTGTTGAAGAAACGTACAATTGGAAGTAATCAAATTTAGCACTTAAAGCTTACAATTTATAGACCTTGATCAATTGTGCATTGTTTTGGACAAGATCCCAATTTTGCTGAGATGAATGGAAAAAATTGAACCACCAGTTTTCCTTTTCATTATTTTGCGAGACAATGGTTGCTCTGAAAACTTGTCTGTCAAGGAAGTTCAAATATCAAATATACAATTCATCTCTTGACAGTGGAATACAATTAAATAGAAAATAAACTTGACATTATCTGGAATTATATATTCAACTAACTCATTTGAAGAAACTATAAATCCTCAGGTCTAATAGCTATCTCTAAGCATCAAGGATAATCAGTAGCAGCAAGCTGATTCTTCAATGAATCTATTTCCTGAGACATGAAAATAAAAATGGAATCACTGTTTGAACACCAAGTCGTTAGTATGAACAACTTCATTGTTCATGTAGGTGTGTTGGATAAACATAAGCTAGGAATGCTCACTAGACATTCCTACCAAGAAAATAAAAGACGCTTCTCTCCACCATATGATTATGCTTTTCTATAAAATTACTAGGAAGAAAATGTTTAGAGAAAAAATTAGATCCACTAGGAGCTTCATACCTCATGCAGATGAATTTCATCGCATTTGTTCAATTGTTCTAAACATCTATTCTCCTTGCTTTTCCTTAATGGAGGAAGTGTGCATGTGTTTGATATATCTGAAAGTTGCCTCATTTCATTAGCTAAAATTGGTGCTATGCTTGGAATGCACTTTCTAAGCGTTTCTTCAGCCGCCATCTCTGGGACAAGTGTGAAAAGTTATGTCATGGAACACTCTAAAATAATTTTCCTAGAGACACATACCAATTTTCAAATGAACTATTGTTGCATCTAAATCATCAATTTCGAAAAGGATGGGACTACCAAAACCATTTTAAAAATTGAAGGGAAAGTCATGATACTTGGATTGGAGCTACCAAGATCTCAAGTGCCTTCATCCTTTTCTAACTCAAAATTTTCAAATATGTCAAAACACCATTGAAAGGAGACTGTTCTCTGTCCAGAGAAAAACAAGTTATATGCACACTTCACAAATTCCCCAAGCCCATCAAAGAAGGGAAACCGTCAGTACTCTTCCTGCTCAAAACAATGCCACAAATTACTCAGACTATTAGATACACCCTGTTTAGGGTTTTTGGGATAAACCGAAACCACCATCAGAATTATACCTTTTGGATTCTGCAGCCGAAGAATCCAAAAAAATATTAACATGCTGGCAATGAGGTTCAATAACATTAAGTGAGGTAGAGGTATGATTCGAGGGCAATGGCTCGCATCACATTAAGAGAGATAAATTGAATATGTCAATGCCTGTAAACAAGTTTTGAACCTTTCATCTTTAAAAAGAAAAGGAAGGCAAAAATTTTGAAACTCAAATGTTGTAGAATGTCTCATGTCACTATGTTCTTTGGAAAGGTTGTAGAACGTTTCCTGTCACTATATTCTTTGGAGAAAAAAGGTCTTGTAATAACTGAATATGATGAAAGAGTTTTACATTGTTTGCAATTGTTTTGTGTGGTAGTCTTTCAAAAGGACATGCATCTCCAACTCATTGTTCTCAACTAAGAACCATATATATTACTATCAGATTATATGCACTATAAATTAACTAAGATGGTTCATCGATATAAAGACATTACTTATAAACTTAAAATAATTGGTACAAAATATTATGTACCATTCCAACAAGAATCTACATTGGGTTTTGGGCTATGTTACTGGATCCTCCACCACCACCCTAGTATGTAGGATCCACTGATTCGATACATATTCGGATCTGATCTACCTCAGATCCACCATGGAAACGAATCCCCTGTAAAAGGATACGTATCTTGGTTTTATGAAACGGATCCTATGAAAAATAGGAAAATTCCTGAAATTTTCAAACGGATCCTGTGATATATCAAACCATTCTTGAAATATCCAAGTAGATCCTGCAACTTCCAGTGCTTCTATGACCCATTGATCCCCCAAGAAAATATATTTTTAATGAAAAACTTAGAAAACCCTAAACACCTAATGGCTAAAAGCGTAAACCTCATTCTTGCAAGGTAAGAAGAATTTCCATTGTTCGTCACTAGATTCTCTGGATCGTAAAGTTTAATTTTGACCCAGTGGATTATAGGGTTTCATATTAATTCAGATCGAACCCAAGAAGAATGTAAATATGAACAAGATTGCTGCAATGTAAGCAATTTTGACCGGATTATGATGAATTTGACCTATTTCTAAACAAAATATGATCTTAAAGTTTCGTAAAAGTAACAGACATTGTCTAATGGCTACATAAAGGTACTTGTATTGAGGTCACGAGTTCGAACCCAGTGACGTTCTTGCAGGCGAAAAAATAGACTATGACAAGGGAAAGCGAGAAACACCAAGCCAAATTCGAATAGAGATGTCGTCTCGCTTTTGTTGCCCCTCCCTTTCTTCTGCGTGTGTTTATTTAAAACCATTGGAAGCGGAAAGGCGGAGACTCCCGCTATTTAAATTTATGGATCATGTTCTTTTATAAACTTCCACTCGGGTGTTGTGATTACCCCAAGCGGGTTGGGATTTTCGAAGTCACATATTCTCCCCTTATAGTGGAAGATCCAATGATTTTTTTTTTTAAAGTGGTGAATGTTCGAAAACGAAGTAAGAGGGGATTTCTCATTATTTTTATTACAAATTTATCATCCTATTAAGCAATATGAATGAATTTTAACGTTCAAATATCATATTTTCAAAGTATATTTTTCCTTGAAGAGTTCATACTTTTACAATTGTTTTGGTTTAGTTTTTCGAACTTATCATAAATCATCTACCAATAGATACATTGCAACTTCTCAAGTTGCAAAACCTCCAAAAGAGGTGGCCTAAGCAATCTCACATACAATAATATATATATCGCAAGCACCTGTTGAGATAAAATCTAGCCCCCACTGATGCTTTTATTAAATTTAAGTAAAACACTCTATTTATTAAAAAAAAAGGTTAAAGTCATGCATTTATAAACACACATATCTTATTAACACCCAAGGGTTAGTCACTCCATCTAAGAAACCAAGGAAGAAGGATAAACTACAAGGAGTATTTGCAAGGAATTAGCACCTTCTTTATGAATACTTAGTTATGGGAGGGTCTTGTTTATGGAGCCTTATTCTCTCTTGTATCCTCTAAAACCCACTAAATTTTGCACAAAAGGAATTGTAAAGTGATGAGAGTTAAGGCCTCGGTTCTAAATTTATTGGAAATTCCTTAGAAATAAAACTTTATGGAGTTAAAGGTGCAATGATTTTCTCTAAGGATGCTGAGATCTATGGGATAGAGTCTACTTAGGGGTCAAAGGTGATCATATCTCAAGGTGTTGAAGCTAGGGTAGTCTCAATAAAAGAAAAGGCAATAAAGCAAAAGGGTACTCTAGTTAACTTGGTTCTTAGGGAAGAAGTTAAAATGAACAAGGTCATTGGAATGGTAGAGAAAATTGTGGTTCCATGTTTCCAAGGAAGGCACATGGGGGAGAAAAACCTTGAGGAGCATATTCTCTCCAACTGGATGCCTTTGGTAGGGTACTCACTATAATTTTATATCCTTTCTTGAGATAGGTTAGCTTTCACTTTTTATTATGGACTGGATGTGGAGAAAGTTCTAGCATCTCAATGTAAGTGGGACTCAACCTCTTGACATTAAAAAGGTGGACTCCTTTTTGGACACACAATCTGAAAAATATTGACAATACGCTTATGTGGGTTAAAATGCCAAGGCTTCCTATAGATTTATAGTATTGTGATGTTTTTATAGAGATATGTAATTCCCTTGATCATTTCTATGAATCTAAGATGATTTTTTGTGTTTTTGGATCCATGGTGGTGGATCACATTTTGGTAGGGGTTGGATCTTAGGGAGGTCTAGCAAAGACTATGACCTTGAAGAATGGATCACACTCCTTTTATGAATCTCGATTGCATAGGCATTTCTTTATGATGTATATGATACCACAAAAATGGACCTATAGTTGTGGATTGTAATATAGCTTTTAGGAATTAGATTTGGGTCCATAAGTTGACAAAAGATTCGAAGGATGGGAAGGGTGGAAATTATGGGATGGAATAAATTCCCACTAAGTTTTTGGGTATGAAGGAGAATATACTTTGTTGAAATATGTATCTTTAGTTTAGAGGGATGTTGAGTCCAAGGGGGTTCAAGAGACTATCCAATCACTTGAATATCCCAATGACATGATGCATAGGATTTCCTCTTCTTGGGCCATTAAAAGTGGAAGCTTCACTAGATCAAGGAATTTAAACATCAAACAAAGGTATGATTTTATAGAAGCTAGCCCCTCTCAAATTTCCTTCTGGTCCCAAAATAAATATTATGTTTAGGTAGTTCTTAACTATCGATGTTGTGCATTCATGTGATTGGGGGGGGATTTCCTTATTGGGTTATTTGGATTTAGTGACAAACATAAATCCCCTATGTGTGACTTTATTGATTCATTGGGAGGATGTTAAATGTTTGGAACTCTACCTGAGGTTGTGTATCAATTAATCTTTTGAAGGGGGGGGGGTTTCTTATAATTACATGGAGGCAGGGAAGGAAGGAAATCCTAGGTTGTTTGTTGCTATAGCGATGAACTTTCATCGCTATAGAAATGTTATGGAATATGCATCACAATATCGATGATCGTCGGGGACATTTTCATTTTTTTCCAAAATTTTAAACTGTTTTTCCATGAAAAATTCAATTTTAACTTATTCGTGACAAACTGTCTTGGGACTTTTGAGCCATTTGTAGTAGTGATACTTGAGCGTAAGAAGAATCCTAATCACCTAGTTGTGAATGAATCCGTTAATGATGATAATTTGATGATATCCCTTAATCCCCCAAAAATGGAAACGTTGCAGCTATTCAGGGGTGATACAGTCCTTAAGGTTCCTCACTCTACCATTTTTGGTTTCCACGCCTGCATTTGAGCTTGAGTTTTTGTACCGTATCTTGAATTCTCTCCATTTGTTTAACACTACTGAAATGGCACGTGCAGAGTAAGAAGAGAAAGGATACAATTTGAATAGCTTAGGGCCTTGAATTCTCTCCATTTGTTTAACACTATTGAAATGGCATGTGCAGGGTAAGAAGAGAAAGGATACAATTTGCATAGTTGAGGGTGATTATAGTTGTGCAGGACATGCACTCATAATGAACAGAGTTGTTACATCAAATATGAGAGTAAGGTAGGGGGTGTGGTGTCTGTTCATCAGTTCCCATATGCCAAGTATGGGAAGTGTGTCCATATTCTTCCTATAGATGACACTATCGAGGGTCTTACACACAACCTGTTTGATGTCTACTTGAAACATGAGTACTAGTTTTTAGTGCCTACTTTTGTATGTGAATGCCCATGTAACACTAACTGTTTTATTATCATACCACATACAACTAATTTTTTTATTATCATACCTGCAGCTTACTTCATGGAATCCTATCGCCCTGTGCGAGAAGGGGACCTCTTTCTTGTGTGAGGGGGGATGCGCAACTTAGAATTTAAAATCGTGGAGATGGATCCTGGTGAATATTGTATTGTTTCTCTGGACATTGAATTTTTTTTGTGAAGGAGATCCAATACGACGAGAAGATGAATATAAATTGAATGGAATTGGTTATGATGATATTGGTAGTCTCTGGAAACAAATGACACAAATCAAGTAACTAGTTGAACTACCCCTTCGACATCCGCAAATTTTCAAAGCTATTGGTGTGAAGCTTCCTAAGGGTGTTTTTATTTATGGTCCTCCTGGTTTAGGGAAAACCCTTATTGACAAGGCAGTGGCAAATGAGACTGGATCTTTCTTTTTTCTTAATTAATGGTCTTTAAATTATCTAAAAAATGGTTGGAGCCAGTGAGCGCAATTTCAGATAGGCCTTTAAACAAGCAGAGGACAATGCTCCCTCCATCATTTTCATCGATGAGATTGACTCCATATCTCCAAAGAGGGAGAAACAAATGGTGAAGTAGAGAGACGTGTTTTATCTCAACTCTTGACATTGATAGATGGCATCAAAGCTAGAGTTTATGTGATTGTGATGGGAGCAACAAACAGGCCCAACAACATTGATCCAACGCTTAGAAGATTAGGAAGGTTTGATCAGGAAATTAAAATTGGGGTTCCAGATGAAGTTGGTTGATTGGAGGTTCTTCGCATTCACACAAAGAACATGAAGCTTGATGAAGAGGTAAACTCATGAATCCTAACATATTCCTTTATTTCTCTTGTGCTCTCTTTATCCACACAACATAAAATCACTGTTATTGCCATGCTACAGGTTGCAGACCTTGAAAATATTGCCAAGAATACATATTGACATGTGGGGGCATACCTTTAAGCTCTTTGCACTGCAATGTATTGGAGAAAAAATGGATGTAATTGATCTAGATGACAACAATTGATGCTGGAATTCTGAATTCTATGGTCGTTACAAATGAGCACTTGAGGACTGCTTTGGGCACTAGGAACCCCTCTACCCTCCGTGAGAATGTGAGTAGTTATAAACTTGTCTATATAATATATAGACATATCTTGAGCGAGATTTGTCGTTTCCATTCCAATTGCTTTAATGTGAAACATGATATATATCTCCATTGATGTTAAACATTTAATTTATCAGGTTTCCTAGGTTCCAAATGTTTCATGGGAGGATATTGGGGGTCTGGAAAATGTCAAGAGAAAAATAAAATGTGTCCTCAAAAGGTGTCCTCTTCTATGGAACTTTGGTTGTGGTATGACGTTGCTTGCTAAGGCCATCGCCAACGAGTGCCAGGCCAACTTTATCAGTGTGAAAGAGCCAGAGCTCCTCGCGATGTGGTTCAGATAAAGTGAAGCCAATGTGTGTGATATTTTTAATCAATTGCTACTCAGGAAAGTAACATTGTTATCCAAATCTACCTACATGAGCTTGACTTGATTGCTATATCGAACATTTTTTGAACACAATTCCTAGCTCTAAACCTAGAGCAATTCCTGGCACGGTTCCTTTCAAAATTTATGGCATTATTCAAGGCGCTATATTTGTATCTATACATGGCACTATGTTGGATGTTTTATAGGTGAAATTCTTGGCTCTATACTTGGCACTATGTTGAATGTTTTTCTTGCTGAAATTCATGGCATAATTCCCGTCGCTAACCCTGTATTAATATATGGTGCTATGATATTCAGGATGCTTTTTTGGAGGCTATTCTTGGCGTTATATGGGATGATTTTGTGGATGCTAATTAGGACCTTAATTGCAATGCTAATTGGGATGATAATTATGATGCTAATTGGGACGCTAATTGTTAGATTTTTAACATTAAGCTAGCATTATATTAGGATCTTTAACTGAGAGAATACCAAGCACAAAAATCAAACACAAGAGACAATGAACACAGTGTTTTTCCTCAGGGAAATAATAAATGGAGACAGCCTCGTAACTTCCTTAGAGATAGAATCAACACCAAAATTAAAACCCCAAAATAGTAAGATGATCTCCCGACAGCAGTAACCTCTTTCTTCTTAGCCCCAATGTCTTCTTCTTCCTCAGCTATGCGCTACAACTGAGTGTGAGTGAGTGTGTGATAAATAGAGAGGCTAGCTCTCTATTTATACTAATTCTCAACTTGAATAGACCCTACTAGGGCCGAGTTCTCTAGGAGAGTCTAATAACCCTAGTGCCCCAGAACTGCGGGGATTTTAACCCTTGATCAATAGGAGGGTTACCCACAATGACTTGACATGACTTGTTTACATTATAGAACCTCTCGATAGGAACATCGAGGCATGACATGACTAAATTACATTACAGACACATCCCGGAATAAACATTGGGGTACAATACATAAGATATACAAGTGAATACATTCTGAAGTTACAATTACATCAACACTCCCTCTTAACTAGGAAGGTATTCTCTTGACACAATTTATCAGCACAAGTCTTCTTCTCTATATCATCTGGATCATCACCGAGTCCTTGTCATCTTCAAGCCATCTTCATCTTCAAGTCATCTTCATCTTCAATTCATATTCATCTTCGGATCTGGATAGTCACTCGATCTGGATCATCATCACTATATCTAGATCATCACTCGATCTGGATCATCATTGGAATATCATCACTGGATCATCACTAGATCTGGATCATCACTGGATCTAGATCATCACTGGAATATCATCACTGGATCTGGATCATCATTGGATGATCATCTCTGGATCTGGATCATCACTTAATATAGATCATCACTGCTAGATCATCATCACTGGATCATCATCATGGGTGCTATCTCATGATTCTTCTTGTCACAGGAAGTTCTATAGAGCCAACCCTTTTTCATGCCGGTTGTAGGCCTAGCCTCCATGTAGGTCTTCTTCAGCACTTATATCTGACACCAAGTCAGAATGGCCCGCCCATCACTTACATCTGACCATGAGAGGAACACATCCAACACCATGTTAGAAAGGCACGCCCATCACTCACATCTGACCATGCGGGAACACATCCCATAACCCTGTCAGAAAGGCCCAACATTCACATCCGATCATGTGGGAACACATCCCACAACCCTATCGAAAAGGATCAGCACTTATATCTAGCCATGCGGGAACACATCCTGCAACCATGATAGAAAGGCTCTGCACTTACATCTAGCCATGCAGGAACACATCCTGCAACCTTGCTAGAAAGGATCTGCACTTACATCCAACCATGCGGGAACACATCCTGCAACCTTGCTGGAAAGGCCCCGCACTTACATCCAACCATGCGGGAACACATCCTGTAACCTTGCTGGAAGGGCTCTTCACTTATATCCAACCATGCAGGAACACATCCTGCAACCTTGCTGGAAGGGCTCTATACTTACATCCAACCATGCGGGAACACATCCTGCAACCTTGCTGGAAAGGCTCTCAACCATAGGTTGAGGGTTCCTGGTAACTGACCAGGTGCCTCCATTCTCCAAGAGAATGACATCAACCCTTATATCTGATCAAGTGGGAACACAGCCCTCAATCACATCAGAATGGCCATGCACTCATATCTGATCATGTGGGAACACATCCCACCGTCATATCAAAATGGCCCTCAGTCCTAGACCGAGTATTCCTGGTAACTGACCAGGCACCTCCATTCCAAGAATGGCAATAGCCCTTATATCTGATCATGTAGGAACCGATCCTACAGTCATATCAGAATATCTTTGCACTCATATCTAACATGGAAGGAACCAATCCTCTCACCATGACAGAATGGCTCAGCCCTTACATCTGACCATGGAAGGAACCAATCCTCTCACCATGACAGAATGGCTCAGCCCTTACATCTGACCATGGAAGGAACCAATCCTCTCACCATGTCAGAATGGATCACAGACTCATCACTTCCCCTTGGAAGGAACCTTGATCTGGAGAACACCAAGCTTCTCCCTAAAGTACTCAAACTTCACTCTGGCTAATGGCTTCATCAACACATCAGCTATCTGTTTGTCCATCGCAACATACTGGAGCTTCACTGCTCCCCTATGCACCATATCCCTAATATAGTGATATTTGATCTCGATATGCTTCGACTTGTCATGGAACACCGGGTTCTCTAACAACTTCACACAACTCCGGTTATCGCAATATATACAAGTAGCATCTAACTGGAGATCAAATAAATCAGACAGTAGCTTCCTCAGCCATATTGCCTCACAACTAGCTGAACAAGCTGCGACATACTCTGCTTCAGCTGTACTCAATGCCACATAGGATTGCTTCCTACTAAACCAAGAGATCACACCTAATCCCATACTGAAGCAACACCCTGAAGTGCTCTTCCTATTGATGGCACTACCTTCCCAATATGAATCAACATAACCCTCCAGGTTAATCTTTTGAATGCCTCATACTTGAGCCCATAATCAACTGTACCCCTCAGGTACTGTTGGAGGAGCAAGTCGGTAAGCTGACTTGAACAATAGCCAACTTAGTCTATTAGCCGACTAAGTCGATTAGCCGACTAAGTCGGTCAGCTGACTAATTAGAGATTAGGTCGGCCACATAAGGTCGTGTCGGTTGATCGAACCGACAGGTAGTTATTTGCAACTATTTATAATTCATATAGATTAGGCTGTTGAGCCAGATGAGAACTTGGTTCAGTTCTTTGTATTGTATGGACCCTTTCATAATAAGATAATCTGTTGTTCCACTTACTTGTTCTTGTCTCTTGTACCTGTTATGTATGTATGCTTTTAATATGTATTATTGGTAACCCTATGTGATCTGTGAGATTACAACATTGGTTCCGTCATGCATATAGAGCAAGTATCTCGGAACATTGGTGAACATGGCTAACTACAAAGCCTAGTGGAAACTTTTACAGGCCAAGCTGCTAGATGGCACCAAAACAAACCAGAGCTATAGCCAAGGTCAAAGAACTACAGACTGCGGAGACACCCTTAGTAAGGAGATTAAAGAGCATCAAGAATGCTAAGGTTCACGAGAGCTCATGGACAAAATTATGGGCTGAGATAAAAGAATGGGCTTATGTCGACAAAAAGCCTACCGCAGCTGCAGAGAAAATCAACCACAATACGATTGTAAATTACATCAATGCACCGCTCATGGATAGTTTTGGAGGCACAAAGGAAACGATAGTAAAATTTATCATAAGCCAGTACCACAACGATAGATTTTACTTCAACCGACCGGTCGACATCTCTGGGGAAGTCATCTACAAACTAACAGGTCTGTCAAACCAAGGAGACCCAGTACTAGTCGGTATAAAAGAAGGACTGGTCAAAGAATTAACAGGATCAACATCAGGAAAAAACTCAAAAGGGCTAATGATTAGAAAAATACAAACTCGAACGCCGCAAATAGTGGCCAAAATCATAGCCACTGCACTTACACCGACAGGTCGAGGAAGTGACCTCAAACTCGATATGTTGGAGGCAGTGGATACCATTGTCCACACAGGAAAGATATACAGATGGTCTGAGTATGTCACCAACATGCTCAATGGCATCTGCGAAAAATGTCAGGTGTTAGGAGGAATTATAAGGTTCCCATCCCTTATGTTATGGATAGTCATGTACTCCTTGTGCCCTGTCGGGGACAAACAGTTTCAAGAACCGACAAAATTCCATATGTGGAGATTCAAACTGATCTCCTAGAATGGAACACTGAGAGAAATTGCAAATGGAAAAGTGCTGTTAGAAAATTGGTTCCAACAGCTGAAAGTCCGCATGACCAGATGGAGGGTGCCCCAGAACATCTGACGAAGTCTGCCCAAAAATTCCCACATCCAGTTGGAACTTGACCATACCGAGGTGTGGTACATGTAAGGTGCCAAGGCAAAGGAAAGGACTCTCGACTGCTACCCGACAGTCAAGGAGATTTTTCAGGAGCTAGCTCGACAGGTGGGTACAAAACTGTCGATACAAGCAAGGGAAAAATAAATAGACTTCTCGATAGAAGAGCTGTTGACAAACCAGGATAAGGAGGAAGATTATGAGCTCAACTTATACATCAGCATATTTGTGTCAGAGGAGACGCCGGTTGAAGGCATCGGACGACTACAAATCGTAATCAAACCTCCGATAGCACAAAGGGAAGAGACACAAATAGAACAATAGGTAACCAATCCGGCTGAAGAAAGCATCGTCTCGACACAAGACCCAACAAGAGAAATAGACACTGAAGATATAGAGTATGCTGTCACTAAAGAAAACATAAGCAAATTGTCGAAGGAGATAGCAGCCTCAAGAAAAAGAAAGAAAACTCAGGAATTGGAGCAAGGAAAGGGTAAGTGCAAGCTTATCATTCCAGAGTCCTCAGAAGACGAGGAAGAATTGGCAGCCACAGCATGCAACATTATAGAAGATGCAGCAGCAAACAAAGTGCCGGTGGAAACCCAGTTCCAAAGATTTATCGAAGTAGGGGCACAACAAGGTCGGCCAAAGAGGGCAAAAAGCACAAACACTTCGACGGCTGAAAATGTTGTGGATCTCGTGTCTACACCTCCACCCCCGTCTCCAACCAAAATAACGCAAGAGCTTATTCTAGACCTTCCTTCCATAAGTCCACTCGACATATGCAAGAATGATATGTCAGAGACCTTGAAGGAAAAGTTAGACCGCGACAGAGACCTTTAGGCATATATTGAAAAATTGCCTAAATTACTCACTTCGAAGCAAAAGATCTCCACCAAAGCTCCTTTGTTTGAAGTTAACGGATTCAGACTACCCACTCCCCAACCTGGCCAAGTACCCCAGAGGCCGAAGATTGTGGCAATTATAAGTTTGATGTTTCAAAGAAACCCCCACAAAGAAGCTGTCGTTGTCGCAAGTCGGACTACATCTCTCATCCCGACCATCCTGAACCTCACCCACCAGCCCCTGAACCTACCGGGGATGAGGAAGGAGAAAACATGGAGGAAATAACTTGAGAAATGGACCAACTGTTCTTCGACCTAGATTCACCTCTTCAGATCCATGACCAATCACCCAACCATACTTCCACCAACCCAATCACACCCGACCATTCACTAACGCCATCACCACCACCCCCTGACTCAGAACCTATAATCAAACCAGCTGCACTAGAACCACCTCCACCGCAATCATTAGCGCCAACCACATCCACATATGGACCCTCTATATCCAACCAACCAGATGCAACAGTCATCCAACCGACCCAACCCGAAATACCATCAATCACTACTACCCAACAACCAGAAAATCCAAATTTGACTCTTGCAGGTACACAGGTGCCAAAACCAGTAGAGCAACAGAAGCACAAGAAAAAGAAGGAGAAAAAGAAGAAGGACCATCAAGGGAAGACGACAATGGTCCATATCAGTCAACTTGGGTTGACCATTGCAGTCGATGCAACCAAGTTGAGGGATGGAGAACTAGGGCAACTCCTGGAAACACTGGAAATCGAAGCAAATACAAGGAGCCAGCACAGACGTAAGGAGCTCAAAAACAATGAAAAACAACAAGTTGAGTTCTGTAACAAATGCAGAAACCTGGTCCAGTCTGTGATACCAGGACCGAGAGAGGTCGACACCGACAAGCTGCTAGAAAGAGCTTATCAGCTGTTTGAGAGCGTGGTGTCGGTGCTACAGGCACATATACAGGATACAAAAGAAGAGCAGAAAGAAGAAATAGTTCGACTGCTGATGCAACATCACACAGCCTTTTTAGACGCATACAAAGTGCTGCAAGATCATATGGAAGAGTCGGTCACTACAGAAGAAGTATTGCGAGACTGGCCTGCTTACTATGGGAAAGTCTATTAGCAAACCAGGCATACCTGAAAAGAGACCCAAGCGCTCGAAAAGAGGAAAAGCACAGAGGAAGCACTCAGAAGCACAATCGAAAATCAAATAGTGCTTGAAACAACCAAACTGCAGAAGCTCGAGCGACAAGCACATCAATGGGTGCAGCAAGCCATTCCAAACCTAGAAAAATTAGACATTATCTACCCACAGATGAAACGACTGTTTAAGACAGCAGAGGAAAAGGACCAGTTTATGGGTCCCGACATGGAAAGAATAGCAGAACTTTCCATTCAAGAGAAAATGTTGATATTATCAAGTCTAACTACACTGACCATCGACATACATAAAATAATACAGAGTTGGATGGATTTCCAACATCAGCTATCAGTGACAACTGAAGCAGTTGTCAAAGTCTACGTACAGAAAATACCAACCATTAGACTTCATAGTCCATGAAGATCAAGAACAGAGATGACTACTTAGACAGGCAAAGAAATTTTGGTACCTCCCTGTTTCTTCGGGACGAAGAAACGTTTTGTTCATGGGGGAGATGTTGGAGGAGCAAGTCGGTAAGCCAACTTGAACGATAGCCGACTTAGTCGATTAGCCGACTAAGTCGATCAGCTGACTAAGTTGACCAGCTGACTAATTAGAGATTAGGTCATCCACATAAGGTCATGTCAGCTGACCGAACCGACAGGTAGATATTTGTAACTATTTGTAATTCATATATATTAGGCTGTTGAGCCAGATGAGAACTTGGTTCAGTTCTCTGTACTGTATGTACCCTTTCATAATAAGATAATCTATTGTTCCACTTACTTGTTCTTGTCTCTTGTACCTGTTATGTATGTATGCTTTTAATATGTATTATTGGTAACCATATGTGATCTGTGAGATTACAATAGGTACCTCATAATATGCTTTGCATCAATCAAGTGAACATGTCTCAGATCTGTCAAGAATTGGCTCAAGGTGTTCACAACAAAGCAAATATCTGGTCTCGTGTTCATAAGGTACATCAAGGACCCAATCATCAGATGATACATCATAGCATCAACCGCTTCTGATGAAGCATCACTCAATAGCTTCAGGTTCGATGCCATAGGTGTGGTCATGGCCTTGCATTCCATCATCCCAAACCTCTTCAGGATCTCTACTGCATACTTCCCTTATCCAAGGGAGATTCCATCCGCATTCTGCCACACCTCCATGCCTAGAAAATAATGCATCATACCCAAGTCCTTCATTTCGAACTCGGCAGCAAGCTTCCTCTTCGTATCAACAATCAACCCATCCATACCTGTTACAAACAGATGATCTACATATAGTAGGACCATCACTGGATTGTCATCTTCAACCTTGTAGTAAAGGTTGGAATCTGCTTTACTCTTGGTAAAGCCTAAACTGGATAGAAAGCTATCAATTCTGCCGTACCATGTCCTGGGTGCCTGTTTTAAACTGTACAGGGCTTTCTTCAATCTACATACATGAGACTCCCTGTCATGTGTCTCAAAATTGAGTGGTTGTTCCACATATACTTCCTCTTCCACTACACCATTCAAGAAAGCAGTCTTGACATCCATCTGGTGTATCTTCCATTTCATCATTGCAGCCAGAGCAAGTATTGATCTGATGGAAGTGTATCTAGCTACAGGTGCAAAAGTTTCTTCATAGTCTATTTCTTCTTTCTGGGAGAAACCACGAGCAAGAAATCTTTCTTTATATTTTTCAATGCTACCATCTGCAGCATGCTTGATCTTGTAGATCCATTTGGAAGTTACAACTGAATTCCCTTCTGGTCTTGGGACAACATCCCAAACATCATTCTTCATGATCGATTGATACTCTTCGATCATAGCATCCTTCCATTCTTTTCGTTCTGTCGCTTCTCAATAATTGGAAGGTTCTTTATCGTTGAAATCACATAATAATGCTACATAGCCGGAGGAGGATCTAGTCCTCTTTCTTTCTTTGTGATTCTCTTCTGGAGCCCCATATCTTTCTGCACCTTGGATAGCTTCTCGTACCCAAGCAGGTTTTCTCTTATGAGGATTCTTATCTAGAGGTGGATCTACAGGTTCTTGTGGTTCTTCAAATTCTAGATCTTCTTCTTGAGTTTCTTCGTTCACGGTTGTATCATGAATTTTGGGTGCTTCTGCTTCTTCAGGTTCTTGAGCAGGTCTCTTTCTGGATTTGTTGTAAGCTGAGTCTTCATCAAATGTCACATCCCTATTGATGTCGATATTCTTGAATCCTGGGAAATATATTCTGTAAACCTTTGAGCTTTAAGAGTATCCCACAAATATACCCTTCTTTCCTGAAGGATATAATTTAGTTCTCTTCTCTTTTGGAATGTGTATGTACATTGGATAGCCAAATATTCTGAGATGGATGACTTCTGGTTTCTTATTGGAAAAGACTTCTTTAGGTGTCCTGTTCTCGAGTACTTTGTGTGGAGTACGGTTCTGTACATACACCACTGTTCTGGTAGCTTCTGCACATAGATGCATAGGAAGATCTTGATCATGAAGCATTGCTCTTGTAGCTTCCATGATAGTTCTATTCTTCCTTTCTGCAATCCCATTCTGTTGTGCATTATATGGATTAGACAACTCCCTCTTAATCCTCGAGTCTTTGCATAACTCTTTGAATTCATTTGATGTGAATTCTCCACCATTATTTGATCGAAAAGTCTTGATCTTCTTTTTAGTGTGGTTCTTGATAAAGGCTTTGAATTCCTTGAACTTGCTGAATACTTCATCTTTGTTCTTCATGAAGTAAATCCATGTCTTCCTAGAAAAGTCATCAATAAAAGAAACATAGTATATATACCCGCTTAGTGAACTTGATTACATTGGACCGCATACATCAGAGTGGATGATTTCCAAGATTAGTTTTGCCTTGCTCTCACTACTTGGAAATGTCTTCTTTGTGTTCTTTCCTTTCGCACATCCTTTGCAGACTCCGTCATGTTTTGCTTGAATTTCTGGAATACCTTCAATAACTTTGCTTGCAAGTGGTAGTGCTCTATAATGCACATGTGCAAGCCTTCTATGCCATAGTTCATTTGGCTCTACTGTGTCATGGACCAAGGCTTGTTTTGGATGGCCCTTCAATTTGTATAGACCTCCTTCTTGTTCCCCAATCACTATTGCATCATTAATAGTCTTTCCCTTTGGCCACATGATGACTTGGCCATCTATAAATGAAACCCTCATTCCTTTTGCATCTAATGTAGATATGGAGAGGAGGTTCTTCTTTAGTCCTGGTATAAACAATACTTCCTTCATTATCATAAACTTTCCAGAGTCTAGCTTATAGGAGGATTCCCCACCACCTTTTATTGGATACTGGTAGTCATCTCCGAGCTTCACCTTGTGAGGTGATTCATGTTCTGATAGTTTTACAAAGGATTCCTTGAATCCTGTCATATGCTTGGAAGCCCCACTATCTATAAGGCAATCATTGCTTCCATGAGTAATGTTTCCCATGAGAGTGGAAATCAAAACATATTCTTCATCACTTGAAGAATATTCACTTTCATATCTGGTTCTCTTTGTGGAAGGTTCATCATCCTCTGCAGCATGAACATGATGTATTCTCTTGTTTCCCTTCTTCTTATGGGAGTTAATCTCGTTTCTAGGACAGTCTTTGGAAAAGTGTCCTCTTGCATCACATGTATAGCATCTTAATTTAGATGAGTCTTTTCTAATGTTATATTTCTGGTGAAAGGTCTTACCTCTGGAGTGATGAGAGTTTCTTCTGCTTTTCTTGGAGTGAACTGTGATAGCTTGATCTTCACTTCCCATCTTCTCTTCTCGAGCTGCTATCCGAGCTTCTTCTTGAGAGCATTATTCCCATAGTCTGTTGAACTTGACTAACTTTTTTTTGGCACAGATTCCTTGAATAAAGGAGTCCCATGATCTAGGGAAACCATTCAAGGCGGTCATTACAATCTCTGCATTTTCCACTTCTTCATCTACTGCTTCCAGCTATTCCTTGATCTAAGAGACCCTTGTAAAGTAAGATTGGATGGTTTTTGCATTCTGGATCTTTACATTATTCAGTTGGTTTCTCAGAGTCATCTTTCGGTTTATGTTCTTCCCTTCAAACAATTTGGTTAGGGCATCAAACATAGCTTTAGGTGTCTTTAGGGAGGACCCCTGTGGTATGAGGTGATCCTTAATTGAATCAGCAATAATCCTGTTTTCCATAACCAACTTATTCTTGTGTAAGGCCTTAGCCTCATCTCCCTCTGGAACTGGAACCTCCTCATTGATATAGGAGTCCAACTCATTTTCTTCTAGGACTAGGGAGATCCTATACTTCCAAGATTGGAAGTTATCAGCTCCTTCAATATTTTCATCAATCTTGGTATGATGAGACATCTTAACTGATAAAATCAAATGGAAATACAAAAGATTTAGATCTTACCAGGTCAAGATGTCGGATCTAGATTTGGAGCTAAAATTCTGTAGTGCTGGTTCAGGAGCAGATTAGGGTTTTGCTTTTCTAGAGTTCTATCCAACCAAATGATTTGATCTTGATCTCTAAACTTCGATTTTGAGGAGGAGATCAATCCAGGCCTGGGGTCACTGAAAAATTCCACTTCTGTGGAAAGCCCTAATTTTCGGTAGTAGTGTCGGG
This sequence comes from Pseudotsuga menziesii, assembly GCA_001517045.1. NCBI lineage: Eukaryota > Viridiplantae > Streptophyta > Pinopsida > Pinales > Pinaceae > Pseudotsuga > Pseudotsuga menziesii. The sequence goes on along the minus strand of LPNX010040422.1, from coordinate 247,037 downwards.
TCTAAAACTGAAAAACCTCAGAATTGGATTCTACTTCGACAAAAAGATGCGCCCTAGGGAGGAGAGTTAGTCCAACCTTCTTTTGCTGAAAATCTATGGAGAGAGATCCACAAAGTAGGAAGCCCTAGTTTTTGCAGCTGCACAGTATCTTCTTCTCAGGTTAGCTCTGATACCATGTTAGATTTTTAACATTAAGCTAGCATTATATTAGGATCTTTAACAAGAGAATAACAAGCACAACAATCAAACACAAGAGACAATGAACACAGTGTTTTTCCTTGGGGAAACCATAAATGGAGAAAACCCCGCAACTTCCTTAGAGATAGAATCAACACCAAAAGTAAAACCCCAAAACAGTAAGATGATCTCCCGATAGTAGTAACCTCTTTCTTCCTAGCCCCAGTGTCTTCTTCTTCCTCATATATGCGCTACAATTGAGTGTGAGTGAGTGTGTGATAAATAGAGAGGTTGGCTCTCTATTTATACTAATTCCCGACTTGACTAAACCCTACTAGAGCTGACTTCTCTACGAGAGTCTAATAACCCTAGTTCCCCAGAACTACGGGGACTTTAACCCTTGATCAATAGGAGGGTTACCCACAATGACTTGACATGACTTGTTTACATTATAGAACCTCCCGATAGGAACATTGGGGCATGACATGACTCAAGTACATTACAGACACATCCCAGAATAAACATCGGGGTACAATACATAAGATATACAAGTGAATACATTCTGAAGTTACAATTACATCAACACTAATTAGGACATTAATTGGGATGCTAATTATTGTGCAAAATAGCACCAACTTTTAAAAAGGGACAATAATTGGGATGCTAATTGGGATTCTAACTGGGACGCTAATTGGGACGTTAATTGGGATGCTAATTAGCATCCAAAAGATCACCAAATTTTAAAAAGGGACACTAATTGGGATTATAATTGGAACGCTATTTGGGATTCTAATGGGGATGCTAACCAAGATGCTGATTGGGATTCTAATTAGCATCCAAAATAGTGCTAACTTTTTAAAAGGGACGCTAATTGGGATGCTGATTAGGACGCTAAATGGGACGATAATTGGGAGGCTAATTGGGATGCTATTTAGGGTCCAAAATAGTGCCAACTTTTAAAAAGAGATGCAAATAATGCCATTAAAAGTGCGACCCCATGGAAAAGCATCCATTTTGTCAAACAAATGATGAAAAATACACTAAAAGTGATAGTGGACGCTAAAAAGGAAGCTAAAACATAAGCTAATCACAGGGTTTTGTTGTAGTTAAAGATGATTGAAATAATCATGACATGATAGATACTAAATAAATCAAAATGTTTAACATGATTAACATATATCAAATTATGATCAACCCATGATATCACTTATAAAAATTATGAAATGACAAGTCACTAATGGCCATAATCATGGATTCATTTCTTATTGACAACATATTAATATCAAAGAGATCAAATTCCATTGAAATGCCAATGCTTCCAGATAGGGATTTTAGAGACAAACAACACAGGAAATAGATACAATCTCCAAAATACATGAAAAAAAAACTATACCCCAATTAAAGAACTTATGACAAGCAAAAAACTATGATATCACATAGATTCAAAAAAATTATTTTACTCAAGAAATTAATTAGCAATAGCATATAATGATCATAAAGAGATTGCGTATAAAAAACAATGCATTTTTTTACACAAAGGTCAACATTAACATATAAATAAAGAAAATATTGATCACAAGATAACACATATAGAAGCATCATTATCCTTATTAGAAGAGTGAGACCATGCTAAAGAATTGAGCAAAAAATTGATCAAACAAAAAAATGATATCACTTATAGATATGAAAATATAGTCATTGAGCAACTAATCCCTAAGCATAGGCTCATTTATTGATGTCACCATTACCATACTAAATATCCATGCCCATGAAAATTTATCTTCCACACAAAAAAGGTTAGCGACAACCAAAAAAGAACAAGACAACCTTTGTAAACATGATGAATAAGAAAAAAAACCCTAATGCAAAGAGATCAAGAAGCTCATGACAATAATTTCAAGATAATATATTAGTAATCCATAGATTTCTCACTTAAAGTGAATCCCAACAGCTGCTAAAAGATGGATCTGTCACTTTGGAGCAAAAACTTGAAAGTAGAAAAAAATGGAAAATCTAAAATAACCATAACTCAGTCAATATTTTGCAAAATTTTTATTATAACTATTTTTGGAATCAGAGAAGACGTTTTGCATCCATCTACACAAAATAAAACAAATTTTTGGGCAGTTAATCAAAAGATATTCGCTTTGTAGTCCATGTGAATGTCACTAGAAACATTGGAAAATAACTTATTTTAAAATAGTGACATCTCCACTGTCTAGACTCCAAATGAAATGAATTTTTTTTGAAATTGAATATTTTTGTGAGTGGAAATCAAATATACAAATTTCTTCTTCAAAATATGTATAAAAAGTGTAAAAACAAACTATATGAAATTCACTGCTCAATTTTACCTTGAACACTTCTCCATAAGGGTTAGGGTTTGAAAGAAAAAAATCAAATATGTAGAATAAAGTCCAAATCTGAAAAACTACCACTTGGGTATTGTAGATTGGATATCAAAAGTACAAAACAACAAGACCCCAAGTGATATCATGAACATATGTTGTTTAAAAAATCATATATATATATATATATATATATATATATATTAAGAAGGTATAGTATAGCAACCTGCTCTGATACCATGCTAGAATATTGTGAACATATGAAATAATACCATAATACAATATAAACTATGGGAAGAATTAGTAGTCTATCCTTCTATCTACCAAGCAACATAAATCATGAAATAAAGTTGGAGAAAAGAGAACAACAATAAAACACCGATATACCTGGTTCACCCAATATGGGGTACATCCACGGGAAGGGTTGCATATACCATTATTATGAAAATAGATCCCCAAGATTACATGGCATCCTCGCATATGCATCACATCAATCTCCATCACCCAATCATGTGTGTACAAATGACATACACAACATGTGATGTGTGATGCACTACAATCGATATATACCCAAAAATGTCCCCTTCACCTCTCTTATATACCAAGAGGTTTGGATTACAATACATCACATAAAAATATGGGATAAATGAATTTTCATCTATTTATATAGAGAATGGTTACAAGGGATATAATTACAATGATGCACGTGGGATAACTCTAGTTTTTAATATTAGAGTTATTTTATGCCTTTAAATGATATTTACCAATATATCACATAAGTCATCATTACATATTATAACAAAAGTATTGAAGATCAATTGATCTCCTAAATTTCTCATTTATTGGGATGGGGTTTTGTGAATAAATTTTCCACAATAAGAAAGATATAGTGTTTGTACTTAAGTTCATTATGTTTTTAAAAATAACCAACACATAGACTTTGTCTTTTATTTATATGGAACCTTTTTACATTGTCCTAAATTACTTTGAAAAAAACACAACATTGTAATAAAATGATATTCATCATCACTTGTTTTAAATTAATTTGTTGCATAACTTCAATATTTATATATTTAGAAATGTATGTTAACGTGTTGAAGGAAAATTACACATATTAGCTAAGCAGGACCCATAGTGAGGGTGTTAACCTTATTGACATGTATATGGATATATATTTACATAACCCCCTAGGTTTCTCGTGCATAGAAACAATAAATTGGAAAACAAATAAAAATACCCAGTTCAATTCAAGTTTGTCCTTATCTTTGCAAGTAACTTGGAGATATTCTTCTAGCTCCAAGATCTCCTCAAAAATCTACATAAAATATAAATAACATAAATATTTCCCATTCCACCATAAGATTGTTAAAAGAATAGTGAAATATACATTGCATATAATAATATTAACTAATATTCACGTTAATTTAGTCCCTACCAATCCTAATATCCATGCATAAAAATAATCCAATAAATACATGAGAATTGGTGAGGGTAGATGCAGGGGAGGGTGTAGATATATTGAAGAGATAACAAAAATCATATATCTTAAGCTCAATTATGGACCCCCCTCTTCAAATTTTAAGTCCTCTTGTCCTTATTTACAAGTAATTATTTCTCCACTAACGCAATATTAATCTTAATTTAGTAGAGCAGCCAAAAAAATGGCTACACAGAATCTACCCAAGGATATATTAGTGCTTGGAAAACTTATGCCTAGTTCTAGTCAAATAGGAATAAAACAAAGGCCAAATAGATTTTACTTGAGGCTAATAATTTCTATAGAGTAATAATATTTTCTTCTAATTATAGTGTGTTCTCCTCAAACCTCGAGCTCTTACTTTATTAATGGATGTGATGTGCTCAACGATAAGCAGAATGCATGTCATCCATGCATGATCCTTGCTTGAATATTGTGCATTATGTGCATTTTTTTATTCTTCTAATGGTATTACAAGGTTCTTGTGGGTTTAATACTAAAGGGTCATGAGTTAGTCATAACTTTTAATAAGAAAAACTACATGTCGATGAATGTTCCTTGGAAAAAATAGATAAAAGATGTAAATATTAGTTAAAACTATAGAGAATCTTGATAACCTTTGAAAAAATTATGTAATTTGTCTAAATTAGTTAGTTTGATAAATGATGACCAAATATATGTATAATAGATTCTCTCTAATGTATTAGGTCAGAAGGGAAGTTGATGGCCAAAGTGCATTATGAAGTAGAAAGGACACTAACGAGCAAGATAAGGAAGAGTCCAATGGACCAAGTATCTTGAAAATACCTACAAAGAAAAACCATGACATCATATGTAAAAATGTCTTCTTAAGGCGGGCATACCCATTCTTAGGTGAAACAAGCATAATATCCTTGTCAAGTATGCCATGAATCCATGAAGTATGTCATATGAAAAAACATGGCCATGAAAAATACACGGTGGGTTGATTTCAAAGTAAGTTTGTAGCCATGAAGAAATAAATAATGGATATACATATCAATGTACATTAGAAGAGCTGAAAATAGTGCAGTGTTTTTTCATCCCATAACATAATGATACTATATAGAAATATAAAGGTGATAGTGGAAACAAAGAATGACATCATAGATCCAATTCTTCAAGCCAATTCCATTGTAAGTGCAAGTCTAACCAATTTGAATAAAGGATTCGAATTCCAACATGGTAGAAGAATCTAGTCACTGGTCATTGATTAATACCATTATGAAACATGAATCCACCCACCAATAATGATAATTAATGGCAAGATAAATATTGTAGTCTATCAAATGAAAATAGATGTGATGATGTTAAAGAGTTGTTAGAATCAACTAAGAAAGGGTTAATTATGTATACTAGTGTAGAATGTGAGAGACATACCACTAATGATTGCAAGACCCAAGGTACTAAAAATTCCCTTTATCTACTTCCAAGAATAATGAGATTGAGTCAATAGGAAGAGATTTGTTGAAAGGAGAGGATTAAGGAACCCCCCATAAACTAACATGAGAAAGGAACATGAGTTGAGTGCTAGAACCATATATTTAGAGATACCAAATACAATATAACATCAAGAAGACTAACATGGATGGGAAATACATCTAAGGAATAGTCGTCATAGGTTAAATATGTCTCTTGAACATATTAGCATGACATAATGATGGCTTAGAAAAAAACGAATTCCAAATAAGACCAATAATATCAACTATCAACCCATGAGACATTGACAGGTGCTCCATATGACTATAATAGTAACCAATTGGAGGAGTAGAAACTCAAAATAATCATAAGGATCCTAAATAAATTCTACAACCAAGCTGCAATGTATTGACGTAAATAGGTCTTGTGTTAAAGGGAAACACATACTAATGACTGCCACATAAACCAATTTGATTACAAAGATCTAAATTCTTATCCCCTACCCCACCCCCTTTTATTTTTTAATGTTTTGTAATATTTTGTCTTCTTCATGTTATAGGAATACCAAAAATTAATAAAACAATGCTATAATACAGTGTAGGAGATGAATACTACAAGGAATGCAACTACATTCCAAGCACATGGAAGGAACCTATGAAATATAAAAAAATGGTATAATTGGGAAAACTGTGTATAGTTATAAGAATGTATCCTTAAGAGATAAAAGGTGAAAGGCATAATCAAAGAATACAAATGGAAAGAAACAAAAATGACTTCAATGGTAACAAGCATAAGGAATAAAATGTCAACAAGGTAGTTAGCACAAGTGTGCAAGTGAAGATAAGTAATGTAGATGAAAATCAACAAAATAAATGGGATCCCATACGAAAATAGCCAAAAAATATGACAAGTAATGTCGTGATCTCCAACTCAAATTCATGGTGGGACTAATAGGTCTCCCAAGCATACAAATGCATGTAGCATTAGCACCAAGAATGTGAAACATATTATAACTAGAGGAACCCATGATGGGTATCGTCTGGTATGCAAGTTGTTTCTTTAAGGTAGATGTAGTTGAGGAATGGTATAGATTGATTAAATTGAGACTAAGGAATAATATCAACATAATTTTTGTTTAATGGTGAAAAAGTAGGCTAAAAATATATCTCTGTATGTTGGTTTAGAAACATTTATCTTAAAAGTAATAAGTGGTGATGCATGTACCCATAGTATCATTTATACCGTCCTAAAAATTTCACACAAATCTGATCCAAATATTAGTCAATGATAAGACAAGAGAAAACTAGAATTTTTGTACACATTGAATTAAAATGTGGCCATGGGGTGAAAGATGGTGCAATCTATGCAAGAATTGGTATAAAAAATGTTTAAATATATTAGCAACAAAGTCATTATTTCCATTTTGAATTGTGAAACTAACCTTATTGACTAGAAAACATTTCATCACAAACATTTCAATACAATTTTTTGGAGCATTGATCTTCCATATATTAGGTCGTTAGGACCAAGTAGGCCCTCACACCCATCTTTACGCTTCCACCCATTAATTTTAATATTTGCAAAATTTAAGGGGTTATTGAAACCCTTTTAGAGCACAACTATGTGCTCATGGACTTTACACCCTACAATCATGATAATAAATCTTTCTCATGAATATGTTTTAGGAAACCCAGAAGTGGTGATTGCCATTCTCAAGGAAAATTATGGTCATGTCTCAAAAATCCAAAAAATAAAAATTTCAAACTGCCACTAGTATCCACTATTTTGTGGATTTTGAAGTTCCAACCATGATGATAGAGTGGAAGTAAAGAGTGCATGAACGATATAATAATTGGAAACCTAATCCATAGGTTTCATGTAAATTTTAGTATTTTTAGTTACATAGATGAATAACCACGTGCATTCGGAGCTAGAAGGCCAAAGATTACCCTTGGTTGTATAAATAAAACATTTATTAATAAAATATTTATCCATGGGAGTTATTCCACATCAATTGGTATCATAGATGGGCTCTATCATAACTCCAATATCGTCAATATTGTCCCATTAGTCTCAACTCTTGAGATCTTCCCTCTATCTATACTATCATATTCCCTATAGTTGTCTTCCCTCATACTCGTCATTGTGAAGTCGTTCTTCTACCTAGATCCCTATGCATATTCTAAAATCATAATTATTTTTTACTCCCTCCTAAATACCCGTGTACTGCATATTCCTCAACCCTAATTCTCTCATTTGTTTCTCCTTTTCACGACTATTTCTTTCGCATGTGACCTATTCTCCTTGCTCGTGACTTGGTGGATCAAGAGTCTAAATTTTATCTCACATCCTATTGACTCACAATTGTAATTCCACCTCTGCGATTCCTCCTATTCACAGACTCCTCACACAATTTGGAGTGTTTACCTATGTGCATAGTTTACCCACATTGAGTATTGAACACATGTTACCTCCATTTGAGTTATTCCTATCCATTGGCCATGTGGAAAGATTCAGGTTACTTTTGTGGAAGAGGATTGAGCTGCCTATGTGAAAGAATGTGGAGAGTTGAATTATTACACCCTATGAAGACTTGGTGCAGTATTGTAAGAGGGAGCATATGGAAGGGTGCTTGATTCCAACATAATCAACTGATATGGATAAACCCTAATTCAATTGAATAACTACAAGATCATTTGAATTTGTAAAATATGTAATGTGGTGTTTTTTAGGTTTGCATGCTTAGCAAAATTTTAGAAACCAATTATGTAAATTTCAACAAATTGCATTATTGCAAAAGACTTCTTGGATTGCAAAGATTGTATAAGACTGTATTAAAGAGTTTGTATTTTTTATATCACTAGCCTGTAAATGATTTCAACAACAAATTGTAATTTATATAGATTGTAAATGGTGGCAGAGATGTAGACCTGCACCTAGTGTTATTTTCACTACTTATTTTTTATTGTAGAGTGTTTACAAAGATGCATTATTTGGCTTCCATCATTGGAGTAGTTCTCACTAGCAAGGAAAACTGTCTAGAATGGCTAAATATGATCAAGAACATGTTCATCTTCAACGATCTATGTGAGGGCATATGTGAATAAGAAACCATTGAAACAACAGATGATCCTATATTTACTACACCAAAACCACTTAAAATAGACAAAGAACTAGCCATATGGAAGAACAAATACAAGGCATATGAGTTGATTGTTTCTACTATAAGTGAAGAGTTGAGTCGTCATATACTGCCAATTAAATAATCTTATGTTTCTTTAAATAAATTGAAGGATTTATATGAATCACACTCATAATTGGAATTCATACAATTGTTGGTGAAGCTCTTTGACCTTGAGTTGAAGAACAATGGTCCCATGGATTTAGTATCTAAAATCAAAGCCATCATGCATGTAATTGATGTCACCGGAGTAAAGATATACCTTCAACTCACAGCCTTTATCAAGGGCCTCTACCCTTCATATCTGCACTACCTTGAGTCCTTGCAAGCTAGTGGTCAAATTAAATCTCTCACATTTGACATGTTGGTGGACAAGATTGCAAAATGTGAAAAAGTGTTCAGAAAGAAGAAAAAACAACTTACTAGGGAAACGGTGTCTTGCTCAAAAATATAATAAACAATATAACGTTTTGTCTAGATGAGAAGGTAGTAAAAGAGGACACACATGGAAGAATTTCAAAGGCAAGGGGGGTATACATAATCAAGGTAAGATATCAATCTTCATTGTAATTTCTATGGAAATGATGGACATGATGTAGATTAATGTTGGGGATCCATGGGAAAAGATCAAAGATAATCACAACCAAAATAAAGAAGACTGATAAATTGCTTGAATCTTCTCACTTTATTGTTGCATATTGTAATGTTGGACTTAATGAATTTCTATTCAATACTATCATTTTAATCTTGGAGAGATACATAGCTTCTCAAAATTGTCGCAACCTCCCGCATGACCTTTATTAATTTCTTTTTGAAGAACTGAATGATAGTGTATTTTTCGGATAAGTCCAGCATCAACCTTAAGGGAATTGGATACACGAGTCTCAAACTACCCGGATTCCTTGATTTTTTGATGCATAATGTTCACTATCTCCCAAAGTTGTAGAGAAACTTGTTGTCCCTAGAGCACAATTTACAACAAGGCCATTCCATCCACATGTTTGATGGGATAATAGAGATAAGGAGGTCCTATGACAAACATGTCATCATGATCATATGTGAATATGGGAAGCTATTAAATCTAAAATAAACATTTGTAAGATCTTAGAATTTTTCCCGGCTCTCTAAGCATGAAGAATGTTAATTGTATTCTAGTATTTTATGGCATGCTAGATATGTACACATAAACTATAATAATCTCCACTTGTTAAAAAAAATGGTGTTTCTAGTTTTCCCACCATGCCAAAGAAGATGAAACAATGTGATGCTTGTATTCTTGGAAAAAAAAGTAAGAATCCATTTCATGAGTCAAATTTCAAAGAGTATAGAAATTTAGAGTTGATACGCTTTGGCCTACGCGACTCCATGCCCATCTATTATGCAAATGCTAACAAAAATATCATGACCTTTTTTGATAATTACACTAGTATATGTTGGGTCTATGTATTAAAGCAAAAATCTGAGGCATATGAAACATTCAAAAGTTTTCATGTATGGATTGAAAATGAAGCACAATCTCACATTGGCACACTTCATAATGATAATGGAAAAATACACTTCTAATGGTTTTGAAAACTATCTTTGTCAACATGGGATTAGGCATCAAACTATAGTTCCATAGAATCCTTAACATAATGTTGTGGTAGAAAGAATGCACATAAGTCACTTGAATATGGTGCACTCCCTCTTACTTTTCAAGAATGTCAAGTTGATGTTTCGGGGTGATGTAACTTTATGTGCAATTTATTTGGAAAACATAAGTCAAATTCTTTCTCTTGGAAATAAAAATCCACGCAAAAGGTGGTATAGATGCATCCTTCGATGAGGCATCTTAGGGTCTTTGGTTCCACCTATTATGCCTTAATTCCAAAGGAACAAAGAAAAAAACTCGATCAAAGGATTTGAAAGTACATCTTCTTGGGGTACTCAAACATCACCAAGGAATACCATCTTTATGATGATCTAAATGGAAAGTTTATTCTTTCCAAAGAGGCCATTCTTCTTGAAATGAAAAAAATGACGAGTTTATTATGAGTCAACTTAATAGTATGGAAAAATTTACCCATGTAAATAAATTTCATGAAGTTGATAATGAGATTTGGAATATTGAAAGAGGAATATCTATCTTGGATCAATTTATGGAATCTCCTTTTGCAGCACCATCTCCCCCTCATGAAGAAGTTCCTTCCACTTCACCAAAACATGAGGTTCAATTGGAATATGTGATTGAGAGGTCTGAAAGATTGAATCTTGAAAATAATGAAGATCCACCAACAAACAAACACATACCTTCATGGAAAGTTCCAAAATGGGTCACAAAGACACTTTAAACTGTCCATCCTGATGAAGTCAAAATATGGGAATAAGAATTTCGATAATAGAAGATGATGGAGGAGATGAAAATAATTCAAATTCAGGTGATGTATGTAACCTCCCACCTTACAGATCAACAATACTTGTGTAAGAAACTAAACTCAAGATAGGCATTTTTTTAGTCTAATTCAAAAATTATATTTAATCATATGTAATCACATTATTCAATGCTTTTTTTCTATGTTTAGAAACTTTGAACGTTTGGCATACCAAACTCATTAACATATATTAATTAAATTTATGATTTCTTATAGATAACAAGAAACTTGCTACCTTTAATACTCAAGAGCATACCCTCATTATTTTTATAGTTCAGGAACTAATAATTTTTAGGCATTAATATTTTTAATGACCAAAACTACTACAAGTACATAGTGGATATCAACAAACATTATAGGCCTTAACTTCTCAACGAAACCTACAACAATATTATTGATAATTGTAGTTTAAATAAATACTTATGTTGAATTATTTATTTGTCCATTGCAATTACCACTTAATTCGATCCCATGGTATTCATATGCGACTACCATTCAGTCTTCTAGCACATGGTATTCATATGCAACTGCCATTCAATTCGATGCACAAAACATATATGCAATTAACAACCAATTCCCATACTTACAATATATATATGCAAATACCATTCAAATTTCCAACACCATGGTATATCAACCCAATGAATAATATATCTACAAATGACCTACTAGTGTAAGCACAATAAATATGCAATCACCAATGCATACACTGTATATGCATTTGGTCAACTATACCATTGAGGGTATAGATCAATCTTAATTACCACCATAATTCAATAAGTAAAAACATGCAAATTCTCTTACAACCACTTAACAACAAGTAATCTACATTTTCCTATGTATAAATTATGCAACTATCATATATTTACCTATGCATTGTCTACAATATATAACACACAAAATGGGAAAGGAAATAAGCATTTCTAGTCTCCAAGCATTACCCAATAATTAATATAGATCACAATTTAAGAGAATTAAACTATAATAAAAGATAATTCATTATTATGCCGACAAGCATTTAGATATTATCTCATATTATGGGATTCCTTGAGCGGATCAACAAGATTAACTCGAGTGTAACAAGTGTACAACCAAGATTCATTTCATGGTCTTCATATATTGTTATTCTTAGATGCATCTAGTGGGAGTTCAACTAACCCACTAACGATTTAGTGTAACTGATCTGCACAGGCGTAAGAATCTGATATAGAATTTGTGTATATATAAGGCCAAACCATCCCTCCCTTCATTCATTAATGGTTATAGCTTATGTAATTGGAATTCCGAGGCTGTTGTACCCAGTTACATAGAAGAAGGATGCAAGAGAAGCCATCAAGGGTTGTCGTGAATCTATACCTTCACGTTCCATTGATCCTCTAGCTTAGTATGATCAACTTCAACATCCTAAAGGTAATAGATATGCAAATAAACTGAACAAATATTTATCTATGTCTGGCTGCTGTCTCATACACCTAGGATACATTTTCATTAGCTTTCATGCTATGTCATATGGTCCAAAACTAGGCTATGTTGATCAACCTTGGTCTATTATGTGTTTTGGACTCATTTACTATAGTTAAGGCGCTCCACTTGATCATTCTAACAGTCCATGTGCCCTCATTGATGGAGGATCAGTCTTGGTGCATTCCCCATCCCTTAAATCAGGGAAACTGTTTGACCATAGGTGTCGGTGCATGTATTTGGTGGTTTTTGGCTCTCCTTGGGAATTTATTGCTTCATAGAGCCATTCCCACTCACCTATTCCTATCTTTCCCTCATTTATGATATAGCATGCTTTATCCATGTTCATACTAGCATTCATGACCGTTTGGGATGGTCTGGAAGCTCATTGGTCTACCTAGGGGGGTTTTGAGGTCAAATCATAGTCTGACACATGTATGCATCCATATGGCCTCCAAAGGATAAATATTTATCCCTAATGTAATATAAACCTAATACAAACATATTTACATGTTGGAGAGTCATAATAAATTGTGTTATTGACTACATTTCTGTGTTAATTTCATTCTTTCTACTATTTTTCTGCATAATTGTGAGTAAAATCGAAGTGAGGATTCCCTTAGATCCTAGATCCTACCGTGAATCAGTTCACACATGTTATCAGAGCTGAGGTCTCAGGTTTATTTCCCTCGAGCTACATTGGAGGGTGGTGTTGGATTATCGGTACAACTGCATGATATAACCACCACACCTCTGGGAATATAAAAAATGTGGACTAACGACAGCTCCTAATGATAGCACCTTGTGCTTGGGTTCAAATGTTCATCAACATATGCAGGTTTTGGTGTAACGAAAAACCTTACATGGTATCAAAACTGAGGTCTTAGGTTCAATTCCCCCGAGCTACGACGGAGGGGGGTGTTGGAGTATTGATACAACCACAAGGTATAAAAATGTGGCCTAACCGCCACTCCTGATGATAGGGACTTGTTCTTGGTTTCAAATTTTCATCAACATCTACAGGTTTTGGTGTAACGTCAAACCTTACATGGTATTAGAGCCAAGGTAATTTTCATTTTAAATTTTAAATTGGTGTAACGACAAATCATTTTCATTTTAAATTTTAAATTGGTGTTCATGTTGGAAAATAATTAAGATGATGAGGGAGGTGCCGTAATTTATGTGGAGAACTTTCCCCACAACATTTATGCAACCCATAGTGAAAAGAAGTTCAAGAAATTCAGAAAAATCAAATCCAAAAAAATTCGAGTTCGTAGTGAGATTTGTCTCTATGTTATTTTTCCTTTACATGCAATTTTTATCGTAAAAGAGTAGAGTCAGGAATCTAATTTCTGAAGCGTAGAGAGAGTTATTATGTGTTAAATTGTTGTTGTTAATTCACATTTGGAACCATTTTAGGTATTGAATGCTTGTGCTTTTATTGAATTTGAAACAAGGACTTCTGCAGCAAAGGCCATTGAGGTTCAACTAATAATTACAGATGAGCATCATTCATATTTTTTTTCTTCCAAAATTTTAAAAATTATTTTTGGATGGAGAAGTAATGGAGTTTTTCTTGGTGTTGTTGGAATGCATCACCTCTTGTAATGTGCAGGTGACGAGTTTTTATTGAGTTGAAGAGATCATCCTCATGCAACAACACTTGTCCTGATCATAATCATAATCAATATCAGAAAGGTATTTTGATTTGTTTAATGTCTAATACGTTTAGACTTTTTTTTATAATATGTTATTTTTTTGTAGTAGTTTAAATGTTAGAGATTTTCAATTTTTTTTTTAATTTGGCAGTAATCTAAATGTTAGATATTTTCAGTTTTTTTACTGGTTTGGTTTGTTTTTTTAATGATCTCTGCCGTTGACAGGGTAATATAACAATGACTGTTACTCATGTATGTAGTTTTGAAACTTGTGATTGATGTACGGTGAACACTAAATGACTTTGTACGGGTTGAGCATGTCCAAATAAAATATCCTTCAAGTAAAGTATCCTTGGAAGTGTTGGGTTTCACCCAAAGGTTTTTTTGAATGCCTATTCCATATAATTATAATTATCAACCTGTATCTTATTGAGTGTAATGACCGAATTCAAAAATTCCAAACAAATGCAAAATTTGGGGAAAAATTGTCTTGACTAGTCTGGACTCTAGGGGATTCGAATGGCACAAGAGGGTATCGAATTTGGTAGGTATTTATATATTAAATATTAGGACCACTCAATGTAATCTTTGGTCACTTTATAGTAGGTTATGTACATATACAAATCAATTTTGGGACATTGGAAAAAATGGTAAAATTATTAGGAATTTGTGGTGCAATTCCCCCTAAGGTGTGAGTAGAAATGGCTACCCAAATCCTATGCGACCCACCCAACTTGTAAAATAGTGTATGGGGTATTATATTAGACTTAATTTATTTTAATTTCATGTGGTTATGAGTTCTGTAACATAGTTTCAAATCTTCATACTTGAATGCATAAATTCAGTGATATTTGCTTAAGGGAAATGGCATGTAAAAGCTTAACTCTGACTCATAAATTGTATATATAATGCTTCATAACAAAGAATATGGAATGTAGGCCATTAAAAACATATAAATATCTCACCAAATACATATAACATCAGATACAAGTTGCAACACAAATCAGATATACAATTCCATTGAAATGGGAAACCTACACATGGAAACTAGTCACACCATAACTTGGAAATGTGGACATTTGCATATGAATTTATGCTAATTTTGACTTACATAGAGGCTGGGAGACATATTACAGAGCCATAAATCACTCACCCATCCTTGGGCATCAACTGGACTCAACAAGGCGCAACCAACATTCACACAAGTGTGCCATCATAGAGAAATACATAAATATTGAAGTAGGGATTGAGAGAATGGGAGGAAATATGGGTCACGAATAGTAGAAGAATATATATGCAATAAAAAAACTCCATTAAGATACAAATGAGAGTTCAGGGTGGCCTCTACAACAACCAACTTGTATGAGAATGTAACTCTCTCGAAATTGTCTCACTAGCAGGGCAAGTGAGCACTCACCATGCAATGGACAAGCTAGTGCTTTCTAAAATTACAAAGGAAAATTATCAAATGATCAAAATATATTCTCACTCCTCATGACACATTTTTGTAACCCTCCTAAGGTCCTCCAAGGTCTAATTCACTCCCATAGGCTTCCTCCAACTCATCCTGGATGTTTAGTAACCTCCATGACACTTGTCATTATCCTCAACCCTTCATCAACCTCCAAATTTGAATTGATGGCACCAAACCCCAATTGAACCATATTGGAGGCTATTTTTAGCCCTGAAATGTAATATTGTTATAGTTATGCAATCAGATTTTCAATCAGGTCTGATTTGTCATAGAATCTTCCATCATTGTTGTCATAAAACATAAGGAATCTCTCTCCAAGTGGAACCTAGTTTCTTCCTAGCCACTTCCTCTTACATGGGGAGTTAATAATATTCACCTATTAGAATCCTCAGGCTCATGATATGTTACTTGATACCTATTCACCTTCCAATAATGTTTCGTTACTCATAATTATGAATTTGGGGTTAAGTCATGACATGTGTAAGGAAGAATCTAGCCACCCAAGGTCTCCATGAACCTCCATATGTGCTCATTAAGCAATGCCACTTTATTTTATCCATATCCATTATTTTTATGACCTAATTTAATGTGTACATGACAAACTAAGGTTGTCTTGGGTCCCATACCTCCCTTATTGCAATATTTAATGCCTCCTCCCCAACCTAGGGAACTAGTAGGTGGGTGAAACATTGCTAACTAGTAGTCTCATTGGGATGGGGACATGACAGTCCTCCACACCCAATAATATTGGTTGTCCTCAAGCAATGCCAAGTTTGTATTCTGCAAAATTTGTTAATCTTCCCAAGTGGTTTCCTCACTAGGAAAATCCTTCCATTGACCCAGTATTTTTTTATTGTTCTGCTCCTTAACCTTCTTTCCCTTGTTTTCAATATTTTGTCCGGAATGAGAACAAGTTGTCCTTCATTATCCAAAGGAGGTAAAGGATCTAAAACTGAAATATTCTTACCTATAACCTTATTTAGACATGAAACATGAAATACATTATGAATTTTACTTCCTATGGGATCTCCAATTCATAGGTCACTTCTCCAACCTTTCGAATCACTTTGTAGGGACCATAAAATCTTGGTTTGAGTTTTTCTGAACATTCACCCTTTATGGTGGTTTGTTGGTAGGGTTTCAACCTTAAATATACCACGTCACCCACTTGGAAGTGCCTCTCCACTCTATGTTGGTCTGCATGTTGTTTTTGCTAATTTTGGGGAACCCGCAAGTTATCTTTCAAAACCTTGAAAATTTCTTGACTTTCTTCAATCCAATCCTTAGCCTTTGGAGCTATACTATCACCAAAAATGTGTTCAATAAAAGTGGATGCATCATAACCATAAAGTGATTTTAAAGGATACATGCCAATGGACATATGAAAAGTAGTATTGTAACAAAACTCACCCAAATGCAACCATTTTATCCATGCTTTTTGCTTCCTACTAACATAGTTCCTCAAGTTTCCTTCCAGCCATTGATTCATCCTCTCTATTTGGACATTAGTTTTTGGATGATATCTTGTGTTAGGTGTCAAATTTATCCCTGCCATATTGAGAGTTCTTACCAAAATGCACTAAAAAATTTGCTATCTTTGTCACTAACAATAATCTTAGGAAGCCCATGCAATCTGAAAACTTCTTTAAAGAATAGTTCAACCACTTGTGTAGCAGTGAAAGTGATAGTAACAACAAATAAATGAGCAAATTTAGTGAGCCTATCCACTACTACAAATATGCAATCCTTACCAAGTACCTTGGGCAAACCAGTGATGAAGTCCATGGAAATGCTCTCCCAGTTTTGTTCTGAAATAGGAAAGGGGTGTAAGAGGCCAGCTGGATGAGTGCGGTCCACTTTATTTTGCTGACATGTGGGGAATTCATTAACATATTTCAGAACATAAGCCTTCAACCCTTTCCATGAGAATATTTCCCTCAACATTCTGTATGTTTTGAAGAAACCCGGGTGACCTGCTAGAGGACAATCATGAGCTTTCTTTAAAAATTTCTCCTTCAAACTCGAACTAGGGACCAAATAGATTCTATATTTGTAGTAGATGATTCCTTACAACACCTTATACCTATCACCATGGTTAGTCCCATCACAAAGTTTACAAGAAAACTTATCCTTGGCATACTCTACTTCTAATATGGCTTTCCAATTTTCTGCTACATCCATTAGAGAAATAGAAGGTATTCTATATAAGGAATTGTCACGTCCCCATGCCTCCGACCGGTGAAGAGGACGCGAACACCATGGCATTAACCATGCGGGATAAGAGCCCCATGAACATGTGCGTGCACAAAATTTGCTGAAACAGAATGCTGGAATAAAATGCAATGCAATAGAACATGCACCAATGCAATTGTTTGTCATACACACATGAACATTTAACATGCACAGCGGAAGCGGCATACATTCACCAAGCATTCATTCTACATGTTCATGATTTTTATTAACAGAAAAATATGATAGCGGAAGTAAAATGGACAAGATGACTTATCTTAAGATGAATTCGTTCCGCAACCAGCTACGTCGCTGCAACGTTCCACCCAACCATAGGCCAACGAGATCCTTAATCTCTCAGCAACGCTGCCACCCCCAAGCTGGGCATGATTCTCCAAGGAATAAGGGAACAACAGGCTTACACGTAGCCAAGGATACACAAAACACACAGCCAATCCAACAGAGTTGGGTTTATCAGGCCATTAAGGAGCTTGAGAAGGCAAATTTCTAAGCTGGTGAGCTCATTACAGAGCCAAGAACACCTACACCAGAACTATCCTGACCTCTAAGACACCCAAACACACCCAACATAAGGAATCAGTCCCTTCTCTACTACACAGTCCCTCAGGCCCTGCATTCCTTCCAGTGCTATTCAGGGGTGATGGAGAAGAAGGCCAACCCTCTAGCTCTGTCTGTGTGGTTTCCAGCCACCAGGTTTATCGAGCAAATCTAAGCCAACATCCCTGCTCCTCTCACAGTCCGAAGACCAACCATTGCACTCAGGCAATTAATTTAGCTGTCACGGCTTAAACAGGGAAAAACGGCTCCCAAGCGATTATACAATCCCACTGAACGCATAAGTGCACCAATTTACAACATGGGGGGGGGGGGGGGGGGGGAAGACAACATTTCTGAAATGTAATCAGCGTACATTACCAACATACACGGGAGACAGCAGTCCATTTTTCACAATCGAGGCCGCTGAGGAAAAATGTACGGAGACCACACTTGGGGACGAATTTACAGTATCTCGACTGGTGCGTGAACAATCACAATGCAGAACCCACAAATCATCCCCTGAGCAAAGGACGGAGCCACACCATTCTCAAATTCGCAGAGGAAAAACTGCGTGAGTGAGACCAGGAAAATTCCTGTGCGTGAAAACAATGAGTAGACAATTGGTAGTGCATGAAGGTGAACAACTACAGGGAGGATGCGAAATTGCAGTGCGTGGGTGTTCAACAAACTCGTGGAGCCAAGAAAATGTCTGCGTGAGGGATGGACAACAAAATCGTGAGGTCCCAAAATTGGAGAGAGCGTGAAAATTTTCCCCTGCTATTGTGAAGTCAAACACTGTGGTGGAGTGTGCGTGTGGGTGAGGACTGACAGTCCTACCACCCCACTCCCCAAAACAATTAACTGTCTCAACCACCAACAGTCTTTCTTAATGAAAGTGGTTGGAATAAACAAAGAAAGAGGACACATGGGTTTTTTTTTCTCTCATTGGTCAAGGTTGACAATTTCCCCCACATCCTTATCCTTGTGAAAATCATGCCCCTTTCGATTTAGTTGCCGCGATCGTAGCTGGTCGGGTTCATTTAATTACTTATAGATGCATATTTACATGATGACCAACATAATATATGCCGCATGTCCCGATATACCATCGGTGACAATTTTAAATCCAAGACATAGCATAACCGATCAATGGTGGGGCCTTGGCCTTTAGCTCCACACCATGATCATTTACAATACATACATCATCATATACATCTAATGCAACGGGGTCAAAACCGGGGTGTTACAGGAATCAACTACCACATTATTATTTCCCTTCGCATATTCAATATCAAAGTAAAATGCTTGAATATTAATCACCCATTTTTGCTTCCTTTCATTTAGATCCATTTGAGTGAGAAAGTACCTTAGGATGTTATGGTCAATTTTGACCACAAATTTATTTTCCCACCAAGTATTGCCTAAACTTGATCAAAGCATGCATGATGGATAAAATTTATTTATCATAAATGGAGTAAAGCTTCTCATGATGCATTAGCTTCCTACTCTTGAAAGCTATTGGGTGTTGTCCTTTCTTTATGACTTCTCCAATGCCTTCTCCTGATGCATCACATTCCAAGACAAATGTCTTAAAAAAAACAAGCAAGGTTAGAATATGACAGTTGCTTATTAACTCTTTCATTATTTGGAAATATTTTTCAGCCCCTTCATGCCATTAGAAAGCATCTTTCTTTGTCAAATCAGTGAGAGGTGAAGTGAGTTGGGAGAACCTCTTCAAAAACTTCCTATCGTAGGTACAAATTCCAATGAATCTTCTCAATTCAGTGAAGTTTTTGGGACGAGGCCATTATATAATGGCTTTTATTTTTTCCATATCCACCTTCACACCATCTTGGCCAATGATGTGTCCAAGGTACAAGATATATGTCAAACCAAACTCACATTTTCACATCTTAGCAAACAAATATTAATCATGCAAAATTTTTAATAGCTCTTCTAGATGATGCAAATGTTCCTTCCATGTTTTGCTGTAAATAAGAATGTCATCAAAGAAAACTAGTACAAACTTATGAAGTTGCTTGTGGAATATATTGTTCATGCATGATTGAAATGTGGAAAGAGCATTTTTCAAGCCAAAGGGCATGACAACAAACTCAAAGTGACCAAAGTGGCATCTGAAATCAGTCTTTGGTATGTTTTCTTCCCTCATTCGAATTTGATGATAACCAGATCTAAGGTCAATATTTAAGAAGAACTTGGCCCCATGGAGCTCATCCATGAGCTCATCAATCCTTGGTATGGGATATCTATTCTTCACTGTCTTCTTATTCAAAGCTCTAAAACCGATGCACATCCTCAAAATTCCATATTTTTACTTTACCATAACAACTGCAGAAGCATATGGGATGGAACTAGGCCTTATGAGACCCAACTCCAAAAGTTATTTAATGGCCTCCTCAATCTCTTCTCGAATGCTTTTGGGGTTTCTATCATTAGGGAAATTTTGAGGTCTAAAATGAGCCTCATAAGAGATATAATAAAATATTATGAGTTAGGCATTTTGTTAGAGATATTTACAAATCATCTCTTACACCATAACCAATGTAAAAAAACCATCTTTGATATGACTAAAAATAGAGTACTTTTGAGTACATAAATTACTTTTGAATATAAAATGTGAATGTACTTATAAAGTAAGGTATTTATACAATAAAATATATAAAATTTGAATTTTGAAATATAAGTTACTTCTACAATATTCAAAATGTTTATAAAACCATGTATTTATAATTTTGAATTTTAAACATAAAGTTTAATTTATATGAATAAATTGTCATTTCTTTTAAAAAATCTATGTATTTATTATATAAATCTAACTTATATTTATTAAAAATATAAATCAATTGTAAAATATAAATATAAAATTATAAATTAAAAAAAATATATATATTTTCATCTTTTTAATACACCTTAAAAACACTAAACATGAGTAAACTCCTTTTTAATATTTTTTTATAATATATATTATTGGGTCCAAGGGAGATGTTGTAATGTTTGTGGAGATCTTGTAATGTTTGTCTATATTATGTCGGCTATTAATAATATGGAGATCTTGATATCTTGTAACCTTTGTCTAATCATAATTATTTGTAATGTTTGTAACAAAAGAAAAATAAGAAATAAAATAAAATAAAATAAAAATAAGTGTATTTTTATTCAATAGCTATATACACACTTGATAAAGATTAATAAAATCCAGAATCTATTGCAAAGAGAAGCTGCAAAGAAACCAAGGAAGAAGAATCTGAACACATAATCTTCTGGCTATTCACCATCTCCAGCTCAAGGATTAATTGCAAAATATTTCATGAGTTTTAATTGCAAAACCATACTAGAGTTTTAACGCTGGGTGTTTTTTTGCAAGACCAAGCATTTAAAATATGCCTCAGTTAAAATCCTAGGGTGGAAACATGCCCAGGTTTCACCAAGATCTGCGTTACTTTCACTCTGCCATCTAGCTCTTCCATGTCGCTCGGTGTCTGCAAATGTCTGTGTTTCCAATAACATCCCTCTAAATGCGTTGAGTAACTTGAGAGAATTTAGCATATTGCCCATGTAGACTCATTGAGACAAAAATGAGAAACCAAACCCAAATATAAATCATACCCTCTGAATCATACATTACCATTACCATATAAAAAGAAAATTCAATTAAATGGTATGCTCCATGTCCATTAATGATACCTAATACAGGGGTCACAAACCCATAAAATTGTTTGGCTAAGCGAAACTGTGAAATCCCAATAAAAATCATATTTGAAAAAATTCATAGCTAGATCTCATACTTCATAGCTAGGAAACAATAAAAATTCCACGGTCTCTCTAATTTGCAAATTACAAATGCATCTTGTATACACCACAAGCTATTTTACTTTCGTAACAGAGAAAAACAAAGATTCATAGCTAGGAAACAACAGAAATATTATATCAATGCAAATAAATACCAGATTCTCTGGAATCTTTGAGATCTAAAGAAAGAAGAGCCATGAATCCCGACAGATGGACTGAGCATGGTTCGAATCCTCAAACGCCCATTAACCATGAACTTAAACTCTATTGCAGTTAGAATCTTGGAAAGGAAAAAGCAAAATGTAAAAAGCAAGATTCACTTTGAAAAATGTAAAAATAAGAGCTATGAATCTTCAAAAGCCCATCGACCACTAACTTAAAGTCAATTGCAGGTTAGAATTTTGGAAATATAAAAACCAAGATTCACTTTGAAAAATATAGCGGTTGAATTACGTTCTTTGGATGTCCGCCTAAAAGAGATAAGTTTAAATTTTGGAAAGGAAAAAAAAATAAAAATAAAAAGCAAGATTTTCTTTGAAAAGTTGAATTATTCTCTTGGATGTTTACTTATTAAAGGTAAATCATTGTTTAAAATGTAATTTGAAGTTAAATGGAAATACCAGTTCATATATGTAGATAAATTTGAAATGTAAACATAAGTTAATATATATGTAATTTTGAAATGCAAGTAACATAGTTAATGTAGATAAAATTAAAATGTAAACATAAATTAATATATATATAATTTTGAAATGTAAATAACATTAAGTTAGCAAGAAAAAATAACATGAATAGACTTGGTTGGATTAGTGTTTTCTTAATTTAATGTGGTTTTAATTTTTAATTTTTTAATACAATTTTATATTTATTCATTATTTTATTTATATTTTAACAATAATTTTATATTTCAATTTTAACATATATTTAATATTTTAATTAATATAATAATTTCATATTTTGTATTTAATATATAGATAATGATAGTTAACGGTGACTATATTAGTTTTGATTTATTAATTTTTTTTTTTTTAAATTTGTCTTAAATATTCATAATATCACTTATCAATTTGAATAATTAAAGTGTTTGATTTAAATTAATTATTTTGATAATGTTTTTGAATAACATATATGTAATAAATACAAAAATTATGTCTTAGAGTTTTAAGGGCTATTTCACTTTATACATTTGTGTAATAATGGTTTTGTTGAATTTATTATTTATATTTTTGTAATATAAATAAAAACATTTGGATAAACTTAAAAAAAAATGGTGGTTCACTTTGTTTGAGAGCTACATCCACCACACCTAATCTGAGCAATCTAGGTATGGCCACATTTACATACAAGAATTGAACATACGTACAGAGTATAAGAACCATTCCTCCAACCACCCAATCTACATCAATAAACTATCTTACAATGTTTTCTTACTTTTATAAAATCCTTAATCTTTCATTAAATTTCAATAAATATAGAAAACTATTATTAAAATTTAAATTATATATTACATAAAGCTTAGTAAAAAAATTCCAAATCTAATTGAAATTACATTATTTGAATTTATAATGAAAACCAAATAATTTTATTATTTACCAACTAATATTTATAAAATGGATATCCAATTAAAAAAAAAAGTCTAAAAAGTATTTTAGAATAGAAATCTTAATTATGAGAAAACATTGAAATAAAAATTCAAATATGTTAATATATACAATTTTAACTAAATTAATTGGATTATTTTGTTCAATTAATTAAAAATAAGAAAAACCCATAAAAAGGTTTTTTATTTGATGGCTAAAATAAGCAATCATCATAAAGATATAGCTAAATAAATAATGCAAGTTTGATTGATGGGTTAAAAGTAAGTAAAGAGTAATTAAACCAAATCAAAATCCTATGCTCTATCAAGCCCCTTAAGGGATGAAATTTCCCAAGGTGCAAACCTCTCCTCACCTTGCGTGCAATAGCTTAGAGGTTTTCACCTTGAGAGATTTGATCCCTCTCGACGCTTTATAGACATAGGATTTGGATCTAGGCTGGTGTATACCACTTTTTTAATGTAATAATTAATAATATCATTAAATATATTAAAAAAAATATTAATATTGAGACAAAGGAACACTACATAAATTCCTACCACCAAAAAGTGGTGTTAATATTAAGCAAATGAAATTATATGTAATAAAAAATATTATAATATAATATCTTATTATGATATAATAGTTTATTCAAATTGTTATAATAAGGTTTTATGTATGTATTTGGTTTTATAACTTAAATGCGTGTGTTTGTTTATATTGATATAGATGAAGATGTTTCAAAGGTTAAAAAATGATAGTAAAATATGAACTTTGAATAATACCTAATTTAAAAAAAATTAGTATCAATATTAATATTCAAGCCGATAAAAATATATATAATAATTTATTATAATATAATTTTTTATTTTACTAAAACAAATAAACATATTTTTTATATTTAAATAATAATTATAATGGATTATTTTATATATTAAATATTTAAAAACAAAAAAAATTAATCTTCAAATTATTATTTTTATTATAAGATGTTAAGTAATTTCGATTTTAAATAAGACATGTATATAATATATAAATTGAAAAAGTATTTACATAATTTTAGTTTTGACTAGAGTATTTACTTTTTTTGGTATTTGTAATTTATTTTATATTAAAATATAAAAAAGTAATTACATAATATTGGTTTTGAATAAACCAGTTATTTTTTTTGCATTTGTAATTTATTTTATATTGAAATAAATATTACTTTTCTTTCTAAGTACTATAAGAGTAGTTTAGTACAATTATATTATATTCAAAAATAATCTATGAGTAGTATTTTCATAATGAGTACTTTACTTACAACATTGATATAGTTAACTATGAGTTTTCATTCACCATTTACAATTTGACAAATAAGTATCCTTAACTCAACCAATGCCACGTGAACCATTATGGATGATGTCATCCTCTAAAATGTGATTGGTTCTTTTAAAGTGGATTTTGATAGTACATTTTTGTTTTGTTTTGAGACCCATTTTTGACCTCAAAATTACCCTAACGAAGGCTGCATTTTGATAGGTTGTGTTCCTATATCTAACTCAATGATATGCTCAATCCCTTTGTTTGGTGGTCTTCCTGGGGAAGGTCTCCAAAAAACCTTTCATACTTACTCAATAACTGCTCAATCTCGTTAGGATGCTTCACAACCTTCAAGTGAGGTTTAGAGGATGTAATTAAAGATTCAACAACCCATTCTATGTCTCCATGCCTAAATTAGACCTCATACTATGAGAGGACACCACTTGATTTGGGTAAGTGTGCATTCCCCTCAACAAGATGGGTTTCCCTTCCGAATTTTTGAACCTCATTTCAGGGACTTGATAGTTCACTATATGCTCCCATAAATACTACAACCATTTTAATCCCAAAACCACATTTGTATCAACCACATTCACTGCATAAAAATTGTCAGTGATAGTATGATTTCCTATAGTAACTTGAAGCTTTGGAATCCATTTCGTGCATTCCATAGAATTTTTTCCCGAAATGATAACTGTGAAACAATCAAAAGTTTCATCTTGTAACTTTATCCTCTCCACTGAGACTGCATCTATGAAGTTATGAGTGGCTGCTCCATCCACTAGGACCGTGACCTTTTGGCCTTGTATGTTACCCTTGAGCCTCAAGTTGTGAAATCTAGGTACACTTGAGAGTACTGCAATTTTTCCTGTCTCAGGAGTGGGATGTTCTTCTTCTATTGTTTAATACCCCTCTTCTTGGTCTGCAAGTTGTGGTTCCTCCTCCTCCCCCTCTTCATCATCTTCAAAGAAAATTTCAATGTAGTGTGCCTTCCCCTTTGCACACTTATGTCCTGGAACCCAAGGTTGTTGGAATGTGAAACATAGATTCTTAAGTCTTCTAAGTTCTTGTTTGCTTGGTTCTCCTTTATTTTCTTTGGAAAATGAGTCATTTTTCCATGGTTTCTTACCTTCCTTGAATTTGGAAGGGAAATTAGGCTTGGGGGGTATTTGGTTCTTGGAAACACATTCTGCAAATCTCTTGTCAAATTCATGGCATCCTTCAATGCAGTTGGCTTATGGAATTTCATGAGCCCTCTCAAAGGTTCTGTCAATCCTCCAATAAATAGTAAAACCAACCTAGCCATAGATATATCATAAACCATTACTTAAATATTTTCAAATTCTAACATATATGCTTTAGGAGTTCCAACTTGCTTCAATTGCGCATGAATTGCGCTAGTTCTTTGAAGGGAAGTTCGAGGTCTTTCCTCTAAAATATCTCCATTAATGCATTGGATAAATCCTCATAAGATAAAATATGATCATGTCCCAAGGTTCTAATACCATGCAACCACCAATCACTAGCGAGTCTCCTTCAATAGGAAAAATGGCATTTTCAATGCATCTTCTTCAACCATAGGATTTAACTGAAAATACACACAATTTTTATGACCAATCACTAGCATACATTTGAGAAGAACCATAAAAGGAAGGAATAGTTACTTTACCCATGGTATACTTTAATTCCTGATTAAGAGGAGGTTCCCTATTTCGAATTCCTCGCTTAACCGAAGAGACACCCTAATGAACTGATCGAAAGGTAGGACTTTCCTACATTCATCACTTAGTTGCTTCAAATCATTTGCTTCTTCACTCACATCATAATTAGTGTAAGGGCCCTCTTTGGAATCTTAAAAATTAGGTATTGTAGGTCTGTTCTAATTCTTGAATTCATGGGGTCGGTGATAAGGTCTAGTCATTGAAAAAATGGCTTCCCCATTGGTCTTCTTCTCATTATGAGGTGAACTGCTCCTACTCTCGGGGGTTGACTTGCCCCTAAGTTGGCTAGCCAACAATTCGAACCCTTGCATACAATGTTTTGTCATAAATTTAAGAGATTCTTTAATGAATGTATTAAGGTCCTCATTATCCCCCTTATCATCCATATCTCCCAATCCTAGTTTTTCCTTAATCTCCTTGTAAAAAGAACTAACTTCCCCACTTCCTTCTCTTCCAATGTTAATGTATTTAGTATCAGTGTCTAATGGATGGATTTCATCATCATGAAACATGAATAAATAAATCCAACATGTGATAAAGTCATGCTATGATACCACTGTAATGACCCAATTCAAAAGTTCCAAACAAAGACAGAATTTGGGGAAAATTTGTCTTGACTCTAGGGGATTTGAATGGAACAAGAGGGTCTTGAATTTGGTAGGGACTGATATGGTGAGTATTAGGACCACTAAATGGAATCTCGGGTCACTTTATATCAGGTTATAGACATCTGCAACTCGATTTGGGGACATTGGAAAAAATGGTAAAATTACTAGTAATTTGTGGTGCGATTCCCTCTAGGGCGTGTGCAGAAATGGCTCTCCAACTCCTATGCGAACCTCCAAACTTGTCAAACATAGTATGGGGGATGATATTATACTTCATTTACTGTCATTTTATGTGGTTATGAGTTTTTTAATAGATATGAAAAGCTTCATATTCGAATGCATAAATTCAATTTGTTTAAGGGAAATGACATGTAAAAGATTAACTTTGACTCATAAATTATATATATAATGTTTCAGAACATATAATATGGAATGTAGGAAATTAATAGAATATAAATATCTCACCAAAAACATATAACATTAGACCCAATTCACAACAAAAATTAGATATACAACTCCATTGAAATGGGAAACCAACACATGGAAACTAGTCACATCATATCTTGGAAATGTGGACATTTGCATATGAATTTTTTCTAATTTCGAATTACAAAGAGGATGGGAGACATATTAAAGAGCCATAAATAATTCACCCATGTTTTTTAATTAAGTGGACTCAACAGGCGCAACCCCCATTCATATAAGTGCGCTATCATAGATGAATATGGAAATATTGAAGTAGGGATTGAGAGAATGGGAGGAAAGATGGGTCACGAATAGTATAAGCCTCCTATATGCAATACAAAAATACATTAATATCCAATTTATAGGTCAGGGTGGCCACTCCAATATCCAACTCATATGAGAATCTAACTCTCTCGAAATTGGCTCATTAGCAGGGAAAGTGAGCACTCACTGTGCAATGGACAAGTTAGTGCTTTCCAAAATGCCAAAGGAAAATATTAAATGATAAAAAGACATTATAATTCCTAATGACATATTTTTATAACCCTCCTAAGGTCCTACAAGTTATAATTCACTCCCATATGCTTCCTCCAACTCATCCTTGATGTTTAGTAACCTCCATGACACTTGTCCTTCTCCTCAACCCTTCATCTTCCTCCAAATTCAAATTGTTTCCACCAAACCCCAAGTGCGCCCTCTTGGAGGCTATTTTTATCCCTGACATGTCATATTTTCATAGGTATTCAATCAGGTTTGATTTGTCATAGAATCTTCCATCATTGTTGTCATAAAACGTAGGGAATCTCTCTTCAAGTGGCACCTAGTTTCTTCCTAACTTCTTACTCTTCCATGAGGAGTTACTCCTCTTCACCTATTCAAATACTTGGGATCATGATATGTTACTTGACACCTCTTCACCTTCCAGGAATGTTCCACTACTCATAATTTTTAATTTGGGGTTAAGTCATGACATGTGTAAGGAAGAATCTAGCCACCCAAGGTCTCCATGAACATCAAAATTTCCTCATGAAGCAATGCCACTTTATTTTATCCATATTTATTATTTGTATCACCCAATTTAATGTGTAAATGACAAAATAAGGTTTTATTGGGTCCCATGTCTCCCTTATCGCAAGATTTAATGCCTCCTCCCCAACCTAGGGAATTAGTAGGTGGGTGAAACAGTGCTAACTAGTAGTCTCATTGGGATGGGGACATGACATTGAGAGGCTGGAATCACTTGAAATCAGGGATAATTTTAGGGGTGGAATTTATCCCATGGGCTATTTTTAGGGGGTTTTCTCCAAAAAAAGATTCGCCATTTTGCAACTTTTGAAGCCCTATTTCACCCAATTTTGATGGGGTAAACGTTTTTCACCCTAAAAATCACCAATTTATTATATAAACGATATAAAATCCTTGGAAATTAAAATATTTTTTGAAAAATATCGCCAAACATTTTATAGTTTGATTTTTAAGAATTGGTAAGATTCGCCAACATTTATACACTTTTAAATAAGTATGGTTCCTTAAAATCATCCCTGCTTGAAATTGGAAATAGACTATAATAACTAGATTTAATTATTACAAAAATACACAAATAATATTAATTCCTGCTGCTTAAACTAATGACTTGATAAAGGTATAATGTATTATTATTATTATTATACATGAACTAACTATACTAGTATTAATGTACATACATTTTTGGAACTAAAACAACAGGAACATCATACAAAAAAAAATTGTTAGAATTATGAATCCTTGATGGCAGCAATAATTCTATAAAGAAGCTAAGAATCTAAGCACACAATTAACCTCACTAGGAATTGCAGAGAATTATCATAAGGCAAGAAGAAGAGGAATAATGAAAACACATTAATGGATGATCAATGAATGATAATTGACATTATTACAATGGTAATGCATCCTTATAAAGGATATTTGAGTTGATGGAAGACAACCCATTTCTAACTAATAAATCAAACTTACCAAATATGATAAACCCCCATAGGTGCCTAAAGCACTTCCCAAATCAGGCAAGGACCTCACGAATTAGCAAAAGCATGAGTGAGTTGTCAAGAGTATGGAAAAACATGCTAATCCTAGAATATGGAGAGAAAGTCACAGAGGATGGGTTGGCAACAAAAGATACCAGTTTCATAGTTAAATAGCTTTACCTTATCCACATAAGAGCTGGATAAAAACATAATAAGGCAGAATCTGCAGGAAAGCGCAGTTACTAATTCCGGGAGTCAATAAAGTGGTCAATATCAACCGAGAATCAGAATTAAATCATTCCTCATGTATAGATGACAAGTGTTGACTTTGTAGTGCAAGTGGATGCCAACTATCTAGGCTAGTGGGTAGGAAATTAATCAAATAATGATTAAATATTTTATCCTAAGTATTTAGTGGGTTTATTATATTCCCACACCGTGCTTTAAGTATGAATATATGATGATATATCAGAAATATAGATGCATACAGGGCCCAACAACAAGGCTATGGTCACCCTTTAATAATTATTATGTCCAAAAAGATGAGGAAAGAGGCAGAACCATATGGGGAAAATATTTCCTCAAGAAAGGACATGAGAGGAAAACCAAAAATGTTGAACTATTGCTGATGCTTCTCCAAAATAAATGCTAATGTCCGGAGTAATCTTCTTCTTGGGAAGAAGAGAAATATGCTCACTTGGATCAAATGCATAAACAACTGCAGGATGGAAACTGGGTCCATATAGGACAACCGAGATCTAATGATGGGAAAGCTATTGAGAGTTGTAATCACCTCCAAGATGATGTAATGAATTGAACTTCAAACCAATAGAGATGAAATCAACTCTAGATAGGTGAAATAAGAGTCCAAGTGAATGTATGAGGTCTCGAACTTCATTTACATAGAGAGAATGTGCACAAGTGATCATGTAGAAATATAGAGAAGGCATAGGATCAAAGAGTGTGAATGCATGGGATCCATGTGTTGAACTAGATTCCAAATAATCCAAAAGAACATAAATAAGCATATCAATAGACTGATGGGAATACAATGATAATGAATCCTCTGTAGAGAAGTATGAAAGGAGGAAAGAAGGGGATGTTCAAAATATTCAAAGAGGCTCTGAGGATTGATGCCAAGAACAAAGGAGGAGATGAAAAAGCACATGAGATAAAGTATGATAAGTGGAAAGAAACTTGTTATAGCCCAAAATGACACATCTCTGCCTATGACCACTTTCCCATGATTTCGTCGCATGTCGGCACTTTATGAAAGTCATTGAAAGTCACTGAAAAAACACCTATATTGGAGGACACATATCTTGAGTTTTGTACCTCTGTTTGACCTCATATTTACACCGTTGGAAAGGTATTTCAGTTAGCTAAAACTTTCTAGAAGACACCAAAGTCTGAAAATTCCCAAAAATACCCTTTAAATGCGTTTTTTGTTCATTCGTGATTTTCCTTAAGGCAAACCCACGAATGTGCCTCTTAGCATTTAAACATTAAAACATGAGTTAATTGGAGATTAGTTAAGTCATTTAACTTAATTTCCTTAACTGCTGTAACTTCTCCAACCTTCAAAACTACCTTATTTCACCTATATAAATAGAGGTAGGGAGGTTCATGAGAGGAGACTTGGAATTTATGCATTGTTATGCTGGAGGAATCGGGACTCTCTTTGCCCACACTTTGCCCTGGAGGTCTTTCCATTGTGTTGCAGAGCTTGGAGGCTAAGTTCTTTGGAGAAGAGAAACAGTAGAACCAGATCAAGTTTTCGTGAGGTGCCAAACTTGAAGAGAAGGTATACTTGTACTTGTTTTCAAGATTAATAAAGATGTGATGTCCTTCTTCTTCCCAAATCATTGTTCAATGTGTGATTGAATCTCTGTTTATGATCATATTATAATGTTATTCATATCATTGTTTCATATTCATTTGATTATCATTGTCTTATATGTGGTCATAATGGCTTGAGGAAGGTATAATTTGTTTTGCAGGTCTCTTGGAGCGAGAGGAGCAAGAAGAGGATTGAAGAGAAAGCTTGGACCAGCCTTCAGTTAGTCAGGTGTGGACCTTTCTCATCTCTGTTCTTGCTTATATATGCTTGCTGAACATTGTGCATCTCTCTTTCAACCCTAGTACGTTGATGGCCTCTTAAACCCTAGCCATAGGACACTTTCCTTTACAACAGAACTGGCGACTCCGCTGGGGAGGGCCTTGTCTGTTTGGGGTTTCTCTTGATTTCTTTCAACCTTTTACATTGTTTCAGGTCCTTCTTGCCACTTAGGAACACTTTATAAATCTGATAGCACACTTCCCCTGCCTTCTTAAGGTGGTTTTTGACCTTTTTGGGAATTTTTCCACCCATTCGCGAGTTGCTCTTCTGAACAGTCGCGAATACTTGCTTGCATTCGCGGGTTGCTATACTGAATAGTCACGAGTCATTCGCGGGTTGCACTTATAGACAGTCGCGAATGCCCCTTTAAACAATGTTTTTTCCTCTTTTGTGATTTTTCATCCGTTTGAAGGTGTTTTGGGTAGGTCTTTTAGGGTCCTCTGCAGGTGCATGACTCTAGGGAGTTAGTGTCATCCTTTTTGCTTGTTCTCTATCTATGTGGTAAGCCTTTTATAGCTTTAGGGTTTGTTCTTTGCTCTTTCTCCCATCTCCTTTGCTTGGTTTGATTTTTGGCCTATGTTTCTGATCAGCCTCTGTTAGTGGTCTTTGTTTGATTTCAAAAGCTTGTTGGTGCTGGTTTCTTTCTTGTTGTGTTGGTTAACTTCACCTTGCCAAAATAGTTGACTTGTCTTTTATGCAAGCCTTCCTTCCAAGTAGGGTTTATACTGACTTTAGAGCACTCGAGAGTTTGTTTGGTGGTTGTTTAGCAGAGTTCCTTTTGCTTTGTTCTTATTATCTGCATACTTTGTTTTGTAGGTAGTTTTTCTTTTGCATTTATAAAAGAAAATTAAAAATAACCTATACTTGTTTTTGCTGCTTGTCCCCCCCACCTCCTTCTTTGGCTTGACCTTGTTGTACAAGGTACTGAGTAGCCTTTGTTTGTAGGTTTAGATTGATGCTTCGGACTTGTTGACCTTTTTTTATGTCAGTCTTATTGATTAGTCTCTTCATTCCAAAGTTGTTGGCTTGTCTATCTTTGTGAGCCTTCCTTTCAAGAGAGGTTTATATTCAACTTTAGGGAGACCTAGGGTTTGTTTTTGGGGAGTAGAGTAGTTGTCTATTTGCTTTGCTTATAGTACTTGTTTGCATTAGTTGATACGCTGAATTTTCTTTTGCATTTATAAAAGAAAAATACAAAAACACATGTTTGCTTTATATGCATGTAGATTAGGTTTTTAGTCTAGATTGCATAGCATATCATTGTTTTTGAAAAAATATAAAAAAAGATTTGATCTTTTTGGCTTTCAAGTTTCTATTTGAAAAAGAAATATAAAGAGAATAGTTTTTGCTTCTTGCATTTCATTTCTCTTTGCTTAGTCCTTTGTTTCAATTTTGAGTCAAAACACCACATAAGTTTCATGCCATTTACCCTCTGACTAAAAAAAGCCCTTAAAATAAACGATATAATTTTAAAAATTTGCTAGTAAGTTTTATTTTATAGGGTCATACACCAACTAGCTTAGGCTAGACTTGTGTGATAGGGAGTTTAAACTCCCCACAAGTGTTAAATTTCAGACGTAGTTGGCCAATCACTAGGTAAATCCTTTTCTACATTGATTGTATCTGGGAAGCTCCTCTCAAACGGGAGTTAAGCACTAGGCCGCGTAGAGGCTTGGACAGAGGAGATAACCCTCCGAATCCTTGTCAAAACGTAACTCAGGACTTTTACGCATCTGGGGATTCTGTCCTAGACATAGT
>LPNX010040422.1:160656-212562 GCA_001517045.1 Pseudotsuga menziesii | reverse complement strand
GGCACACACTCAACTGCTGCAAAGCATGTTGATCCTAACCATTCAACCTCTGTTGTTCACATTAATGGTGCCCGTCCAACCTCTACAAGTCATGTTGGACCTAGCCTCTCAGCCTCTGCCAGGCACACTGGGGGCAGTCTCTCAGCCTCTGTACTTCACGCTGGAGACAATTTGTCAACCACTGCGAGTCATGTTGACACTGTCGACAAGTCTACCCATTTAAAACACAAGCTCAAGTTTCCTTGTAAGCTTTGTGAGGGAGACCACCTTACTTATAAATGCCCTTCTATTGCGGAGGTGCGAAGAGTTTGGATTCATGGTCATCCCGTTTTTGAACATTATGGAGTCTCTCAACAACCAGCCTCTCTTAGTGAGGTTGGACCCAATCACCCAGCCTCTGTTGTTCATGCTGGGGGCAAACTCTCATCCTCTGCAGGTCATGTTGAGAGCAAACAGTCAGCCACTGCTAGTCATGCTGATACCATTGAGAAAACTGGTCGTTCGAAGCATCATCTTAAGTTCCCTTGTGTGCTATGCAAGGGAGATCATCTTACTCATCTGTGCCCTGCTATCCCAGAGGTGTGAATAGTGTGGTCCAAGACTCATGGATTTCATTCTTTTGAACACCCTATAGTTTCTCAACATCCTACTCAACCTTTGGTTGATCAAGTGGTCGAACAAATCTCAGATTTGGTCGATCCCACTCTTCTTTCGGAGAGTGCTCCTCATGTGATTGAACCAATGTCATCTTTGGTCAATCCCACTCTCCCTTCAGAGAGTGAATTTGATAAAGCGGTTTAATCGATCCCAGTATCGATCAATCCCACTCTTCCTTTGGAGAGTGAAGTGTCTACTAGTCACATTTTCTTCACTGCCAGTTCAGATCTTACTGAACAAGGGGGCACTGAACTTGTTTCGGATCAACCCCCACCAAGCTCCCGGATTGCTTCCTTTGATTGGGATAGCCTAGTTGAGCCGCGCCTTCCTTCCCATGCACCTTTCCAGATAAAGGTCAAAGTTGAACCCTATACAATTGCTCGTTGCATTGTTGATGAAGGAGCCTCAATTAGTATTTTGTCTGCTCGTGCTTGGCGAGGTATGGGATCTCCCAGCCTTGTGTCGACTGCTAGTCAGTTATTGGCGTTTGATAGAAGAACTTGTATAGCCTTGGGAATTCTTCCTCAAACACCTGTTACTTTGGGTGGGAAGACCGTCTTAGTTGACTTCATGGTGATAAAATACCCCTTGGATTTTAATATGCTCCTTGGACGTGATTATGTCTATGCCATGCAAGATGTGGTGTCAACATTCTTTCATGTGATGTACTTTAATCATGGCGAAGAAATTGTCACTATTGATCAGTTCGATTTTCTTGATCCGTCTCTTGACCCAACTAGAGACCAAGTCTTTCCTTTATTGATTCCCAGTGTTTCTGTAGACACTACCCCGCC
This sequence comes from Pseudotsuga menziesii, assembly GCA_001517045.1. Taxonomy (NCBI): domain Eukaryota; kingdom Viridiplantae; phylum Streptophyta; class Pinopsida; order Pinales; family Pinaceae; genus Pseudotsuga; species Pseudotsuga menziesii. The sequence continues at coordinate 211,111 of LPNX010040422.1, read as the reverse complement.
ACAGGTGAACTATGTGGTTTCTTGTCATTTGTGTTCAATTGCTACTAAGAGGCAGCCTCTATTTTCATGCTTACCTTCTCGAGACTTGGTCCTAGCAGTTGATCGGGTGAGTCATCCTATACAGATTGTAGAGCCTTCTCTCCACTCTGTCCATCCATTTGAAAGTTCAGATATGTGTCCTATCTCGGATGATTTCCTCCTTTCGGATGAAGTCTTCCTGGAGTCTTTGATACAGTCTGACCTTGTTTTTCAGTTGTGATTAAGTCTAACCCTGATTTTCTTAGTAAGCCTTCCCTTTTTCTTATGTTGGTTTTTGTTGAGTCTTTTGATTCATCATTTGAAAAGCAAGTCAGTGATCCTGATGAGTTTGATTTTTTCTTATGAATTTCTCAGCTCCTGTGATATTGAGTTTGTTCCTGCAGACTCTATCCCCCTTGTTGATTTTTGCTTTCCTTCTGAGGTCGATCTTACTGATTATAAACCCTCGAGCCTTGGTGCTATAGAATCTTCTTTGGTTGATTTTTCCTTGACTTTACCTTTTATAGAAGATAGCAAAGTCACATGCGTTTCTGCCAAAGTGACCCCCATCGGATATTTTCTTTTGAATATGATCCTGATGTTGTTGTTTCTTGGAGACAGGATTTGTAGTTGGATTCACAACTGCTTACTGGTCTCACCTTGTTGTTCAAGCTGTAATTGCATTTGCATGTGCCCTGCTCGTGCTTATGAGCCTGATGCCGGCTTCCACGCTTTTAGCTCGTTGTATCAGCCCTCATCTTTGTTCTCATCACTGCTTAGCCTTGTATCATTTTGCCTTTGCAACTTGACAACCTTTACCCCGAGGAGACATTCCCCGAGTGTCCTTATCTTTCTCACTTTCCTTGCATTATGCATAGGTTTGTTCCTTGCGCTTGGAACTAGTTTCGCCTGTCTATGACACTCGTCTCCTCGCATTTAGAGCATTCTTTCTGCTCTCCTTCGAGCTCGTTAAAAACAGTAAGGAGGCCGCGAGTTGACTTTTTCGGACTCGATAAAACTTCACGGGAAAGATTATGAGTTTCTTTAGGCCCAGGTCTGACTCCTCAAAATAGACTTGACTGCCGAGTAAACTCGTCCATTCAGGCTCGTTAAGAATATGTGAATGGGCATCTCGGACCATGTGGAATAATACGAGAAAGGATCCCTCTCTTTTCTACTGAATTGAGAAGAGTATTCTCAGGCATAGGTTTATCTCTTTTCCGGACCTGAGGGACTAAACTTACGGAAAAGGAACCCCCGGTATGAGCTTAGTTTTCTCTTTTTCGTGCTCTAGACCAAAACATGAAAAAGATTCCGAGTGTACTTTATGTCTTTGTCATGCTCGTTAAACCCTCAAGAACAAAGCATCGAGTTTATTGTTGTAAGCTCCATTTCTCGTAATCAAATAGATCTTTCTGAGTGATCTTGCCTTCCTTCACACTCGTAAAACTCAGGCTTTATATGCTGCTTTTGAAGGAGCGTTGGGTAGGTGGTAATTTAACCTTTTTCGGACCTTCCTGACTAAGTACAAGAAAGGTGCGCCTTTTATTCTTCGGAAGTTAAGAGAGTTCTTCTTTGGTTTGTTTTATACTTTTTTGGCCTCAGGAGACTAATTTGTACGAAAAAGGACCCCCTTGGAGTCTTCTTTGGAGTTTTCAGATTCTCTAAACTATGAAAACATCGTCGAGCATGTACTAGTTCGGGCTCGTAAAATCCACGAATTAGTGCCTTATCAAGCATTCTTCTTTCTTTTCTTCGAGCTTGTCAAAAATGAAGATGGTCCCAAGTTTGATTTCTTGGACTCATTAAACCTTTACAAGAAAGAGGGGAAGGGGAAGGTTTATTTCCATGTCTTTTTACATCATGGCAGCAAGTCTTGTTTCCTTGAACAAAGCACCAGTTTTGAGTCTATCAACAGTTGGGTCCTAGTCTTTTGACCTTATCCTGATTCATAGTTTTCTTACTCCTCCAGTTGGTCTCTTTTCCAATTATATGGGGAATTTTTCAATGTCTCCTACATTGCAGATTTGTTTCGTTGGTCCTATTTTATGTCAAAATCTTCCTAAGTCACTTTTGTGTCGTGTTCACTGTTCAAGGATTAAACCTTTGTCGGCCATTCTGCAGTTGCCTTGACCTTTTGTGTCGGCCATTCCCTGGTATCAGTTCATTACATCATGTCTTCAGCGGTCCTTTTTGTGAAATTCAGTACCAATTCCAGATCCAATTAGTCTTTGAGTTACCTCGTGTTGGCTGATGAAGGATGCCTTAATGCCTTCCTTCCAACTGATCTCTTCCTATTGAATGCAACACATCTTGCTCTGGGACCGAGATTTAGAGTTTTATGACAGTACCTTGGGAATTGTTGTCCTCAATGGAAATTTCCCTCACTATCAGGTAGTGGGGATACCTTAATGTCTCCTACTCAATGGATTCCTCAAGTGTTCGACTTCAAGTCCTTGTAATCACACTTGTTAGAATGTACTAGGTACCTTGGGGACCATTTTCATTAATGGTGGTTTCCCTCGCGTTTGTTAACGGTTCTCATTATTGAACAGTAATCAAACGGATTCCTCCATGTTCGACTTCAGCTCCTTTATTCGCATGGTTAGGATTCGTACCTTTTTTGGGCGGTTTGGATTGAAGACCTTGGGCCGACAGTAGCATTGCCATTTTTTACTATTGCCCAAGTTGCGCAAGACCTTGTTATACTTTATATGACATTTTGCTGAGACATAGATCCACCTTGTATTTTTTGTGGCTATGATCGATTGTTGAGTATGGATCCACCTTGTTCATTTGTGGCCATGACTCCTTTAGATTTGATATGGCACCTTTTTGCATATTGAGCGACCATGATAGTTTCATCAGTTATAGATACATTGGATCCGCCTATATATTTATGGCGATGTTTTGTATATGGACGTGTATGTGCCAGAGATCATTTTTTTTGACATTTATCTCTCTTACAGGTACCTTTGTTCGAGCCTTTTGATCTTGGATTCTCTGCTCTCTCCATACTCAGCTTTTTCCTTTATAATGTATTTCGGATCATCTTCCCCTATAACCTCACACATTAGGGGGCATCTGTTATAGCCCAAAATGACACATCTCTGCCTATGACCACTTTCCCATGATTTCGTCGCATGTCGGCACTTCATGAAAGTCATTGAAAGTCACTGAAAAAACACCTATATTGGAGGACACATATCTTGAGTTTTGTACCTCCGTTTGACCTCGTCTTTACACCGTTGGAAAGGTATTTCAGTTAGATAAAACTTTCTAGAAGACACCAAAGTCTGAAAATGCCCATAAATACCCTTTAAATGCGTTTTTTGTTCATTCACGATTTTCGTTAAGGCAAACCCACGAATGTGCCTCTTAGCATTTAAACATTAAAACATGAGTTAATTGGAGATTAGTTAAGTCATTTAACTTAATTTCCTTAACTGCTGTAACTTCTCCAACCTTCAAACCTACCTTATTTCACCCATATAAATAGAGGTAGGGAGGTTCATGAGAGGAGACTTGGAATTTATGCATTGTTATGCTGGAGGAATCGGGATTCTCTTTGCCCACACTTTGCCCTGGAGGTCTTTCCCTTGTGTTGCAGAGCTTGGAGGCTAAGTTCTTTGGAGAAGAGAAACAACAGAACCAGATCAAGTTTTCGTGAGGTGCCAAACTTGAAGAGAAGTTATACTTATACTTGTTTTCAAGATTAATAAAGATGTGATGTCCTTCTTCTTCCCAAATCATTGTTCAATGTGTGATTGAATCTCTATTTATGATCATATTATAATGTTATTCAGATCATTGTTTCATATTCATTTGATTATCATTGTCTTATATGTGGTCATAATGGCTTGAGGAAGGTATAATTTGTTTTGCAGGTCTCTTGGAGCGAGAGGAGCAAGAAGAGGATTGAATAGAAAGCTTGGACCAGCCTTCAGTTAGTCAGGTGTGGACCTTTCTCATCTCTGTTCTTGCTTATATATGATTGCTGAACATTGTGCATCTCTCTTTCAACCCCAGTACGTTGATGGCCTCTTAAACCCTAGCCATATGACACTTTCCTTTACAACAAAACTAATAAGAATTCATCGTAATAAGCATACATCCATGGAATCAATGAGTTGTGCACCATCAATGAGAGAGGTATGCAAAAAGTGTGAAGGCTATGGCACATAGATCTCGGAATATATGATAGAAGACATAGAGAAAAATGAATGTGTGAGTGAATCGTCATCAATATAAGCTCCATCAATCACTTATTTTTCATAATCTATATTAAAATACGATGAATCAAGGTCTTCAACTTCAAGAGATACAGAAAAAGATGGCTCTTCAATATTTGCTTCTTGATTGAAGGAGGAAGCATTTGAATCAAAGAGGGTATAAGCAACAAGAATTGAATGAGAAACTTATTCAAGAATAAATTCATCAAAGAATGTAGAGGCTAAGACATATTGAGAGAGAGAAGATGAGGAGATGCTGGGTTCACTCCATGCTTCATCTTCTTCTTCCTGCATACCAAAAGCTTTGTCCATTTTTTTCAAAAGCTCAAATGGGTATTCAGTAGAATCTATGATATAATATATATTTGGAGACATTCCCAAACACATAATTCCATAAGCTCTATCACAATTATTCAACCAGTCAATCTTCTCTTCATAAGACTCATGTTCTCTCAAAGCACCAATGTAGACATCAAAGAGACATTTCCTCTTCAAGTATGCACTCATATTTGCCTTCCACTCAACATAGTTGAAAGGGGATAGTAGAGGAAGTTTCAAACCCATATTGAAGTTGTTGCACCTGCAAATAAACCTGCAAATATGAAAAAGAGCTTTGATACAATTTTAGAGATTTGATATCCTAGGCTCTAATACCATGTTAGAATTATGAATCCTTAATGGTAGAATATTCTATAAACAAGCTAAGAATCTAAGCACACAATTAACCTCATTGGGAATTGCAGAGAATTATCATAAGGAGAGAAGAAGAGGAATAATGAACACATTAATTAATGATCAATGCATGGTAATTGATATTATTACAATGGTAATACATCCTTATAAAGGATATTTGATTTGATGTAATACAACTCATTGCTAGCTCATAAATCAAACTTACCACATATTATAAACCCCCATAGGTGGCTAAAGCACTTCCCAAATCAGTCAAGGACCTCACAAATTAGAAAAAGAATGAGTGAGTTGTTAAGAGTGATAGAAAAACATGCTAATCCTAAAACACAAAGAGAAATTCATGGAGGATGGGTTGGAAACAAAAGATACTAGTTTCCTAGTTAACTAGTTTTACTTTATCCACATAAAAGCTGGATAAAAGTAGAATAAGGAAGAATCTATAGGAAACGGCAATTACTAATTCTGGGAGTCAATAAAGTGGTCAAGATCAACCCATAATTATAATTAAAGCATTCATGGGGTATAGATAGAAAGTGTTGACTTTGTAATGCAAGTGGATGCCAACTATCTAGGCTAGTGGGTAAGAAATTAATCAAATAATGATTAAATATTTTATCCTAAGTATTGACTGGGTTTATTATATTCCCACAATAATATACTAAGTCCATGTTATTATCTATGCACATTTATTAATAGGTTATTGTGTAAATGCACATGGCACTTATATGTGAAACTAAAAATGGTGACATGACAACAATTAATTTGTGCTTTTGAAATTCTCAAATACATGACACATGCGGAATGTACAATTTATATTATAGTAGCACTCTTTTGGTTACTTTTAAATTTAATATATTTCAATGGTGTATTTTTTGTCCTCTTAAAAAGAAAGGTAGCCATATTAATTCCATCTATATATATTTTTGTTTATAAAATATTTGCAACTACTTAATCATGAGTCTCATCGTAATAAATATATTATTAAGTGAACACATTTAGGTGTAGTTAGCCACTTAATTTTGTAGAGATGGGTGGTTAAACAAATACTAAACATTAAACTAATTACTAGATCCTTATAATTATCCACTTAAGGTGTAACATAAATATTAAACTAAGAAAAACAAACATAAAACACATACTATTTAATAAACAAAAAACAAAAAACAAAAACTGAACATCCATAGTTGTAGCTAGCCACTTAGTTTTATAGAGATGGGTGGTTGTTAAACAAATACTAAACATTAAACTAATTATCAGATACTTATAAATACCCATTTAAGGTATAACATAAATATCAAACTAAGAAAAAAACATAAAAGAAATACTATTTAATAAACAAAAAAACATAAAACAAAAACTGATTAGAAGTATAAAACTTTAGTGAATTATAGATTTAAAATAATTAAATAGTGAAATCTTAACTGAATCTTATTTAAATATTAATTAAGATGCATTTAAGTATCACAAGATAGGATGACCATGAAATGAATCTCTAGTGTACACTTGTTACAATCAAGTTAATCTTGTTTATTGGCTCAAGGAAGTCCAAAATATGAGATACTATCTAAACACCTATTTGTGTAATAAGCTTTACTTAAGTGGTGGTTAAAGAAATGAATATAAATAGTGTTTTTTTATTAAATAGTATTTGTTTTATGTTTATATTAATCAATTTAATGTTTATTTTGTAATTAGTTTAATGTTTACTGTTTTTTAACAACCAATCATTTCCATAAAGCTAAGTGGCTAGTTGTGCTTATCGCTATTCACATGCCACTTTACTTGTGGTTGTGCTGGTCATATATATCTAAATTCAAAATTGCAAAGGGAATGAGAATTTCCAGGCTCCACACATAAGCAAGTAAAACACAGATTCAAAACTATGTAGAAGCCATTTTTATTTATTTATTTCCACAAACACTTGGATTACAAAATGATTAGATTAATTTAGGAATTTATACAAGTTCTTTACAAACATGGAAAGCTAAATCCATAGGGAAAATTTGAAAAACAATTTTCTCCTATAAGTGAGACATTTCATCAAATAGTTTTCCATCATGGGTTTTATCGCCATTAAGGTGATTTGAACCATCACATGGTAAGAAATTTACACACTAATTTGAATCATGCACCACGTTTTATTACAGTTTGATAATGAATCTTTCTTTGGCTACCAATTCACAGAACCTGAGCATAGAACCAAGCCTAAAGGCTACACATGATTACTAAAAAAAATTCCCAAATTAAAAAATCTGAATCTAAAAACACTATTTGGAATCAAAACAATGGTTTCGCGTTCATATGATACGGATACCCCTTGATGTTGATCCAAAATGTAACAAATTCACGTAAGGACTTGTTTTCTAAAAATTAGCCAAATTGAAACCCATGAATCCTAATCATTTATTTTTTCAAGGATATGGCCTTGGAAAACAACCACTATATCCATGCATAAGGGATATGGCATACACAGTAACTCTAAAGAATTTAAAAGCATTTACACATTTTGTCAAATACATGGTATGGAAAGTGGACACTACAGTCATCATAAATTAAATCCATTTAAATAAAGCTACCTATGAACTAAATCTCACTTGCAGTTTATTATGAACAATTCACAAACACATTTAATAAATCTAGCATAGTTGAATAAAATACAAAGGCGATAAAAGAGGAGGGTGGCTCTAAGATCTCTTCATCATATTCATAAAAATAGAAAAAATAATTATATAATGGAATACCTCATCATATACCCATATTAATTATTTATAATAGTAATTTAATTAATATGAAAATGATTATATAAAAACTAGCTCCCTTCTCATATGAATTCCCAATTTCTATCATGGTAGTTTTCTCCATTTTTTTTCTTTTCATAGCAACCACTTTGATTTGTACCATGGTTTTACTATACCCTTCATATGGATAAAATTCACAATTAACTTGCTTCTAAATATTAGGGGCTAGTACCAAATACATGTGCATTTCAATTGAAAATTTCACATTAAATTAAACAAATCAACTAAATGAACAATGATATAAAAATTTCGTAACCATTTCATTATACATGTTCAGATGTCTAACTCTAGTAGTCAAAAGTATGCTCCAGATATCATGTCTTTAATATTTCCAACTCATCAAGGACCAACAGGTTTCCACCCTACCTTATCGAGGGAGAACTTCTCCCCCTGGAATCCTCGAGATCCAAATATCACACCCGTACGTGATACAACAATAGATTGAAATACTAGGAAATTCCAAGAAGGAGAGTGTGATCTCTGTACCACAACCTCTCCATCTCAATACCACTCGATTCTAGACCAAACTAGGAAGACAACCTAGGGGATTAACTAAGAATTTTCAAAGCCTTTTTGGCATCATTTTGTTACTCTCTAGGTCACCCCTACCCATCGTAGGGTCATTATCTATTTATAACATTTGAGAGGGGTGACAACTCATCCCTTCATGCAAAAATAATTTAATTATTTAACTCCCAAAATATGTATTATTCATCACCTCCCTTGAGGTGTCACCCTTTCCATTTTCCATAATTATTTATTTCTTTTATTACCTAATACTCACCCCACCCATGTATCATTTTGAGGTTATTTACATTTATATATGTTAATATTTTTTTAAATATTTGATTAAAATATTTTTAAAGTTTAAAGCCCCTCAAAAGTGGGTAAATTTAGAATTAAATTAATTCATCTTAGCCTAGGTTAGCTTACCTGGTTGATTATTCCTCTTAGTGGTATTTCAATTAGGGAATAAGGATTCCACAACCCTATTGCGTGCCCCCCAGACTTATAAGTATTTCACACCCTTTTTCTAGTACTTAGGGCTCCACACCCTAATGGATCCAGATGTCCATGCCCTGATCTATTCCATAGACTCCACATATTGATCTTCCATGTACTTAGGATTCCATGCCCTAACTTCCATGGATTCTCATCTATTCTACATTGAAGCTCCACACTTCATCTCATGGTACTGGTTATGAACTCATATCCATTTGATGGTCTGTTGGCAAGGTCTTTCCCTGAGACTTGCACACAACATAAGATGATAGATTAAAAGCATTAAGTAAAATTCATATTGAATTTAACTTAACTACATTTTACCGAAATGTATTCATGACCTCCATGGTCATTTATGATCTGATCATCCTTGTCAGCAAGTAACTAAATTCATTTCCATCTTGCGTATTACAAGGTTAAGCATACATAATTGTATAAAACATGTATCATCAACAAGATCATCACCACAATATGTTGCACATAGTAAATTCCATCCATATTACAATCATTTATCCTAATCCATGTTATTAACCGGATGCAGAAAAAGAAACATTCATATAACATATACTTAATCAAAATTGGTCTAGCACACATAATCAAATATGTACATAACCACATTTTAGAAAGATTGTAACCAGGTCCATGACATATAAATATAGCATATATAAATCATAAAAAATTACCCTCCTCGGGTGTCACAAAACAATATTAAGATGTGACACTACATACGTCTCCTCTTGAGCTAAACTTGTCCCAAAGTTTAACTAAAAAATCTACAACAAAAAATACTATATTATTCACATAGTATATGCATGGAAATTACATGCTTAATTTCAAAACGAGATAAAAAAGATTAGCTACCTATTCAATATCAACATAACAAAGTCTTTCTTCAAGATTTGCATACAAATTTCATTATCACATTCTTTAAAAATGCAAATGTACTAGAGTACTCACACTATGAATCTACTGATCAATGGTGTAAGCCAACTTTTATGGTAAGATAATGGAGCAAATATACTCAAATGGGTATATGAGATGGGATTTGGCCAAACACTCATCCTTCTAAATAGTAATTAACATTCATAATATTGAAGAGGATCTAGGATACACATAATATTGAGTTCTATTGTTAAATTTAGAAATCATTCATCACATTTCAAAGGATGCTACATTCATAATACCATAATTATACCACAATCAACTTCAAGCCACTAACTCCCACAATTTATTCAACAATCACAATGTATTAACCAACAATGGACAATGCAAACTCTTAGCTCGTTTCAAGGATACTTACTATGGGAAACAACCAAAATATGACCAACTTAATATATATATAGTTGGTTACCAATTGTTAGAATAATCAACCCATAGTTACCCATATTTGACATTAATTAAATCATTTTTGTCTTATTCCTAGATTCCTAGATTCCGTCTCTATGTTAGTTGACTTCTACATGTTCCTAGAAGTCAATACTTGCTAAACTGGGTGATGGACTGCTTTGGATTCATCTTGGAAACATTGTTTAGCATGTCTTCTTTATTCCTAGTTCCTTAAAGCGCATATTTGCTTTTTCTGAAAGCTTCCTTGCTTCACAACAATTTTAAGGCATAAAGGAAAAGCTAGTCTAGGGGAACTTGCCTTGTTTTCTGACCACATCATCCTCCTTCCTTTTCTCCATAAAAAAGAATGAATGAGTTTTATTTCCACCACTTATTATCTTTCCCACTTGATTTAGCTAATTCGTGAGGATCTTCATGGATTTGGAAAGTCATTTTTGCACCTATAGGGGATTTGACTTGTTTTAGTAAGCCTACTTTTTGACCAATTCAAATAGAAACCTAGTGCTTTCGAATATCTCATGTAATTATATATTTGAGTAGACTATTACCTTATATGGTTGGATAATGTACACTTATTCAATACAGGATTAAGTTATGCTCCAATTTCAGTCTCCTTTTGTGTGAATTTTGCATGTTTGATGAGCAATTTTGTGAGTGTAATTGATCTATATCTTCAGTTCAATTTCCACATGGTATCAGAGCCTTTGTATATCGATTTAGCTCCTTCCAAATTTTTATTGCAGGTTTGACATCAGTGAATGGGAGTGCATTCTACTGACTGAAGGGCACATGAGTTGAGATATGGACCAATCTCAAAGGATCATCTTGACTCCATTCAATTTATTTGAATAGAAAGATCAGATGGAGATATTATTGAGAGAGAAAGGTATCTATAGGGTTACCATGGCTACTGAGGCAGATCCCAATGCAGCTGCAGATAAAATCAAATGGCACAACAGGAGGGATGAGGCCTATGGTATTTTGTGTCTGAGTATTTCAAGAGGTCTCCTCTTTCATATTGATTCATTGACATATCCTAATGAGGTGTGGGATAATATTGAAGAGATTTTTGGAAAGAAAGATGAGATGAGAGGACATCAAATCATTGAGAATGAAGGGATCTCATTGAATCCCAATACCTTCGAATCATTTCAACTCTATTTTACCAAGTTTAAGGCCCTTGTTTTGCAGTTAAAATAATGCAGGATTGAAAAGAAGGAGGAGCAACTAGTTTTGACTATTCTCTCAAAAATTTCTCCTGAATATTCAGTGTTTGTTTCGACCTTCTATGCCACTAAATTGACAGCTCGAACCTGGAATATGCCTAAGCTTGTTGAGTTCATGGAATCCCTCACTCAGGAACAAGATAACTTGTTGATGATGGGCACCCTCAAACCTTCCAAATACCAAGCTTTGGTTGCTGGATATTTGAAGGTGGATTCAAAAAGCAAGAAAAAAGCTAAAAATCCACCTGAGCAAAAGAGAGACAAGGCAAAGTCTCAAGAGGAGTCCTCAGGCTCCAAGAAGAACCCCCATAACAAGAATAACAAAGGAGAAATGAGCAAGTGCGCATACTATAGTAAGGGCTATCATCCTGAGAGATCTTGTATAAAAAAGAAAATTGACATGTTGACCCAACTCTTGGAGAAGAATAACATCTCCCTTCCTGATTGCTCAAAGAAGAGGGAAGGAGGATCAAATTCAGAAGACAAGGAGAGAGTACATGCCTTGGTTGCTGGCACCTCAAGCTCACCTAGCTTCATCATTGATTCTGGAGCTTCCAGACATATGGTTTCGACAAGGGGTATCTTTTCCTCTCTTGACATTTCGAAATGTCCACCAATATTTTTGGGAGATAACTCTCTGACTGACAGTATGGGAAAGGGTAGGATTGATCTTGACCATGGTAATTTCAATAATGCATTGTATGTTCTAGGTCTTGCCTCTAATCTCTTGTCAGTGTATCAGATAAATCACACTGGGTCTCCAAATAAATTCATCTTCTCCCCCAATGAATTTGAAATCACTGATATTTCGAATGGTAAAGTCATAGCGAAACGTGTTGTTGATCACACTTTAAAGGTATACAAGTTTTCCCATTTTATACCATACTAAAATCCCTCTGCTCTTCTTACTCATGCTAATGAAGAAAGAAAGATTTGGCATGAAATATTTGGCCATATTAACTACAAGTATCTTTTTGATTTGAATGACAAAGACATGGTCATAGGGTTACCAAAGATCAAGTTTTCTAAGGGATTCTGTCAAGGTTGTATCCTAGGAAAACACCCAAAGCACAAGTATGAGAGAGCTAGTCATGAGAGAACCTCTGCACCTCTTGATTTGATCCATAGTGACATTTATGGTCCATTCCATCATATTTCCATGAGTCAATCCAAATATGCACTCACCTTCATAGATGACTTTTCTAGGTATTGTTGGGTTTACTTTCTAAAGCATAAGTCTAAAGTTTTTGACCTCTTCAAAGTCTTTAGAGCCTTGGTTGAAAACCAGTATGGGAGGAAACTGAAGATCCTTAGATCTGACAATGGTGGTGAGTATGTCAAGTCTGAGTTCATCCAGTATTGCAAAGATGCAGGTATCCAGATGCATCATTCTATTCCTTACACACCACAACAAAATGGTGTTGCTGAGAGAAAGAACAAATCACTGAAGGAGATGGCAACTTGCATGATGGAGGCTAAAACTTTGCCACCAAAGTTTTGGGCCAAGGCTATAAAATATGCATCCTATATCCAGAATAGGGTGCCACATAAGAATCTTTATGGTATGACTCCTTTCGAATCTTGGAGTGGGCACAAGCCAGATGTGACCCATTTCAGGATTTTTGGCTCAAAGGCTTGGGATAGAATTCCAACTAAAAAGAGGAAGGCTTTGCAACTCCAAAGCCAAGAGTGCCTATTTGTTGGGTATTATGAAGATTAAAAAGGGTAAAAACTGATCAACTTGAGCACTAACAAAGCTTTCATTGAAATAAGTGTTTAGTTCGAAGAAGAGCCTTTAGTAGCAGTTGAAGTTCGAGAGTCCTCTTCACCACCACATCCATTGATTGTAAGTGAAGAGACTAATGAGTTTGATGATTATGATATGTCTGATAATGATGAATTAATTACAAATACCAACATCCCTACAAGACCAAAGTGGGCAGAAAGGACCATTCATGCAGCTGGGGAACTAGCTGGAAATCCTAATGACACTAGGAGGACTAGATATCAATTTGAGAGTGCCCTTTGTGTGAAAGATCCACTCTTGGTTGAGAAGTGTTATTTGATGATATATTATGATCCATATACATATGAATATGCAACACATGATCCAATATGGAAAACAACCATGAAATAAGAATTCAGCTCGCTCCAGAAGAATAACACATGGGAACTGGCTGATCTTCCCCCAGGGAGAAAGCTAGTGAAGTGTAAGTAGGTCTTTAAAACTAGGTTTGATGCTGATGGTTCACCTTTGAAATATAATGAAATATTGGTATCCAAGGGATACTCTCAGGTACATGGTATTGATTACAATGAGACCTTTGCACCAGTGGCAAAGATGGATTCATAAGGCTTGCTCTAGCAATTGCAGCTTCGAAGCAATGGGAGGTACATCACATGGATGTAAATTGCACCTTTATGAATGGAGATATGAATGCCGAGATTTATATGCAGAAACCAAAAGGTTTTGTATCTAATCCATCTTTAGTGTGCAAGTTAAAGAAATCATTGTATGGGCTCAAGCAAGTCCCCAGGGATTGGTATGCTAAGATTGATGGCTTTCTGATGTCACTGAGTTTTGTTCAATGCAAGTATGTCCTAATGTCTATTTTAAGTTGATTCATGGTTCTTGAATGATTATTGTTCTCTATGTGGATGACCTACTGATTATAGGAAGTTCAAAGAAAGAGATTTCCTCCTTGAAGGATGCAATGAACCATGCCTTTTCTATGACAAATTTGGGATTGTTGAGCCAATTCTTGGGTCTCGACATTGCTCAATCCCAACATGGAATCAAGGTTCATCAGTAAAAGTATGCTTCATATTTACTCACCAAGTTCAACATGAAATATTGCAAGCCAAGCAAGACTCCATTCCTTTCAGGAGTTAAGCTTGAAGAAGCAGGTTCTTCTCCTATTGTAAATAATACACTGTAAAGGAAGTTGATTGGGTGTTTTATTTATCTTACACATATTCGACCTAATTTTTTTTATGCAGTTAGTGTGGATTCAATATACATGGATCATCCTCATGAGATCCATTGGAGAGCAACCAAGAAGATACGAAACTTTGTTCGGGGAACAAGGACTCATGGGAGTTTCTACAAAGCAAAATTTGACTTAGAGCTAGTTGGATTTACTGACAGTGATTGGGTAGGTGACAACACATATCAAAATTCTAACTCAGGATATGTGTTCATGCTTGCAGAAGGACCAATAAACTGGTCAAGTAAGAAGCAGAGTGCCATAGAACTCTCATCTACAGAGGCAGAGTATAGAGGAGTTGTAAATGCAGCTACTCAATGTTTATGGTTGCAGGGGATACTTGGAGAATGTGGTTTCGAATCATATTTTTCAACAGTCATCTATTGTGACAATCAAAGCACCATTCGAATCTCCACTGATCCAGTTCAAAGACAAAGAACCAATCACATTGAGATCCATATGCACTATATCATGGATCTTGTGCATGATGGTACCATTGCTCTACTCTATTGCGCATCTTCAGAACCCTATTGCACATCTTCAGAACAAGTAGCAGATATCTTTACCAAAGTATTCTGTGAGAAGACCTTCAATAATCTCAAATCACTACTGGGGATTGATGATGATCATCATCATCATCATAAAGAAAAAGCTAGTCTAGGGGAACTTGCCTTGTTTTTTGACCACATCATCCTCCTTCCTTTTCTCCATACAAAATCATGAATGAGTTGTCTTTCCACCACTTATTAGCTTTCCCACTTTCTTTATCTAATTCGTGAGGATCTTCATGGGTTTGGAAAGTCCCTTTTTCACCTATGGGGGATTTGACTTGTTTTAGTAAGCCTGCTTTTTGACCAATTCGAATAGAAACCTAGTGATTTTATATCTTAGATGTAATTATATATTTGAGTAGCCTATTACTTCATATGGTTGGCTAATGTACACTTATTCAATATATAATTAAGTTATGCTCCAATTTCAGTCTCCTTTTGTGTGAATTTTGCATGTTTGATTAGCAATTTTGTGAGTGTAATTGATCTATCTCATGGGTTAAATTGCTGCACCAACAACTTACATTCAATATTTAATCAACTCCTTTAAGGCTTATACTATAGTCATAGAAACAATAATAACTCATACTATTAGGATTTACAATCATAGATTCATGGTAATGCAATTAATTTCCTTACTAACATAGATATGACACCAAGGATATGATTTCCCATTGAAATAATATGCATGAATAGAATATGAAGATATTGGCATTCAACATATACATCTAGGGCATTTTTTGATGAAAAAGTTTACATGGAAAAATAGATAACCAACAAAACTCGTTAATAGTTTATACTTGTAGCCACATCCCTAAATTTCAACGAGAATAGTAATAAGATATGGACTAAATCTATACATGCACATACCAACGACATATCTAAGTGGGAAATCCAATCATAAGTCCACAACAACATATTATTTCTAGCAACCAAAAGCATAATATAAACATTAGTAAGAGCACATTTAAATCACTGATAATCCATTCTTGTGATGTTTAATATTATTTCATTGGTAGCTTCCACTTCCAATGATTTAGATAGTATTGTTGGCATTAGAAGCCACAATTGTAACTAATTTAACAATACCATGAACATACCTAAGGTGCACATTCACATTTTCAACCATCCAATGGAAAAATCAATAATTAGACACATACCCACCACCACATTTATTACACCAACATTTGTGAAAGTAGCGTCACAATTTCACCAAACTCATGCAAAAATTTGTACAATTGGGTACTCAATCCTAAACATATATATCCCTAAAATTATATTTTGCATAATACTTAAAAAGGAATGGGTATCTAAAATACTTACCTACAACAATATATGATTCAAGCATCATCCACATATAATATACTCAATGCACTCCAAGGAATAAACCCATGCAAACCATGAGAGACTTGAAGAGATTAAAGAATAAGGAATAAATTAAATCCATACTTAAAAAATGGGACTTCATACATGTACCCAAAAGAAATTATGGATGTCACTTGGTTTATAAGAACAATAACATAAATTTTACTTAACCTGAGTATACTATTTCCATTATATATATTGTATACAAAATTGTATCATGGAAGCTGAAAACATAGTATGAGTCTTAGCCAAATTGTTCAACTCTTCTACCTTCATTGAATCACCAAAGTGCTAAAGAAATATGTCCAATGTTTATAATAGATTTTGGTTTCTAAACAATGCATAGGTTTTAGTAAACTATCATTGGTTTGTAGGGGACTCGCAAGAGGCCAACAAAATGGTTTACAAATGATTTCTCAAAATCTAGGTGAAAAGTCAAATATTATTTTAGTTCTTAATCAAGGAAATGGTATCTTTTGATATGAAGGTCCCTAACAAGGTTTCATTTTATAGCTGAGTTTTCATATTCTATTAAGGCCATATTTAAAAGTACCAAAATTTTAAACATGCAAATTCCTCTTTATGAAACTAGCCACTAAGACAATGAGCAAAGAGGAAATTAATAACAAAGAATCAATTAGTGAATACAATTCAGATGCACATAATGGCTAAGTTTCCAAAATGAGTTAGACACCAAACTAGCAGGGAATTTCATAGAAGGAAATCAAAAACCAAATGAAAACTCTAAAAACATAAATAAATTTCAAGTGAATCCATAAACTATTTTAAGACACCCACCACGAGTCATACTAGAGCACACTAGAAAATAAAATTAAATAAGGATATCCAACATGAAGAATGTATTCCACAATATTGAAAGCATATCTAGGCTTGAAATATCTTTATAGTTGAAGGATGTTGGGATTCACCAACTAATTAGATAGATGCCAAAATAAGGAAACACAAGTTCCTTTCACATTCAAGATCTAAACCACAATTTTATTTTGTGTTTTTAGGACTATATTAAATCTTACCTTAGTTTGAGATAAAAGAAATCATGAAAGAGCAAATCAAGAAAAAGGAAGAAGCTATGACACTAAGAACTCAACTATGTATACCTATAGCATTCCCGTAATCAATTCAACAAACATTCGACATTGGTTTGGACAACCCGACCCAAACCAATTATGGTTATAAAACCATTACCCATAATTGGAAGATTTCATATCATGCATACGATAGTAACATGTATGTTCTCAACTCAGAATAATATGCATTCAAATATCAAATAAATTCATGTTATGAGTCTTTAATCTACATGATTTCAGCAGCTATGATTCACCCTTCTTAATCATGTCCATGTGGTATCATCAAAATAGTTTCTTCATTTATACATGATCAATTAATTAACTCAAAAATATATATTAGTGTGGATTCCACACTCATAATCAACATAGTAAAACACAACATTTAAACTCTCCTTAAAATGGTTTCCACAATCATAATATGGAATCCACATCCATACTTATCATGGTAAACCATAACCTTCAAATTTTCTTAAAATGGTTTCCAGAACCCTTCACATATACAAATCATATATACCTTTTCTTACTAAGTGGGGCATAACACATACTAGTATTTAAATAGTTTCAATTTATTTGATGAAAATAACAAAAAAGAAAAAATTATTGCCAAGCACACAAAAAATAGATCAAATTCATCACATGAATTGCATTCTTACTAACTAAAAATATATTCATAAATCTTACTCTTTAACTTTATGTTATGCATTGATTAAGAACCTACATTCATAGTTAAAAGTGGCATAACTCGAGATAGCTCACACAAAGTTCCAATTAGGGAAGATGATTGAAGTGTCAGAATTAACATATTAAATTCAATCATCACATTATTTGCATCTTGGCTCGCACTTCATACACATTACAGATGCACACATACTAAATCATCATTCCATAGTCCATATTAAATCATTTTTCTTTCTGTGTTTCGTTTCAACTAGTAAATATGGCTATTTAACCCCTGCCACATTCATAATGACACATAAACCATATTAGAAATCACATATACACTCCACATATATTAGGTCTAGCCACCACTACTCAAGCACAACCTTTCATGGCTTTACTTTAAGTTATTTAAATTGTTTCCAAAAAAATACCACTAATATAAGGAAGTATTCCTTCTTTCAACAAGTTTCTAGATGACTTACTATAACACTCACAAAAATAATATCACATGCAACCAACATGCATCCAAGTCAACATAGGCAACGATTCAACATGCAAACCAAATATGCACTAGTACATCACTCTACCAGTGAGCATGTAGGCACATTAGGCCTCAATGTTGCATCTCTCTCTCTAATACCATATGTAACCTCCCACCTTACAGATCAACAATACTTGTGTAAGAAACTAAACTCAAGATAGACATTTTTTTAGTCTAATTTGAAAATCATATTCAATCATATGTAATCACATTCTTCAATGCTCTGTTTCTATTATTAGAAACTTTGAACATTTGGCATACCAAACTCATTAACATATATAACATAAAGTTATGATTTCTCATAGATAATAGGAAACCTGCTACCTTTAATACTCAAGAGCATACCCTCGTTATTTTTACAATTTAGGAAAACTAATAATTTTTAGGCATTAATATATTTAATGACCAAAACTACTACTTATAATCTGTAGTTTAAATAAATACTTATGTTGAATGATTGATTTGGCTAATGCAATTACCACTTACTTTGAGCCCATTGTATTCATATGCAACCGCCATTCAATCTTCTAGCCCATAGAATTCATATGAAACTACCATTCAATTCAATTCTTAAAACATATATATAATTAACAACCACTTAACAACACTTAATCTACATTTACCTATGCATAAATTATGTAACTATCATACATTTACACATGCATATTATTCCAATGCATTGTCTACCATATATAACTAACAAAATCAGAAAGAGAGTAACCATTTCTAAGCTCCACGTAATACCCAATAATTATTATAAATTGTGATAATTATTATAAATCACAATTTAAGAGAATTCAATTAATAAAAAGCATAAAATTGCAAAAGGGAATAAGCATTCGTCGGCTCCACACATAAGCAAGTAAAACGTAGATTCATAACTATGTAAAAATCATTTTTATTTATTTTTATTTTATTTTTCACAAACACTTAGATTACAAAATGATTAGTTTCATTTAGAAATTTATACAAGTTCTTTGCAAACATGGAAAGCTACAACCATAGGGGAATTTTGACAAACACTAAGGCATTTCATCAAACAATTTTTCTATCATGAGTTTTATCACTATTAAGGTGATTTGGACCATCACACAGTAATAAATTTACACATAATTTGAATCATCCACCGCTTTTTCTTACAGGTTGACAATGAAGCTTGCTTTGGCTACCAATTCACGGACTCACATGATTTCTTCAAAAATTCCCAAATCACAAAATCTAAATCTAAAAACACTTTTTGTAATCAAAACAAGGGTTCCAAGTTCATATGGTACGGATACCCGTGATGTTGATCCAAAACATAACAGATTCACCTAAAGACTTGTTTTTCTAAAAATCGGCCAAATTGAAACCCATGAATCCTAATCATTTATTTTGTCTAGCATATGGCATGGTAAAACAACCACTATAGCCATGCATAAACAATATGACATACACAATAACTCTAAATCATTTAAACTCATTTACACATTTTGTCAAATGCATGGTATGCAAAGTGGACACTACAACCATCATACATTAAATCCACTTAAAATTAAGCTACTTATGAACTAAATCTCATTCGCACAATATTATGAACAATTCACAAACACATTTAATAAATTTAATACAAAGGATAAAAAATAGGAGGGTGGCTCTAAGCTCTCTTCATCATATTCATAACAAAGGCCAAAACACTTATAAAATGGAATACCTCATCATATACTGACATTACTAATTTATAATAGTAATTTAATTAAAATGAAATTGATTATATAAAAATTACCTCCCTTCTCATATAAAGTCCCAATTTCTGGCATGGTAGTATCCTCCATTTTATTTTCTTTTCATAGCAACATTTTTTATTTATACAATGGTTTTACTATTCCCTTCAATGGCTAAAATTCACAATTAACTCGCTTCTAAATATTAGGGGTTAGTACCAAATATATGTGCATTTCAATTGAAAATTTCACATTAAATTAAACAAATCAACTAAATGAACATTGATATAAAAATTCCATAACCATTTGATTATACTTGTTCATATGTCCAACTCTAGTAGAAGAAAGTATGCTTTAGATCTTGTGTCTTTAATCTTTCCAGCTTATTGAGGACCAACTGGTTTGTACCCTACCTTATCTAGGGAGAACTTCTTCCCCTAGAACCCCTGAGTTGCACAGCTCACAACCGTACCTGATGCAGACATAGATTGAACTACCAAGAAATTCCAAGGAGGAGAGTGTGATCGCTGCACCACTCCCTCTTCATCTTAACACCACTCGATTCTATACCAAACCTGGAAGACAACATAGGGAATTAGATAATAATTTCCAAATCCTTTTCGACAACATTTTATTACTCTCCAGGCCACTCCCTACGCATGGGAGGGTCATTCTTTATTTATATAATTGAGAGGGATGACATCTCATCCTTTCATGAAAAAATAATTTCATTATTTAACTCCAAAAATATTTATTATGCATCACCTCCCTTGAGGTGTCACCCTTTCCATTTTCCCATAATTATTATTTCCTTTATTACCTAATACTCACCCAACCCATGTGTCATTTTGAGGTTATTTCCATTTATATATATTAATATTTTTTTAAAATATTGGATTAAAATACTATCAAAGTTTAAAGCCCCTCAAAAGTGGGTAAATTTAGAATTAAATTAATTCATCTTAACCTAAGTGAGATTACCTTGTTGATTTATGCCTCTGAGTGGTATTTTAGTTGGGGAATAGGGATTCCACACTCCTATTACGCGCACCCCAGGCCTATCAGGACTCCACACCCTTTTTCCTGTACTTAGGACTCCACTCCCTAATAGATCTATGACTCCACACCATTTTTCTTATACTTAGGACTCCATGCCCTAATAGATCCAAGACTCCACGCCCTGATCTATTCCATAGATCCAAGTCTCTGCTTCTTGATATTCCATGGACCTAGGAGTCCACGCCCTAACTTCCATGGATTTTCATCTCTTTTGCATTGGAGCTCCTTGCTTCATCTCAAGGTACTAGTTGTGAGCTCATACCCAATTGATGGTACGCTGGCAAGGTATTTTCCCAAGATCGTGCACAACATAAGATGATAGATTAACAGAATAAAATAAAATTCATATTGAATTTAACTTAAGTCCATTTTACCGAAATGTATTCATGATCTCCACGGTCATTTATGTTCTGAGCAAACTTGTCGACAAGTAACTAAATTCCCTTACATCCTGCTTATTACAAGGTTAAACATACATAATCATATAAAACATGTATCATTAATAAGATCGTCACCACAATATGTTCCACACAGTAATGATCATCCATATCACAATCAGTTATCCTAATCCATGTCATTAACCGAATGCAGAAAAATAAACATTCATATAACATATACTTAATCAAAATTACTCTAGTACACATAATCAAATATGTACATAACCACATCTAAGAAATATTGCAACCATGTATATAAAATATACATATATATGTATTAGTATTCAACAATCACACACCCTAACTAGGTCCGTGACATATAAATATAGCATATATAAATCATCAAAAATCACCCTCCTTGGGTGTCACAGAACTGTATTAAGATGTGACACTACAACGTATAGGATATGGATGTCTCATATGGTTGTGAATTGACTTTATCTGCTAATCTTGAAATAACTTCCTTTGAAGAAGATGTATCTTGTCATGAGTGGAAAGAAGCCATGGATAATGAGTATGATTCTCTCATTAAGAATGAGATGTGGAAGTTGGTGGACCCTCTATTTGGAACCAAACCAATTAGCCACAAGTGGGTCTACAAGAACAAATAAATATCAAATGGATTACTTAACAAGCACAAGGTGATTCTTGTAGTGAAAGGTTTTTCAAATAAGGAAGACATTGAATATTAGGATACTTTCTCCCCCACAACAAAATGGGATACCATCCACACTTTATTGTCTTTGGCCACATAAGATGGGTGGAAATTTCATTAGATGGATGTGGTGTTAGTTTTTCAACATTTAAGCTAGCATTATGTTAGGATCTTTTCACTAAGAGAATAACAAGCACAACAATAAAACATAAGCACATCACAAGAGACAAGAGACACAAAGAGTTTTGATTGGGGAAACCATAAATGGATAAAACCCCACAACTTTCTCAAAGATAGAATCACCACAAGATGTAAGACCCCAAAACAGTAAGATGCACTCCCAACAGTAGTAGTCTTCTAGTCCCAGTATATTTCCTTCTTCACTAGTGCGCCACACTTGAGAGAGTAAGTGATGTGATGTACAAGTGATAAATAGAGAGACTCTCACTCTCTATTTATATTCTTCCATTCACTTGAAGTGCACTTAATTATGTCGGCCCAACCAACAACTACTTACTCAAGCCTACACCTTAATTAGTGTATAATAACTCAAGTGCCCCGAAACTATGGGGACTTACACAATGACTTGACAAGACTTGTTTACATTATTAATCCTCCCGATCGGAACATCGGGGCATGACAACATGACTCAAATACATAATAGGAACATCCCAGAATAAACATCGGGTTACAATATGTAAGATACATAGAAGAATACATTCCGAAGTTACAAATACATCAACACTCCCTCTTAACTAGAAAGGTATTCTTTCGACACAATTTTCAGCGCTGGTCTTCTTCTCTGTATCACTGGATCATTTCCGTATTCAAGTCATCTTTGTCTTCAAGTCATCTTCATCTTAGGATCTGGATCGTCATAGAACATCATCACTGGATCTGGATCATCACTCGATCTGGATCATCATCACTGGACTGGATCTGGATCATCACTCGATCTGGATCATCTCTTGATCTAGATCATCACTTGATCTGGATCTCTCGGAGTCATCATAACTGGATCTAGATCATAGCTCGATCTGGATCATCTCTGGTCATCATCATGTGTGTACTATCTCGTCATAGGAAGTTCTACAGAGCCAGCCCTTTTTCATGCTGGTTGTAGGCCTAGCCAGCAAGTAGGTCTTCTCCCAGCACTTACATCTGACCTGCTTGTCAGAAAGGCCCAACACTCACATTCACCAGCATGATAGGCACATCAACTACCACCTGTGAAATGGCTCTTCACTTATATCTGACCTACTTGTCAGAAAGGAACAATTCCATCCAGGCGGGAACACATCCTACTCACAATGATGAAAGGTTTCCACTCTTTCACCCAGGCTAGAATCGAATCCGACTCACAATGATGGAAGAATTCTATCCAGGCGGGAACACATCCTACTCACAATGATGAAAGGTTTCCACACTTTCACCCAGGCTGGAATCACATCCTGCTCACAATGATAGAAGATTTCTGCACTTACATCTGACCTGGTAGGAACTGAATCCTACACCCTCGTCAGAATGGCCCCCAGTCCCAGACTGAGCTACATGGTAACTGACCAGGTGCCTCCACTCTCTCGGAGAGTGGCAGTAGCCCTTACATCTGTCCTACTCGACAGAATGGCCAGCACTCACATCTGACATGGGAGGAACTTAATCCTTTAGCCATGAACAGAATGGCTCAACCCTTACATCTGACCTGCTCATCAGAATGGCTCTCTCAGTCCCAGACTGAGTGTTCCTGGTAACTGACCAGGTGCCTCCATTCCCATAATGGCAGTCAACACTCATATCTGACATGGAAGGAAGCAAATCCTCTCACCATGACAGAATGGCTCAGCCCTTACATCTGACCATGGAAGGAACCAATCTTCTCACCATGTCAGAATGGATATGGATCTCATCACTTTCTCTTGGAAGGAACCTCGATTTGGAGAACACCAAGTCTCTCTCTGAAGTACTCGAACTTTAGCCTAGCCAATGGCTTCGTCAATACATCAGCTATCTGTTCCTCTGTCGCAACATACTGGAGCTTCACTGATCCTCTTTGCACCATATCCCTGATATAGTGATACTTGATCTCGATATGCTTTGACTTGTCATGGAACACTGGATTCTATGACAACTTCACGCAACTCTGGTTGTCACAATGTATACAAGTAGCATCCAACTGGAGATCAAATATATCAGACAGTAGCTTCCGTAGCCATATTGCCTCACAACTAGCTGAACAAGCTGCGACATACTCTGCTTCAGCTGTACTTAGTGCCACACAGGATTGCTTCCTACTAAACCAACAGATCACACCTGATCCCATACTGAAGCAACATCCTGAAGTACTCTTCCTGTCGATGGCATTGCCTATCCAATCTGAATCAACATAACCCTCCAGGTTAATCTTCTGATTCGCATCGTACTTGAGCCCATAATCAACTGTACCCTTCAGGTACCTCAGAATATGCTTTGCAGCCATCAAGTGAACACTTCTCGGATTTGTCAGGTACTGGCTCAAGGTGTTCATAGCAAAGCAAATGTCTGGTTTCGCGTTCGTCAGGTACATCAATGACCCAATCATCTGACAATACATTGTAGCATCAACCGTCTCTGATGAAGCATCACTCAATAGCTTCAGGTTCGATGCCATAGGTGTGGCCATAGCTTTGCAGTCCAACATCCCAAATATCTTCAGGATCTCTACTGCATACTTCCCTTGTCCAAGGAAGATTCCATCTGTACTTTGCCACACCTCCATGCCTAGAAAATAGTGCATTGACACATAACAGGAGCATCACTGGTCTTCTGCCTTCAACCTTGAAACAAAGGTTGGAGAGAGTGGAAAGAGTTGAATGAATACTCAATCAACACTCCCTCTTAACAAGAGTGGAAAGTAGCTTCCTATGCTACTAATATTCTATGTGACCATCTAGTGTATAGACTTGCATCTTCAACCTTGTAGCAAAGGTTAAGATCTTCATCAATCTCATCATGTATGTGTTTCAACTCTTACGAGCTACAAATGTCTCTTCGTAGTCTAGGCCTTCCTTTCATGAGAAGCCTCATGCTACGAATCTTGCTTTGTATCCCACGATGTTTCCATCTACTGCATGATGGAACTATGAACTTCTCTTCAGGTCTCGATACTACGCCCTGACATCATTCTTCTTGAACTGGTCTTCCATTTCTTCTTAGTTACTTCTTCATAGCTGGAAGGTTCTGCATCAATGATGTCACTGCATTCATCATATTATTCTTTGTCTTGAAATGTTGTCACTTGTTCTTCGGAACAAGTCTTCATTCTTCTTTGCTTGTAGGTGATTATGTATGCGATCTTTCCTACAAGTCAAATGCATTTGTATGGTTAGAACATTTCATAAGGAATATTCATACTGGAAAATACTTATGCATAAATATATGATCATGCAACTACTTTAGCCAATACAACATTCATCCATATCTCACTGAAACTTTCTAGATGCCTTCCATCTCTATCAGGACAACATTGAGATTGTGCACTAATCCAATATGTCAGCAAAGAGGTTTCATTCTAGATAAGTAGCAATGGAGAGTTGTATAGCACCATGAGCTACTTACCCATCACATGCATATTAGTAGTATACTACCATTAATACAAACATCCTATCATGCATGATACATCAACTAAATATAAACAAATGCATACCAAAACAATATCATGAAATGACAATTGAATACTTATCTTTATTTGTTTCGTGGTTAGATTGCTTCTTGAGCCTTCAGCTTCATCGTCTTCTACATTCATGGTAGCATCGTTTCTTATTCAAATGATAAGGAGGATAAGAGTTGAGTTCTTCATATTCCTCATTGCTTGAGGTATCTTCTTTGAGAGCTTGATCTTCATTTGCTTCCATATTCTCTTCTCTTCTTATGAGTCGAGCTTTTTCTTCTTCCTAGAGTTTGCTGAAACTAATCACTTCCTTCTAGAACACATTCCTTGAATGAATGAATTCCATGATCCTGGGAGGCCATTCAAGGTGGCCATCACCACTTCTGCATTCTTCACTTTTGCTTCAAGTTGTTCGTGATTTGAGAGACTCTTATGACTACATGGTCTCTGCATTCTAGATCTTCACATTCTTCAACTAGTTTCTTTAGGTCATATTCTGATTTTTGTTCTTCCCTTCAAATAGCTTGAAATTCTGGAAGACCTTCAACAGCTTTGCTTGCAATAGGTAGTGCTCTGTAATGCACATGTGCAAACCTTCTATGCCAAAGCTCATTTGGCTCTACTGTGTCATGGATCAAGGCTTGTTCTGGATGGTCCTTCAATTTGTACAAGCCTCCTTCTTGTTCTCCAATCACTACCACATCATCGATAGTCTTTCCTTTTGGCCACATGATGGCTTGACCATCTATGAATGCAACCCGCATTCCTTTTGCATCAATGCTAAAATGGAGAGAAGGTTATTCTTGAGTCCTGAAACAAACAATACTTCTTTCATTGTTAGAGACTTACCAGAGTCTAGCTTGTATGAATATTCCCCACTACCTTTTATTGGATATTGGTAGTCATCTCCTAGTTTCACCTTGTGAGGTGATTCATGTTTTGACAGTGTTACAAAGGATTCCTTGAATCCCTTCATATGTTTGGAAGCCCCACTGTCTATAAGCCAATCATCACTTCCATGAGTAATGTTACCTGTGAGAGATGATATCAGAACATATTCATCGTCGCTTGAATAATATTCACTTTCATATCTGGATCTCTTTCTGGATGGTTCATCATCCTTTGCAGCATGAGCATGATGTCTTCTTTGGCCTTGACCAAGTTCTTCTTGTGAAAGGCTTCTAACCTCATCTCCCTCTGAAACTGGAACCTCTATACTCATGTAGGTGTCCAATCCATTTTCTTCAGAGAGATCATATACTTCTAGGCTTGGAATTTGTCAACTTCACCAAGCTTATCATCAAGCTGATGTGATAGATCGCTTTGAAATGAGAACCTCAAATGAAAATAGCAAAGGATTAGATCTTACCGATTTGAGGTGTCTGTCTTGGTTCCGGGGCTGGCTGATCTAGGGTTTGTCACATAAAACCTAATTTTCAAAACTTGGAATCTTTCAGATCTAATTGGATAGACAGATAGATCTATTCAAATGGAGCTGTCCAATGTACTCCTTTTCTGAAAATAGTGGAGGGAAGCTCCCAGAACAGGAAGCCCTAGATTTCCAATTTCTTCTGCAGAAATGCCTGTTACTGTTTCTGTGATATCTCTGAAATTACTGCTCCTATGTGTCTGAAATTTTGCACTGAGATAACCTCACATGTCCTGGATCCAATACCATAGGTTTAATCAGAATTGGTTTCACCATTTTGGATTTATGATCCTTTTCCCAAGGTGACCTGTTGCAGGACTGTTCAGAACAGTGAAGTTGTACAGAATTCCACGTGTCACTGGTTCATCTTCTGAGTCTGATATTCACACCAACGAAATTAATGTCCGTGCCCTTTCTGGAACATCTTCCAAAATTCCATTTGGACTTGTGTAGCCCAAGATATTGCAATTATCCTTAGGTGTCCTATTTAAGGATGAATTTTGGAAGAGGCTGGAACCCTAACTTGGAGGGATCATATCTCCCAGAATATAGAGAATCTAAGGCTGATTTTTGGACACAGTGTTCTTCATGATTTTATATTCGGCCCCTGAAATTATTAGCTTCTGATACTTCATCAACCTCAGAATATAGTGACTGTACAAAAACTTATCAGTTTTAGTATTTAGGGTTTTTCCAGCTTGGGGTCAAGCTAGGGTTTGACTTTACCAGAGTTTTACCCAACCAAATTTCTTGAACCAGGTCTCTAAACTTTGGATTTGATGAGTAGAAAAATCCTATGCTGGTCTCACTCAAAAATTCCTCTTCTATAGAAAGCCCTAATTTCCGCATCGAAAACTGAAAATGCTCAGAATCGAATTCCGCTTTGACAGAAATATGCGCGCTAAGGAGGAGAGTTGTTCCACCTTAATTTTGCTGAAAATCTGTGAGGAAGGTCCACAAACTAGGAATCCCTTGTTCCCGCAGCTGCACAGTGTCTTCTTCTCAGGTTAGCTCTGATACCATGTTATTTTTTCAACATTTAAGCTAGCATTATGTTAGGATCTTTTCACTGAGAGAATAACAAGCACAGCAATAAAACATAAGCACATAACAAGAGACAAGAGACACAAAGAGTTTTGATCGGGGAAACCATAAATGGAGAAAACCCCGCAACTTCCTCAAAGATAGAATCACCACAAGATGTAAGACCCCAAAATAGTAAGATGCACTCCCGACAGCAGTAGTCTTCTAGTCACAGTATATTTCCTTCTTCACTAGTGCGCCACACTTGAGAGAGTAAGTGATGTGATGTACAAGTGATAAATAGAGAGACTCTCACTCTCTATTTATATTCTTCCATTCACTTGAAGTGCACTTAATTATGTCAGCCCAACCAACAATTACTTACTAGAGCCTACACCTTAATTAGTGTATAATAACTCAAGTGCCCCGAAACTGTGGGCACTTACACAATGACTTGACAAGACTTGTTTACATTATTAATCCTCTTGATCGGAACATCGGGGCATGACAACATGACTCAAATACATAATAGGAACATCCTGGAATAAACATCGGGTTACAATATGTAAGATACATAGAAGAATACATTCCGAAGTTACAAATACATCAACATGTGGAAACCACTTCCTTGAATGGAGACTTGAAAGATATTATATTCATGTCTCAGCCATAAGGCTTTGTTGTGAAGGGGTGATAAAAACAAGTCATTGTATGGACAGAAACAAGAACCTCACGTATGGTACACAAAGTTAACTAAGCATACTCTTAAGTTAAATTTCAAACATTTTAATCTTGATGGTGGAACACTATTTATAAAGAAAGATGGAAGGTTTGTTGTATATCTTGTGGTGTATGTAGATGATATTTTGATGATAGGGAGCTATGAAATCTATATTTCATCCACAAAGAAATAATTGAATAAGGTCTTTGAGAAGACAAATTTGGGACACTTTCACTACTACATGGACTCAATTGAAGTGACTCAAAATCCTAAGTACATATTCATCTCCTAGAATAAATACATAGGATAATTGTTGAATAGGTTTGGCATGACAGAATGTAAACCTCTCTCCACTCCAATGAAGCAGAACTTGATGCTCATGTCAAAACAAGGGAATCATATTTGAGGATACAACTAAGTAGAAACAACTTGTAGGGAGTCTTATCCACCTTAACACCACCGAATGAGATATTGAATCATTTGTTGTTGGGATACTTTCCAATTTCATTCAAAAAACTTGTGAAGGACATTGATATGCTTCCAAAAGATTTTTAAAATACTTGAAGGGGATTTAATATTTTAGAGTCAAGTATTCTAAGATGGATGAATTCAAACTGGTTGGGTATTTTGATTCACACTTTGATGGAAACAAAGAGACTAGAGTGTCTACTTTAGGCTACTTTATGATTCTTGAATCAACAACTATCTCTTGGAGATCATGCAAACAATCTATTCCAATAGATTCCACAACAGAGGAAACATGTGGTGGTTGAAAAACAAATAAAGGAGATTGTGCAACTCATGAAAATACTTGAACATTTCTAGGAGAAACATGTGGATACTACTCCTCTACTGATTGAAAACACTTATGCTATCATGTTGGACAAGAACATGAGATTCCATGATCGAACTAAGCACATCAACATGAAGTTCCATCTGATTCAATATCATGTAAAGGACAAAACAATTCAATTGATACATTGTTCCACGAATACGGAAATAACATACATCTTCACCAAAGCACTTGGAAGAGAAAAATTGAAAAGTTTAGAACAATGCCTGGAACCACAAACACCCCTTCATATTAACGTGGGGTTGGGAGGATGTTGGAAACCTAATATGTAGGTTTCATGTAAATATTAGTCTTTTCATAGTATGTAGATGAATAGACATGTACCTTTCAAGCCACTAGGCCAAATGCCAATGAAATATTTATCCCTGGGAATTATCCCACATCAATAATACTTTTTTTCTATTGGAGAAACCCATATTGGATGTGATTCTCAATTTTGGACTCATGAAATTCAAGAGTCTCAAAATTGAAATCCAAGACATGTTGTTGGAGAGTTTGGTTGGATACTAGGACTGAGATGACAAGGTCTTTGGGGTTGGTGATGAGAATTTACACCTAAATGACGAGGACATGTTGCTGGAGATATTGGTTAGATACTAGGACCCTAATGACAAGGTCTTTGGGGTTGGTGACGAGAATTTACACCTAGATAGTGAGGACATTTACTTATTGACAAGGATATCCTAGTGATGGATGTTGGTGGTATTGAAAGAAGGTGGTTGAGGTGTATAATTGGGAAATTTACTAGGTATATATACATAGATATTATTCCTATGTAACCCAAAAGGATAACATGTGTCTACTCAGTCTATTCAAGTTTTGCAATTGCATACCATCTTGTTTATGAATACATAAATGACAAGGTCAACTGTACCCCAAATTTCCTTACGAAAAATGATGTAGAATGTTGTGGAGTGCCTACACCCTACTATATATGATTAGTGTACATGAGTTCCCATCAACATGAGGGATTAGTTGAAAACCTATAGGATAGGAAGGTATAAAGTGTTTGACTATGCTATCCTTTTGTGGTGCTTCTTCTTAGAGATAATTCCAACCATGTGTCCACGGGTGTCCACTCCATTGACTAGGACCAAGGAGTGCAATATGCAAAGTTGGATTTAGATAGTGGGCCACTTAGAGGTAAGCTGCCTAGGAGTATCTTTCCACACCTTGATAATGATAAATAGTCAATGAATAGAAAACCTCTTCAAGGGGGAAACCTATTTTTCCAATATATCCCATGTGTAATACACAATGAGATAATTATACTTGTAATGGATCTCCTTTATTTTAAGTACAATATAAGTGATCATGACTGTTATGTATCTAAGTATTTAACAAAAAATATTTTAAATATTAAATGTAATATTGTGTAGGGTCACACCATTCCATTGAAACAGTGTGTTTAGGCCTATAAAAGGTTTTTTTCTCTTATTGTAAACATCATCATTCTATATCAATTATCACTTATTTGTGGCTTATTTGATTCATTATGGGTTTATAAATTAAGTTCACGTCAAGTGGTATCAGAGTTGTGCAGCTCCTGGACACCTTCCGCAGTTCCCCATCTCCATCCATTCCCCATCACGTTACCACCTCCTACACTCATTTTCCCACACTCTCCACACCAACACCCACACTCTCCTCTTCCACTACACTCTCACATGCCACACTTCATACTGCTCCACCATCCCTGTCCTCCATCCTTCATATCCTCCCTCGAAGCCTGCTCTACTGCTCCTCCACCACACCCTTTGAATTTTGCTTTCTTCCTACCTCTCTTCGCGTGCTCCCATTAGCCGACTCCCCAGCCACCGTCCACCTTGCCTATCTTCTAACCTATCCACCTAGTCTCTACGACCGCCCAGTCTAACCTGCCCAACTACATCCCCAACCACCGTCCTCCATTCCTCGTACGACCATCCATTACTGCATACCCGTACAAAATTCAAATTAACAAATAAATTTATAATAATAATAATAATATTATTATTATATAATAATAATTTTTTTAAAAAGCTCTCCAAGTTAATATATAATTTACTTTATCAACAATGTGTCAGGAAAAGAGCAACCATCCTCAAGTTCAACAAATACAAAACATCATGAGACAATTCCACCTAAAGGGAAAATCCTACAGGAAGAAACCGATCACGATCATTCCCCAAATATGGAAAAACCATTCTCTCCTCGATGACCACCAATAGGGGGATACCAAATGAATCCCAAGTTAGAGTTGCCAAAATTTGATGGCAAAACAAAACATAGTGTGGCATGGATCAACAAGGAAGAAGCATTTTTCTCCATACACAATATCATATCTGACGAAGAGACGATAAAGTATGTCTCGATGCAACTAGAGGGTCAGGCATACAACTAGTATATGTTGTGGAAGGTTATAGCACAAGAAACTACACTCAAGTAGAACACATTCAAACGCTACTTCTTTAAAAGGTTTGAAGACTTAAATGAAAAATACTTATTCACAAGAATCACTAGATTGCAGCAGAAAGGTGACACTGATTAACACACCGACGAGTAGGAATCCCTCATGACATGTGTGCCAGAACTCACAGATAGTCAACGTCTACAAACTTATGTGTATGGACTAAAACCCTATATCAGGGAAAAACTAGAGCTACTAAATGTCTCAACCCTAGACAAGGTGAGACACAAGGAAAAAATCCTTGAGGAAAAAATAGAAAAGACTTGGAATGAAAACCATGATAAAGATCGAAAGCTTTTCCAAAATACGAAAACTGACACCAAATATTGGCCACCACATTTAAGAAGTGACAACAAACCCACTTTAGAAGCCCAATGAATGAAAAATGAAAGTGTAAATATTGTGGAGAGAAGTGGGACCCAAGACATAGATGTTTGAAAAAAGAGACCACCAAGA
This sequence comes from Pseudotsuga menziesii, assembly GCA_001517045.1. Classification (NCBI taxonomy): domain Eukaryota; kingdom Viridiplantae; phylum Streptophyta; class Pinopsida; order Pinales; family Pinaceae; genus Pseudotsuga; species Pseudotsuga menziesii. The sequence continues at coordinate 178,172 of LPNX010040422.1, read as the reverse complement.
AACTATATCAATGTGAAGCAGAAGAGGAAGGCAAGTCAGAAAAGAGGAATCTGACATAGAAGAAACATGTGACGTCCAAAATCCTCTGTCAGATTCAGAAGATGACGAAACACCAATGATATCGATTGTAGCCATAACATGAATACACCAACCACAAACATCAAAACTTAAAGGGCATATAAAAATAACAATGTTGTCATCCTATTCGACATAGGAAGTACTCATAATTTCATTGATGTAAGTGTTGCAAAGAGGCTTAAAATTTTCATATATCTAGTACCTAACATGAAGGTAATGGTCGCAAATGGAAAGAAGATAAAAGAAGTGGGAAAATGCCACAAAGTTAAGTTGTAAATACAAAACTATAACCTTGATTCATAATTTTATGCAGTACCCTTATGAGGAGTTGATGCAATATTGGGAATTCAGTGGATGTAAACACTAGGTACCTACTTAGCCAACCACCAAGAACACTTTATAAAGTTTAGGTGGAAAGGAGAAAAATACAAGTTGCATGGATTCCAGTCCCCTCGCACACAAATTATGTCATCCCACAAAATGGAGAAGTTGATTCAAAAGGGAGCACTAGCATATGTCATACAATGCCAAGAGATGGAATTATTAAATTCAAAAGGGGTTAAACCAGGTCAACTAGAGATCCAAGGACTAATCCAAAAGTACAAAAAGGTATTCAAATATCTTCCCATGGAACTACAACTAGAAAGAAATATCGTGCATGTCATCGAAATCAAGTCTGGATCAAGTCCCGTTAATGTTAAGCCCTATAGGTATCCACACCATCATTAGACATAGATTGAAAGATTAATCCATGATTTGCTGAAGTGTGGAGTGATTACAGAAAGTTAGAGTCCTTATGTTGCACAAGTAGTACTAGTACGAAAGAAGGATGGGTCATTTAGGCTATGCATCGACTGCAGAGGACTAAACAATATAACTATTAAAGACAAATTCCCCATTCCATTCATCGATGAAATGTTGGACGAGCTTCATGGCGCAAGGTACTTCTTGAAACTAGATTTAAGATCGGGATATTATCAAATCAGAGTAAGGCTAGAATAGGTGGAAAAAATATCCTTTTGGACCCATCAAGGACATTACAATTTTAAGGTAATGCCTTTCGGGTTAACTAACGCTCCAACAACATTTCAAGCAAACATGAAAAATTTATTTCAGTCATTCCTAAGGAAATTTGTATTGGTTTTTTTTTTATGACACCCTCATATACAGTAAGACATGGAAGGACTATCTCATACATCTGGAACAAGTACTTTCTATTTTAAAAGAAAATCAATTCTACGCCAAGATGTCCAAATGTATGTTCGACAAGGAACAAGTGAACTATTTGGCTCATATAATATCTAAAGAAGGAGTCAAGGTGGATCCAAAAAAAATAAAATCAACCACAGAGTGGCCCAAACCCTCTAACATCTCCAAGTTAAGGGGATTCTTCGGGCTAACCAGATACTACAAAAGATTCATCCAAAATTATGGGCACACAATTGCGCCTTTATCCAACCTTATAAAAAAGAATGCATTCCAATGGAGTGAAGAAGCAGAAACCACATAAGTGTTTTGAAGCTTTGAAAAGAATTATTTCCGCGACACCTGTACTAGATACCCTAGACTTTTCCAAACCATTTGTAATAGAATGTGATGCTTTAGGTTATGGGTTGGGAGAAGTACTAATTGTTGTAAAGGAAAGTATCATATGGCTAGGGTTTAAGAGGCCATCAACGTACTGGGGTTGAAAGGTGGATGTAAATGGTTCTGTAAGCAAATGTAAACAAGATTCAAAGATTAGAATGGTTCATACCTTAGCCAAATGAAGGTTGGTCCAAGCAGCCCTTCAATCCTCTTCTTCCTCCTCTTGCTCCTCTTGCTCCAAGAGACCTGCAAAATGAATTATACCTTCCTCAAACCAACATGACCACATATAAATTAATGATAATCAAAGCAATGTGAGAAACTATTTTGATTAACATAAACATCTGATCATAAACATAAATTCAATCACACATTGAACAATGATTTGGGAAGAAGAAGGACATCACATCTTTATTAATCTTGAAAACAAGTACAAATATACCTTCTCTCCAAGTTCGGCAACTCATAAAACCTTGATCTAGTTCTGCTTCTTCTCTTCTCCAAGGAACTCAGCCTCCAAGCTCTGCAACACAAGGAGAATGCTTCTAGGGAAAAGGTGTGGGCAAAGAGAGCTCCAAATCCTCTAGCATAACAATGCAAAGATTAAAGTATCCTCTCATGGACCTCCCTACCTCTATTTATATGCTTAAGGAAGAGTTAGGGGTGAAGACAAAGTAGTTACAACTGAAGGAGTCAGTTGCATAACTACCCAAACTACCCGAAATTCAAAAGACGTGTTTTTTGACATTTTTAGGAGGTGTAAACGGGTTGAAGAGACAACAGTCGTGTACATGAGGAGGTATACGCGGGTTTCAATGCAAAAAGTCACGTATATAAGTCGTACGTGACTATTATATATAGCAACTCGCATACGTATGTGGGTTTGCCTTAAGGAAACTCGTGTACACATCAAAAAAGTCATTTTTAGGGTATTTTTGGGAATTTTCAGACGTTGGTGTCTTCTAGAAAGTTTTATATAACTAAAATATATTTCTAATGGCATAGAGACGAGGTCAAACAGAGTTACAAAACTCAATATATGGGTCCTCCAAGTTAGGTGTTTTTTCAATGACTTTCAGTGAATTTTCATGAAGTGTCGTCATGGAAGTGTCGACATACGACGAAATCATGGGAAAGTGGTCACAGGAAGAGACGTGTCATTTTTAACTATAACAGATGCCCCCTAATGTATGAGGTTAGAGGGGAAGACGATATCCAAAATTCATTATAAAGGAAAAACTGAGTATGGAGAGAGCAGAGAATCCAAGATCAAAAGGATCGAACAAAGGTACTTGAAAGAGAGATAAATGTCAGAAAAAAACTGATCTCTGGGACATACAAGTCCATATACAAAACATCACCATAAATATACAGGTGGATCCAACATATGTATAACTAATGAAACTATCATGGTCACTCAATATGCAAAAAGGTGCCATATCAAATCTAAAGGAGTCATGGCCACAAATGAACAAGATGGATCCATACTTGACAATCGATCATAGCCACAAAAATACAAGGTGGATCTATGTCTCAACAAAATGTCATATAAAATGTAACAAGGTCTTGTGCAACTTGGGCAATAGCAAAATGACGTTGCTATTGTCGACCCAAGGTATTCAATCCAAAACCACCCAAAAAAAGGTACGAATCCTAACCATGTGAATAAAGGAATTGAAGTCGAACATGGAGGAAACCGTTTGATTACCGGTCAATGATGAGAATTGTTAACAAACACGATGGAAACCACCATTAATGAAAATGATCCCCAAGGTACCTAGTACATTCTAACAAGTGTGAATACAAGGACTTGAAGTCGAACACTTGAAGAATCCATCGAGTAGGAGACATTAAGGTATTCCCACTACCCAATAGCGAGGGAAATTTCCACTGATGACTACAATCCCCAAGGTATTGTCATAAAACTCTAAATCTCATCCCCAGAGCAAGATGTGTTGCAGTCGATAGGAAGAGATCCGTTGGAAGGAAGGCATTAAGACATCCTTCATCATCCAACATGAGGTAAGTCAAAGACTAATTGGATCTGGAATTGGCACTGAATTTCACGACAAGGACCGCTGAAGAAATGATGTAATGAACTGATACCAGGGAATGGCCGACACAAAAGGTCAAGGAAACTACAAAATGGCTGACAAAGGTTTAATCCTTGAACAATGAGCACGACACAAAAGTGACTTAGGCAACTTTTGACACAAAAGGACCAACAAAACAAATCTGCAATGTAGGAGACATTAACAGATTCCCCATATAATTGGAAAAGAGACCAACTGGAGGAGTAAGAAACTTTGAAATCGGGATAAGGTCAAAATACTAGGACCCAACTGTTGATAGACTCAAAACCGGTGCTTTGTTCAAGGAAACAAGAATTGCTTCCATGATGTAAAAAAACATGTGAATGAACTTCCCTTCCCCTCTTTCTTGTAAAGTTTTAATGAGTCCAAGAAAGCAAACTTGGGACCATCTTCATTTTTGGCAAGCTCGAAGAAAAGATAAAAGAATGCTTGATAAAGCACTGATTCGTGGATTTTATGAGCTCGAACTAGTACATGCTCGACGGTGTTTTCATAGTTAAGAGAGTTTGAAAACTCCATAGAAGACTCCAGGGGGGTGCCTTTTCTTACAATTTAGTCTTGTGAGGCCAAAAAAGTATAAAGCATACCAAAGAAGAACTCTCTTAACTTCCGAAGAAGAAAAGGTGCACATTTTTCGTACTTAGTCATGAAGGTCGGAAAAATGTTAAATTACCACCTACCCAACGCTCCTTCAAAAGCAACATATAGCCTGAGTTTTATGAGTGTGAAGGAAGGCAAGATCACTCGGAAAGATCCATTTGATTATGAGGAATGGGGCTTACAACAATAAAATCAATGCTTTGTTCTTTAGGGTTTAACGAGCATGAAAAAGACATAAAGTACACTCGAAATATTTTTCATGTTTAGGTCCAGAGCACGAAAAAGAGAAAACTAAGCTCATACCGAGGGTTCCTTTTCCGTAAGTTTAGTTCCTCAGGTGTGGAAAAGTGATAAACCTATACCTAATAATACTCTTCTCAATTCCAAAGAAAAGAGAGTGTTCCTTTCTCGTATTATTCCACATGGTCCGAGAAAGTGATAACCTTCCACCAATGTGGATGCCCATTCACATATTCTTAACGAGCATGAACAGACAAGTTTACTCGGCAGTCAAGTCTATTTTGAGGAGTCAGACCTGGGCCTAAAGAAACTCAATATATTTCCTGTGAAGTTTTAACGAGTCCAGAAAATTCAACTCATGACCTCCTTACTGTTTTTAACAAGCTTGAAGGACAACAGAAAGAATGCTCTAAATGCGAGGAGATGAGTGTCATAGGCAGGAAAAACTATTTCCAAGCACAAGGAACAGACCTATGCATAATGCAAGGAACATGAGGAAGGTAAAGACACTCAGGAAATGTCTCCTCAAGGTAAAAGGTGTCAAGTTGCAAAGGCAAATGATACAAGGCTTAGCGACGATGAGAAGAAAGATGAGGGCTTATACACCGAGCTAAAAGCATGAAATCCAGCATCAGGCTCATAAGCGCGAGCAGGGCACATGCAAATGCAGTTACAGCTTGAACAATAAGACAAGGCCAGTAAACAGTTGTGAATCCAACTAAAGATCCTGTCTCTAAGAGACAACAACATCAGAATCATATTCAAAAGAAAATATCTGATGCAGGTCACTTTGGCAGAAACACATGTGACTTTGCTATCTTCTACAAAAGGTAAAGTCAAGGCAAAATTGATCAAATAATATTCTATAGAACCAAGGCTTGAGGGTTTATAATCAGTAAGATCAACCTCAGAAGGAGAGAAAAAATAAACAAGGGAGATAGAGTCTGTAGGAACAAACTCAGTATCACAGGAGTTGAAAAATTCATAAGAAAAATCAAACTCATCAGGATCACTAACTTGCTGTTCGAAGGGAGAGTCCAAAAAATCAACAAGACCAACAAAAGAAGACCGATCCATGGGAAAATCAGGCTTACTAACCAAATCAGGGTTAGACTTAGTCACAACTAAACCAACATCCAAAAGAAGGTCAGACTGTATCAAAGACTCTAGGAAGAATTCATCCGAAGGAAAGAGATCATCCGAGATAGGACACATGTCTAAAATTTCAAATGGATCAACAGAGTGGAGAGCAGGATCCATGGTTTGTATAGGATGACTCACTCGGTCAACTGCTGGGACCAAGTCCCAAGAAGGTAAGCATGAAAACAGAGGCTGCTTCTCAGTAGCAATTGAACGCAAAGGACATGAGGCCACATAGTTCACTTGCGACGAGGTAGTGTCTATAGAAACACTAGGAATCGATAAAGGAAAGACCTGGTCTCTAGTTGGGTCAGGAGAAGGATCAAGAAAATCCAACTGATCGATAGTGACAATTTCTTCGCCATGATTAAAGTACATTACACAAAAAAATGTTCACACCACAGCTTGCATGGCATAGACATAATCACGTCCAAGGAGCATATTGAAGTCCAAGGGGTCTTCAATCACCATGAAGTCAACTAAGATGGTCTTCCCACCCAAAGTAATAGGTGTTTGAGCAAGAATTCCCAAGGCTATACGAGTTCTTTTATCAAACACCAGTAACTGACTAGCAGTCAAAACAAGGCTAGGAGATCCCATGCATTGCCAGGCACAAGCATACAAGATATTAACTGAGGATCCTTCATCAACAATACAACAAGCAATCGTGTATGATTCAAATTTGACCTTTATCTGGAAAGGTGCATCAGAAGGAAGGCACGGCTCAACTAGGCTATCCCAATCAAAGGAAGCAATCCGAGAGCTTGGTGGGGGTTGATCCGAAGCAAGTTCAGTGCCCCCTTGTTCAGTAAGTTATGAACTGGCAGTGAAGAAAATGTGACTAATAGACACTTCACTCTCCAAAGGAAGAGTGGAATTGATCGATAATGGAATCGATTCAATCGCTTCGAGAAAGTCACTCTCCAAAGGGAGAGTGGGATTGACCAAAGATGACATTGGTTCAATCACATCAGGATCACTCTCTGAAAGAAGAGTGGGATCGACCAAATTTGAGATTGGGTCGACCACTTGATCAACCAAAGGTTGAGTAGGTTGTTGAGAAAATATAGGTTGTTCAGGAGAAGGAAATTCTTGAGTCTTGGACCACACTCTTCGCACCTCTGCGATAGCAGGGAACTGGTGAGTAAGATGATCTCCCTTGCATAGCTTACAAGGGAACTTAAGTTTGCACTTCAAACGCCCAGTTTTTTCAACAGTGTCAACATGACTAGTAGTGGATGACTGTTTTCTCTCCACATGATCTACAGAGGTTGAGAGTTTTCCCCTAGCATGACCACCAGAGGCTGGGTGACTAGGTCCAACCTGACTAAGAGAGGCTGGTTGTTGAGATACTTCAGGATGTTAAAAAATGGGATGACCATGAAACCAAACTCTTCACACCTTCGCGATAGAAGGGCATTTATAAGTAAGGTGGTCTCCCTCACAAAGCTTACAAGGAAACTTGGGCTTGTGTTTTGAACGGGTAGTCTTTTCAATAGTGTCAACATGACTCACAGTGGTTGACGGATTATCTTCAGCATGAACCACAGAGGTTGAGAGATTTCCCTCAGCATGACTTACATAGGTTGAGAGACTAGGTCCAACATGACCTGTAGAGGTTGGATGAGCACCACCAACATGAACAACAGAGGTTGAATGGTTAGGATCAACATGCTTTGTAGCAGTTGAGTGTGTTCCCCCAGTATGAACTTCAGAGGCTAGGTGGATGGATCCAACATGACTTGTAGAGGTTGGATGGGGATGTTCAACTTGAATATCAGAGGTTGAATGGGTTCCCTCAGCATGAAATTCAGAGGTTGAGTGAATGGATCCGACGTGACCTAAAAAGGTTGGAAGGATCTCACCAACATGATCAACATAGGCTGGATGGTGAAGATCAACTTGACTTGTAGAGGTTGAGTGCTTAGATCCAACATGACTTGCAGAGGTTGGATGGGTGCCCCCAGCATGAACTGCATAGGTTGGGTGGTGAGGTTCAACTTGACATGCAGAGGTTGAACGGGTGCACCCAGCATGAACTGCAAAGGCTGGGTGGTGAGGTTCAACTTGACTTGTAGAGGTTGAATGGGTGCCCCCTTTCTTATGTGGCTTCTTCCTATTCCTCCTTCTTTTACTCCTTTTAGACCGTCGGTTACTAGTATCAGTACTTTCACCGCATGAGGTAGAAGGAGGAGGAGAATAAACTACAGGTGAAGGGGAAGCAGTGTTTTGATGCCCTTGATATAAGGAGCTTACTTGAGAAGCACCAGGAGCATTCAGGACAGTTGTAGTGGAAAACAACCACACCGGTATCCCTAGGGTGAATCCATGTAGATTTAGGGTGGCCATCAAGGGAACACCAACATTCCCCATGAGAGGAATAGTACAAGGGGTTCCCAGCATGGGGATCTCTTGGTTGGTGTTCAAAGGGGTGTTAGACATAGTTTCAAATAAGGAGACAAATTCTGAGGTCAACAGGAAACCAAAAGTACAAAGCACACACCTGAAGGCAGACTAAGTACCGACAGGCCACACAACACTCACTAAAAAATTCCTAAAGCCAAACAGACAAATAGGTATAAGATACGCTTTCCAAAAGAAAGCTGATAGACAGTTACTTGGAATCCCTATAGATGTTCTTAGGCACAAGCGGAGGAATCACCCACCGCCCTCCCACACCTTCAACCGGGGTTACCTTCCAAGCCCGTCCAAGGTCAACCAGAAATAGCCTTCTGGTGTACCTGTGTATGAACCCTAGATGTCAAAGAGACTAAATGATACCTTAACTATATTGATAGTCTGGGGTGACAGTCGCAAGCCTGGTTCGTACACATGGGCAGGGTAGCAAAGATGGAAACCCTGTCTAAGACAGAATCCATAGATGTGCAAAAACCTTGGTCTACGCTTTGACAAGGAATTAGAGGGTTATCTCCTCAGTCCAAGTCTCCACATGGCCTCGTGCTTAACTCCTGTTTGAGAGGAGCTTCCCAGATACAATCCACATAGAAAAGGGTTTACCTAGTGATTGGCCAACTACGTCTGAAATTTTAACACTTGTGGGGAGTTTAAACTCCCTATCCCACAAATCTAGCCTAAGCTAGTTGGTGTATGACCCTATAAAATAAAACTTACTACTAATTTTTAAATTATATCGTTTATTTTAAGGGCTATTTTTAGTCAGAGGGTAAATGGCGTGAAACTTATGTGGTGTTTTGACTCAAAGTTCAAACAAAATGACTAAACAAAGAGAAATGAAATGCAAAAAGCAAAAACTATTCTCTTTTTCTTTTTCAAATAGAAACTTGAAAGCCACAAAAGAACAGTTTCTTTTTTATTTTTATTTTTTCAAAAACAATGATATGCCATGCAATCTAGACTAAAAAACTAATCTACATGCATATAAAGCAAACATGTGTTTTCTTATTTTTCTTTTATAAATGAAAAAGAAAAACAACCTATCAACTAATGCAAGCAAGTAATGTAAGCAAATCAAATAGACAACTACTCTACACTCCACAAACAAAACCTAGGTTTCCCTAAAGTTGGATATCAACCTCTCTTGAAAGGAAGGCTTACAAAGGTAAACAAGCCAACAACTTTGGAATGAAGAGACTGAGCAATAAGACTGACATAGACAAAGGTCAAGAAGTCCCAAGTATCAATCTAAACCTATAGACAAAGGTTGCGCAGTACCTTGTCCAACAAGGTTAAGCCAAAGAAAGAAGTGGGGGGGGAAGTAGCAAGAACAAGTATATGTTCTTTTTAATTTTCTTTTATAAATGCAAAAGAAAAACTACCTACAAACAAAAGTATGCAGATAAAAAGAACCAAGCAAAAGGAACTCTGCTATACAACCACCAAACAAACTCTAGAATGAACTAAAGTCACTATAAACCCTACTTGGAAGGAAGGTTTGCATAAGAGACAAGTCAACTACTTTGGCATGGTGAAGTTAACCAACAAAAGAAGAAGGAAACCAACACCAACAAGCTTTTGAACTCAGAAAAAGATCACTAATAGAGGCTGACCAGAAACATAAGCATAAAATCATGCCACGCAAAGGAGGTGGGGGGAAAGAGCAAAGAACAAACCCTAATGCTATAAAAAGGCTTACCACATAGATAAAGAACAACCAAAAGGGATGACAATAACTCCCTAGAGTCATGCACCTGCAGAGGACCCCAAAAGACCTACCAACAACCTTCAAATAGAAGAAAAAAAACCACAAAAGAGGAAAAACCACTGTTTAAAGAGGCATACGCGAGTTTCACTACTAACAAGTCGCGTGCCATACACGGGTTAACAGTGCAACAAGTCGCGTGTACAAGCACACGCGAGTTGTATTACTGACAAGTCACATATCATACATGGGTTTATAGTATAGAAATTCACGTGTACCAAACCAGACACGTGACTGTTTAGCCTGCAACTCACGTATGGGTGGAAAAAATCCCCAAAAAGGTCAAAAACTGCCTTAGGAAGGTAGGGGAAGTGTGCTATCAAACTAATAAAGTGTTCCTAAGTGGAAAGAAAGACCCGAAACTTCACAAAAGGTTGAAAGAAAGACAGAGAAACCCCAAACAGACAAGGCTCTCCCCAACGGAGTCGCCAGTTCTGTTGTAAAGGAAAGTATCCTATAGCTAGGGTTTAAGAGGCCATCAACATACTAAGGTTGAAAGGTGGATGTAAATGGTTCTGCAAGCAAATGTAAACAAGATTCAGAGATTAGAATGGTTCATACCTTAGCCAAATGAAGGTTGATCCAAGCAGCCCTTCAATCCTCTTCTTCCTCCTCTTGCTCCTCTTGCTCTAAGAGACCTGCAAAATGAATTATACCTTCCTCAAACCAACATGACCACATATAAATTAATGATAATCAAAGCAATGTGAGAAACTATTTTGATTAACATAAACATCTGATCATAAACAGAAATTCAAACACACATTGAACAATGATTTGGGAAGAAGAAGGACATCACATCTTTATTAATCTTGAAAACAAGTACAAATATACCTTCTCTCCAAGTTCGGCACCTCACGAAACCTTGATCTGGTTCTACTGCTTCTCTTCTCGAAGGAACTCAGCCTCCAAGATCTTCAACACAAGGAGAATGCTTCTAGGGCAAAGGTGTGGGAAAAGAGAGCTCCAAATCCTCCAACATAACAATGCAAAGATTCAAGTCTCCTCTCATGGACCTCCCTACCTCTATTTATATGCTTAAGGAAGATTTAGGGGCGAAGACAAAGTAGTTACAACTGAAGGAGTTAGTTGCATAACTACCCAAACTACCCGAAATTCAAAAGATGTGTTTTTTGACATTTTCAGGAGGTGTACGCGGGTTGTAGAGACAACAGTCACATACACAAGGAGGTATACGTGGGTTGCAATGTATAAAGTCGTGTATATAAGGCGTATGTGACTATTATATATAGCAACTCACATACGTATGCGGGTTTGCCTTAAGGAAACTCGTGTACACATCAAAAAAGTCATTTTAAGGGTATTTCTGGGAATTTTAAGACTTTGGTGTCTTCTAGAAAGTTTTAGCTAATGGAAATATATTTCCAATGGCATAGAGATGAGGTCAAATGAAGTTACAAAACTCAAGATATGGGTCCTCCAAGTTAGGTGTTTTTTCAGTGACTTTTCATGAAGTGTCATCATGGAAGTGTCGACATACGACGGAATCATGGGAAAGTGGTCACAGGAAGAGATGTGTCATTTTGAGATATAACACTAATGCAAGATGAACACCCAATAGCCTTTGAGAGAATAAAATTAAATAAGTGAGAACAAATGAACTATACATATGATAAGAAAATGTTGGCCATTATGCAGGCATTAGCAAAGTGGTGACAATACCTCCTAGGGAGAAGATTCATGATCCACACAGAGCACAATAGTCTTCAATACCTACTTCAACAGAAAACATTGTCCACATAACAACAGAAGTGGATAGAAAAAATTGCTGCTTTGGACATGGAATTAATACACAAAAGGGGAAGGAAAATGTAGTCGCAGATGCAGTCTCTAGAAAACATGAGGATATGACCTCTTACTCCATTTCAGTCATAATTCCATAATGTCTAGATGAAATACGAAGTGAATACGCCAAGGACCCAGGGACAAAAACTATAATTAACAATCCCAATCATGACTCCAAGTTTGAATGGAAAAATGATATCCTTTGGTATAAAGGGAGGATTTATTTAAACTCAAACTCAAAATTCAAGGCTAAATAAATGAAGGAATCCCATGATTCACCCATTGCAGCACATGCATGATTCTTCAAATCTTACTATAATGCAAGAAGGTTTTTTTTCTCGAAGGGAATGCAAAAATATATCCATCAATATGTGGTAGAATGTGACAAATGTCAGAGAAACAAAAGCAAAAATATTTTAACCCCAGGGTTACTCCACCCCTTACACATTCCAAACCAAAAATGGGAAGAGATATCAATGGACTTCATCAATGGGTTACCTCTGTCAGAATGAAAGGACAATATATTTGTAGTGGTTGACTGATTAACCAAATTTGCACACTTCATGGAAATAAAAAGGACAGACACGACAAAACAAATTGCAAATGTATTTTGCAGGAATATCTACAAATTACATGGCTTCCCAAAGGTCATTGTCAGTGACAGAGATGCATAATTTAATGGGAAAGTTTGGAGGGAATTTTTCAATCAAGTGGGCACATCACTCAATATGAGCTCAGCTTATCACCCCCAAACTGATGGTTAGACTGAAGTCATAAATAAATTCTTAGAATCCTATCTACGTTGTTTCGTAACATATAAGCAAAACCACTGGTCTGAATGGTTACATCTAGCTGAACGGTGGTATAATTCAACATACCACACCTCCGCAAAAATGACCCCCTTCCAAGCCTTATATGGGTATGAACCTCCCAATTGGAAGGAGTTGGTTCTAAGTGACACTAATGTTCCATAAGTAAGGAAGCAACTAGAGAAAACTTAGAAAATGATTGACTTACTCAAGGATAACCTAGTCACGACACAAAACCATGTGAGGGAACAAGCGGATTAACGTAGAACAAAGAGGGAATTTGAAATAGGAGATTGGGTATTCATAAGACTCCAACCCTATAAACATATATCTCTTAAACAAGGAGGGAAAAACAAGTTGGCCCCAAAATTTTATGGACCATACCGGATCATTAAGAAGATTAGTCAAGTTGCGTATGAATTACACTTACCTGATAAAATTCGTATCCACGATGTCTTCCATGTATCACATCTCAAAAAAATGTCGGGACAACATCAAACAGTGCAAATAGTTCTTCCTATGTTAGATGACGAAGGAAGGGTCATTTTGGAACCAAAGGCGATCATTGCAACCTAAGAAAAATACTTCGTTCTTCCACACTCAAGGAATATCTCATTAGGTGGAAATTTTTTCCACATGAAGATGCATCATGGGATATAGAATAGTTTCATCAACAAGACCCATATTTACCCTTGATTTGAGGACAAATCATTCTAAAAGACGACGACAATGTTATGTATCTAAGTATTTAAGAACAAATATTTTAAACATTAAATGTAATATTGCGTAGGGTCACACCATTCCATTGAAACGACGTGTTTATGCCTATAAAAGGTTTTTTCTCTTATTGTAAACATCATCATTCTATATCAATTATCACTTATTTGTGGCTTATTCGATTTATTGCGGGTTTAGAAATTACGTTCACTTCAGTGACGTAAACTATAATTGATCCAACCTAACCATAAGCATTACACTCATAATGAATGAGGGTTAGGGCCTTAACATAGATTCCTCTTAAAAATATTTTCCCTCAAAACTTGTAAATTAGGGTATTTCTTCATGAATTTTCCATTTTCCAATGTAACCTTTTCTGACTTCATATTCTTCCCCTTAATTAAGTACTACATAATGGTTCTATTTCACAGAGATAGAGAACGACAATCTATAACTTTGTATGCTTCAAGTTTCAACTTATGTTCTTCATCTAATTTTGGAAGTTTTGTTTGCATGGGCATAGTTTGTCCCAAATTTTTTTTCATTAAAAACACATGAAAAACCTTATGAATGCAAGAAGAGGGCAAATCTTCTCCAATCTTGCAAAGAATCTTGTAGGGTCCATAGAATTTTGGAGCTAGTTTCTAATTCTTACTTTTTTTGAGAGTAGATTACTTATAAGGAAATAGTCTAAAAAATACCCAATCCCCCTCCTCAAATTGTTTTTCATTTTGATGTTGATTTTCTTTATGCTTCATCCTATTCTAGATGATTTGAAGGTTTTCTTTAATCAATTGTAAATCTTCTTTAGTCTTTTCTAGATGTGAGTCTACTACCTATACTTTGAAATGGTCCTATGGAAATGATGTGATATTAAGAGTTGGATGTCAATAAATAACTTCTATGTTATAAGAAGCCACTTGAGCTACTAAGGTTTCTTGTCTAAATAATAACAATGAAAGTAACCCTCCAAACATTTGTTAACTATTTATGTTTAACTATTTGTTTATGAATAATATGATGAACTGATTGGTAATGTTGTTCCCTTATTTTCCATAAATCTTTTCAAAAATTACTTATGAATTTTAGATCTCTATCACTTATTATTACATTATGAGCTCAATGAAGTGTATAAATTCCGTTAATGACCATTTATGTCACTTGGGTTGCAGTATATGTACTTTGAATTCCACAAATATGTGGATATTTTGTGACTTTATCCATGACCTAAAAAATGTTATCCTTGCCTTTAGATTTTGGTAAACTTATTGTTAGAATATAATCCGTCGGGATTATATATTGTAAATAAATAAATAAATAGTTATGTAGGAAGCTGATCAGTTACATAGGAAGGTGAAAAGGTTGATGAAGCTCAACCATCACATGTAATATATAAATGTATGAATTAGCCATGAATAGAATAGAATCGGGAGTTATTACCTATCAGTGGTATCAGAGCGCTGCCATAACTCCTGGCTGCATTTTAGTCCTGTCCCTCCTGGCTGCCAGACTGCTCACTCATTTTCCTCAGTCTGCAGATTGCATGCATTGGTGCATGCTCTGGCTGTTCTAATGCTCCGCTCAGCCCCATCCATCCTCTGCGTGATGTGATAATCCCTGTGATAGTCACGAAACCCTAATTTTTCTGTGTAGACTGTTCATTAACTGCGGCCGCTTTGAAGTCTGTTTTCTTCAACTGCGTGAAGACCAGCATGAGTGAAAAAGTATTTCTCGATGACAAGCTTCAAGAAATCTGAGCCTTCTCCACATTCACCCCATCAGAAAATTTTCCATTACATAAGATACTAGGTTTTTCTTTTGTTACAAGGGCATTATGTCCAAGAACAATGTATAGTCCAATTCGCAGCCATTGAGGATTGTAGTTCATTAGGACTTGAACTGCTTTCTCCCTCAAACCCAGGTCCGTTAATATTGGACATTCTTCTTTCATCTTGAACCACCCATCTTCTACATGCTTTGCGAGTTTAATCATCGTAGAGAGGACCTCCTCAAGATTGGGACCATGTAGATAGATTCTGAGTCTTTGCCATAAATCGGATACACTGCACACATTCTGCAGACATGCCAAAAGGGACCTCTGGTTGGATAGACAAGAACGAGCCTATTGAGCGTGGACTGTGTGTATTGAAGATGCCTTGTTAATTGAAAGCTGCGATATAGTGTGAGTATTAGCTGCGATATAGTGTGAATATAGTGTGAATATCAGCTGCGATATAGTGAGAATATCAGCTGTGATATAATTTGAAGAGCTTCACCACATTCACAGCCTTCATCTAAGGCTGTCCACACTATTTTCTCTAACGTTGGAAGAATCAACACACAGTTGAAGAGGCAGTTGAAGAGGAGAGACTCGGTGCTGCATTCACAAGTTGTTTTGCTGCTACGAGTTCAAGACTCATGCCATTTCTCAATACTTGTAATCGTTGGACTGCATAACTCCTAAATTAACCCTAGATTTTTGCATGAAGTCTATGGTTGGTTGTTGTGTATTGATGAATAGTGACTGCTGAAGTCTGCTGCGTGGAGAAGAGCTTCCTGCTGCGTGTGCTATGTTCTGCTGCGTGGAGGAGGCTGCATGACTGCTGAAGTATGCTGCGTTGAAGACTGAGTGGTGTCTTCTTAGAGGTTGAAGCTAAAGGTAGCGTCTGCTTAAGGAATTTTGTGTGAGAGACAATCTCAAGTAAAAATATTCAATTGAAGATTGACTGATATATTGAAGAATATATATATACTGACTGATATATTGAAGAATATATATATGCTGACTGATATATGTTGAAAACTGATATATATTGTGTTGAAGACTGATATATATATTGCGTTGAAACTGCTCGTGTAATTGGGAATTTTGCCACTGTGCATATATTCTGCTGTTGCAACTAGAAGTACTGCATCAAGCTGCTGGAGTCGTGACCTGCCTTGAAGAATAAATTCTGTGTGAAACAATTGTATTGAATAAGCCTGTAAACTTGCATTGTATTCACCTTGGCAGAGACTGTAGACCTGCAAGGTTATTGTTTTTGTCATATTAAGTTCATTCTTGTAAATTACACTAACAGCTGTAAAAGATGTAATCTTTGTCATCAATAGTTGGTGCCACTCTCTCTGGCAAAGAGAGAGGCAGAGGAAGAAGAGATTTCAGAGGCAGAGGGGGCATAAACAAATTCAACAAAAGATCAAATTTGCAGTGCAAGCGTTGTGGAAAGACTGGGCACACATAAGATCAGTGTTGGGCTTCGTGGGACTCCATCAAAGACAAACATAACCAGAAGAAAGATGACCAAGATGTTAGTAAATCTTCTGATTCTTGTATTGTTGCACATTGTAATCTTGGATTTAATGAAATGACTTCACTTTCATCTTACAAAGATTGTTGGCTGCTTGATACTGGTACAACATCACACATGACATTTAGAAAAGACTGTTTTGAAGAACTTAATGAAACAATAGATGGCATAGTTTACTTTGCAGATAAGTCAAGTCTTAAACCAAAGGGAATGGGCACCATTTGACTGAAGATGCCTGGATTCCCTGATTTCTTGTTGAAGAACATTCTTTACCTTCCATAGTTGCAGAGAAGCCTGCTGTCCATGGTTGAGATTCGACAGCAAGGCCATTCCATCCACATGTTTGATGGAATCGTAGAAATAAGAAAGTCCCCTGACAACCAAGTCATCATGACTGGATACGAAGATGGGAAGCTGCTGAAGCTAAAGGGTTCATCTGCAAGAGTTCAGAACTATGCCTACTTCTCTCAGCATGGAGAAGGTAATTTGTCATCTAGTTCATTGTGGTATGCAAGATTTGGTCATCTAAATTATAACAGTCTTCGTTTGTTGAGAAAGAATGGTGTATTTGGTTTTCCCACCATTCCCAAAGAGAAGAACAAATGTGATGCATGTATATTAGGGAAACATAGTAAGCTTCCATTCCATGAATCTAATTTCAGAGCAAGTAGGAAATTAGAATTAGTACATTCTGATTTATGTGGCCCAATGCTAACACCTTCAGCAAATGGGAATAAGTATTTTATGACATTTGTTGATGACTACTCAAGAATGTGCTGGATTTACTATTTAAAGACAAAATTAGAAGCATTTCAAACATTCAAAGACTTTCATGCATTGATAGAAAAACAAGCACAATAAAAAATTGGTACACTTCATACTAATAATGGGAAAGAATACACTTCAAATGCTTTTGAATATTATCTTCGTCAACATGGAATTACACATCAGAATACAG
>LPNX010040422.1:146413-160388 GCA_001517045.1 Pseudotsuga menziesii | reverse complement strand
TCCTGCTACTTCACCTGATCAAGAGATTCAATTGGATGATGTGATTGAGAGAATTGAAAGACTCTCAATCAATGATGAAGCACCACCAGCTGATCAACCAGAACCATCACGAAAGATTCCAAAATGGGCCACAAAGACACTTGAAACTGTCCATTCGGATGAAGTTGGAAAGACGGGAACGAGAAGTTCGAAAATACATGGAGGAGAAGCAGATAATTCAGGTGATGACATGGATGTATCATTTGATTGTGAATTTAATTTATCTACTAAATTTGAACCAACTTCCTTTGAAGAAGATTCTACTCGGGTTGAGTGGAAAGAAGCTATGCAAAATGAGTATGATGCACTCATGAAGAATGGAACTTGGAAGTTGGTTGACCCTCCAATTGGAACCAAACCAATTGGCTGCAAGTGGGTGTACAAGAACAAATACAAATCAGATGGCTCACTTGACAAGCACAAAGAGAGGCTTGTAGCAAAAGGCTATGCACAGAAAGAAGGAATTGACTATGAAGAAACTTTTTCTCCTACAGCAAAATGGGCTACCATCCGAACCTTACTCTCTTTAGCTGCTCAGAAAGGGTGGAAAGTTCATCAAATGGATGTGAAGACTGCTTTCTTGAATGGAGACTTGAAAGAGAATGTCTTCATGTCTCAGCCAGAAGGTTTTGTTGTGAAAGGAAAAGAACAAAAGGTATGCAAGCTTGTCAAATCCTTGTATGGCCTAAAACAAGCGCCTCGCGCATGGCATGGAAAGTTAACTGAGCATCTTTTGAAGTTAAATTTCAAACATTTTGATCTTGATGATGCAACACTGTTTATAAATAAAGTTGGAAGATCTGCTGTGTATCTTGTGGTGTACGTAGATGATCTTTTGATGACAGGGAACAATGAGAGGTATATAGCATCCATAAAGAAAGATTCGAAAAAGATCTTTGAAATGACAGATATGGGACATCTCCACTATTACTTAGGAATTGAAGTCACTCAACATCCTAAGTATATTTTCCTATCTCAGAAAAAATATGTTGGAGAACTACTAAACAAATTTTGCATGACAGAATGCAACCCTATCTCTACTCCAATGGAACAGAAAATGAAGCTCACATCAAGCGAAGGAAAAGAATTTGAGGATGCGACCAAGTATCGACAACGTGTAGGGAGTCTTATCTACCTTACAACAACTAGATCAGATATTTCTTATGTTGTTGGCATACTTTCAAGGTTCATGCATAAACCTTGTGAAGGACACTGGTTAGTTGCAAAGAGGGTTCTAAGATACTTGAAGGGGACTCAAGACGTTGGACTCAAGTACTCTAAAGTGGATGACTTCAAACTTATTGGGTACTCAGACTCAGATTTTGATGGCGATAAGGAGACATGAGTATCAACTTCTGGATACACTATGAGTCTTGGATCAGCAGCTGTCTCATGGAGATCACACAAACAGTCAATTCCAGCAGATTCAACAACAGAAGCAGAATATGTGGCTGCAGCTGAAGCAACAAAAGAAATAGTACATTAATATGTCTTCCCATCTTTAAAATTACATTTAGTATAGAATTGCAAATTTTGATTGTATTTTTTAAATATAAGTTTCTTTAAATATATGAATGTTACTTATTATATACCTAATAATAAAAAAAATAGTATTTTAGAAATTAAAAAAGATATTGGACTCAATTATATTTTTCCTAAAATAAGAATAAAATTTTTTATATTAATTTTCTTAAATTTTAAATGTTTTTTCTTCACAATTTTATGACCATAATATTTAAAAATTATTAAAATTATAATTTTTAATTTCAAAATTTATAATTTTTTATTATCTAAATTATAAATATTTTTAATTGTTAAATAACATTAAATAACCTAGAAAAAAGAAAAATTAATATATAATTAAATTATACTTAAAAAGAATTAATGTGGTGCATAAAACTGGTCCATGTTTGAATCTACTCCAATAAACATAGAGAAGTGGTTAAGCCCCCCCCACAACTTAATGGCAAGAATGATATTAACTTTCGTGTTTACCCTACACACAGATAAGTAGCACAATTTTACTCTGTACTGTGCAAGCAGTGTGAATACGAGATATGCACTGTATCCCAAACATTTAATTATGGAATAAGATATGCACTGTATCCCAAGCATTTAAAGATGGAATATGTACGTTTGTTTTGAAACGTTTGATACCTGAGCGTGTATATATGATGATATATTTTATTTAGCCTATTGAGAAATAGGTTAGTCTTTATGTCATGTCATGTTGAATTGGTAAGAGTTATGGATAGAGATGCAGATTTTTAAAGAGTCTGTCAAAAGATTTGTAGCAGGTTGATCCAACCTTTGTAGTTGATTAAGTGTTTTAGCATTTGGATCAATTTGCTACAGATTTTTTGTAAGACTTTTTAAGAGTTTGTAGCTCAGTCCTTAGCTTTCTTAGTTTTAAACTCTTAAATTTAGGACAATTTAAAGATTTTATTATTAAAATTTTTCAAAATCTTAAATGCACAATCTATATGTTATACTATAAAATAAATGAACAAGACACATTTTCAATAAAATCTCATTAAAAAACAAAATTATCTCATTTTTAAACTTCACTGAAATCTAACCACTTATATCCCATTATATATTATATTTAAAACAACTTATATCATAATGATACTATTTTCCATGTAAATTTAAAGCTATTGCCAAAATTAATTAGCCTATAATATGTTAATGATTATTATATTTAATGATACTCTTTTTCATGTAAGCAAAATTAATTAACCTTACTACAGCAGGTTCATTGTTAATTGTTGGATCTCAATATGATAAAATTTAACGATCAAAATGAGCCTATTATAGCAATCATTGCTATGGTGATTGATGGTTGCCCTGTTCAGCTACACTGGATTTTTGCTCTGGTTCCTCTTCTGCAATCCAAAGCATTTATTGTCGTATATTCGAAGAGTGGCAATATGAATGAGGAGATTGTAGAGCTGTTCAGGTTGTGAGAAAAAGGGAGAATGATCGCTGGGGTGCATTTTGAATACCTTCTCTGGAGGATTCTGTGCTATGGTGTATTCCTGGTACTCTGGAAAGAACATTCTATCCTTCATTAACATCATATAAAATCTTCTTATACTCACATACTTCTCCTCCGATAGCTTCAGCAACTCCATCGAAACTGGTAATGGTGTTGGAGTAAGAAGAGATTGTGCAAGGTTTGCGTCCTGTTGTTACATTGCAAGTAATACAGGGAAGAAACAAACTATTTCTTAGTAAAAACAGAATAGAAAATGGAAATATATTTACAGCAAGAATACATATCCCACTTCTTATTCACGCACATTACACAGCCCTTACCACTAATCTAATAGATAGAAATTCAAGACTTTAATACCTCATCAGGGCTCTCGTTGTAGAGATAGGGCTTGACATGGTCAAGAACAAGTGAAGCAGAAGTGGGTAGCTCTGAATCTTCTTTCATATTTAGAACCACTACTCCTTTTTCCAGCAGCCTAGAGAAAGTCTGCACACATCATAAAAGTCATACTCCAATATAGTTCAATTCATAATTTAGAAGGGTCTGAGCAGGCCATGTAATATTCTGCATCACAATTGCAACCACCCATTTAGGTTTAAAAGAAAGAAACGTCTCCTTCAGACCTTAGGGTTGGCAGAGCTAAGGTAGGTCTGATTGTTTCGAGGAGTAAATGCAGCTATGAAGATTGCCTTGGAGATCTTGGTTTGATACATCTCCATCGCATATGATAATGGGCATCCACCCAAGCTGTGACCTACAAGAGTCACCAACCATAGATCGAATTCGAGGACTTCAGTGCCCTTCAAATATCACTGAAAAAAAAACCAGGATGAATATCAGATCTTTTCAAAAGCCCATGTATGATGAATAATTTAATGAACCAAGTCCTGAAATGTCTTCCGTTTGGCGTTAGATTCACTATTCTCAAACCTAAAAATAATAATCGGTTAGATTCCAGATAATCTAAGTACCTTCTCACCATTGCCCAGATTGCTGAGATAGTCTAGTAGTGGTTCTGCATGGTGTGAGATTGAATTGACTTCATCTGTTGAGGCTTCCCTGTTTATTCCGTTGGAGGTGAGATCCAAGGCAGCCACTTTGTGCCCATTTTGTTTAAGCAGAGTAACAATTTTATACCAACACCATGCACCATGCCCAAGTCCATGTATCAACACAAAGTGCTGCTGTCTTGCTTCTCCTTCCTGATCACACAAGAAAAAACAATCTCAGATTACTTTATCATGGGATCCATCAATACTTTGCTGCAAATTATAAAGCCAGAGAAAAAAAATGAAGTTATGGGATTCGACTACCTGTACATGAATAGAAATAAGTAGCAGCATGACACCAAGAACAACAACAGTAGTGATCAACTTCTGCAGTGAGAATTAGATTGAGTATTCTCTATATGGGACAATTAGATTCATGATATAGCTGGCCGAGGACACGAGTGCAAAGAACAATCAAATATCTCAAAATTACTGGGGACACGATCGTAAAAGTCGAGATGCGAATTGCTTGCAGTAAGTTGTACATGTGCCAAATCTGGAAATTGCCTGTCGTTTAACTTTTAAAGTTGTAGTTTAACTTTTAGGTTTAAATTTCTAGAATGCAAGAATATAGAAAAGTATCTTTTACTTCGTAAAGGAAATTTTTAAAAAGATATTTAGCATATTTTGAATGTGTTTTATTATTAAAAATTAACATATCTAATATCTTTCTATGCTGAATGAAATCATAACATTGTTTGGATAATCACATATATTTCAACGATACAATTCACATATTTTCAACACGTTTTTTGAATTAAACCAACACATATTTTCAACACGATTTTTGAATTAAACCCTAACATCAATAGAAACCGTTTAGAAGAAATGAAATCATAGCATGTTTTGTAAGTTAACCTAACACAACATATCTTTTTTTTTTGTATTCTTTGACACCTTTAAAATGATTTAAAATTGGTATTTAATCATGTTTTTTTTTAAGGTTACTTAACATGTTTTAAATATAATTTTGGAAATAAATATAAGTATTATATTTTAAGAATAAAATAAATTTTTTACATTTAAATAATATTGAGATTTTTTTATTCTCTATCATGTATTAATTACTTAATATTAAATTATAAAAAATTTGATTAGATATTTGATAAATCTAAATTTAAGATGGATTTAAGTTGGTTGATTTTTTTAAATTTTATCTAAAATTTAAAATTGAGTTGACATGCCTTTATTAAATTGTTTGTTGTTACTTGCATTATGGGAAATGACAATGTTTCTCTATTTTTCTTATGTGTAAATAAAAATTGAATATTTAAAATATAAAATGAAACCAACTTGGTCAATCAAATCTTAAGAGAAGAGAAAGAAATTATTTGGATTGGTGTAAATTTTATTTTTATGACCAATAGATTTTGACATATTACAAGGTTAGGGAGGTTAGAATTCTAGCAAAAATTATGAAACTATTAAGCTCATGGTTTTAGGAATTTCCTATTGCCATGTTTCAGTATGAAGCTCATGGGAATATCTTATCTTGGCCATGCTAATTTTCTTCTTCAAACTCGTTAAGATGGATAGTATCTTAAAATTTTTTATCCTCTAAATCTTTATGGTCCCACATTTTCTCTTAAACTTATATGTGATAGTATTTTTAATGTTGTTGGTATTTTGCAAAGTGACATTTTAATTCATTATTTTGATGGCAACCTTTGGAGGCCCATTTGTGTATACAATCTAAATGACGACATCAGATGCATGTTTATCAAGCCTATTTGGACATATAAATTGCAAGGAAACATAACTCATTCATCAACACAATAATTTTTTTTTTGAGTTGATGGTCATACCTATATAATGAACTACAAATTCAACGAAATTGCATTAAGCATTCATATGTAGTTTATGAGCATGTTCTTTTTGTGGTTCAAAGTAAGTACATTTGTTGTGAATAGGTGGATAGATGCATCAAAGATTCCATATTATCCCATACAAAGGAATTTGTTAGTTTTGGACTTTTGGGAGCTCCCAATCCTTTATTATTGGTATTAAATCTCAATAATTGTTAGCATTTGCAGTCTAACATGGATGGCATTTTCTCCTTGTCGGTAGAAAATTGTTTCAAAATTGTTTACAGTTGGAAAGGTTGTCCATAAAAACATTTCCCAATTCACACTTGTATAGAAGGATTTATGTGTCACCGTAGTAGCTATCCTAGGCCCCCAAAGAATTATTAAGCAACAATCAAATGAGGAGTTTGCATGTTCTAAAAATGTCGCATATAACCAACTCACACGAGTTTATATTCTATGCAACTAATCTTTTTAAATGAAAATGTGTTAAATATATCTCATAAACTCTTAGAATATTGTCCACATTTTTTATATTTAAAATCTTAAATCTTCCCATAAATTTTCATTACTCGATATTATATATAAATATTGCATTTATATAAAAAAGTTGCAAGCAATGCATCTAAGAGAAACTTGGAACATTGAAAGCTACAAAGCCATTGCAAGTGATGAGTAATTGCACTGAAGAGGTGCATTCTACAACCCAGTAGGGGAGAGATAAGCTCTTGAAATCAGACAAAGATCACTAACATAGGCTGACTAGAAAAATGTGTCAAAAGTGATGCCAAGCAAAGGGGGCGGGGGGACAGAGCAAAGAGAAAAACCTAATGCTACAAAAGGAATTTCAACATAGATAAAGAGCACCTAACAGAGATGAAACACACTCCATAGATTCATGCATATGCATAGGTCCCAAAAAGACCTACCAAACAACCCTCAAACAACCAAAAAACCCACAAAAATGATGAAAAGAAGGTTGTTTCAGGGGCATTCGTGATTTGCTCTACTACTGGGTTGTGAATGACTCATAGTTTTCTAGTATGCCAGGTCGCAAATGCATCCCAGAATCACAAATTTTGAGTCTATTACGTGCGAATGGGTGGTAAAAGGCCCAAAAAGGTCTAAAAACCGCCCTAGGAAGGCACGGGAGGTGTACTATCAGGATAAGAAGGTGTTCCTAAGTGGAAACAAGGACTTGAAACCATACAAAACACTAGAATAAAGATAGATAAACCCCAAACAAATAAGGCTCTCCCCAGTGGAGTCGCCAATTCTGTTGTAGAGGAAAGTGTTCCTATGGATGGGGGTTAAGAGGCCATCAACATACTATTGAAAGACAAATGCATATGGTTTTGCAAGTAAATGTAAAAAATATTCAGAGATCATATAGGTTCATACTTTAGTATAATGAAGTTTGATCCAAGAATCCCTTCAATTCTCCTCTTACTCCTCTTGCTGCAAGAGAACTGCAAAACAAATTCTACCTTCCTCAAACCTTGACATGACACATGTAAAGCAATGATAATCATATGAAATCATAGTATGATAAACAACATATTATCATAAAAAAAGATTCAATATACAATACACATTGATTGGAAGAGGAATAACATCACATATTTATTAATCATGGAAGAAGTACAAAGATTACCTTCTCCTCAAGCTAGGCACTTCACGAAACCTTGATCTGGTTCTCCTGCTTCTCTTCTCCAAGGAACACATCCTCCAAGCTATGCAAAACAAGGATGAAAATACAGGGAAAAGGTGGTCGGAATGAGAGTCCCAATTCCTCCTTGATAACAATGCAAAGGTTCTAGTCCCTCTCCATGGATCTCTCTCCTTTTATTTATACATTTTTGAAGAGATAGGGTCGAATAGGGGTCAGTTACAAATTCCCATTTCAGTTCCATAACCTCCCAAACCACCCGTACTTCAATACTTTTGATATTTTTATTATTTTTGACCACTACAAGATGTAACCGCCTAGTAGCATGAAGGAAAAATCACGGATACAAAAGGGATAACAGCGGGTAGCATGAAGGCAAAGTCGCGGTTAGGTTAAAAAAGCTCATTTTAGGGTACTTCTGGGTACTTCCAAGATTTGGAGTCTTCTGAAAGTTGTTCTTGACTCATATACCTTTCCAATGGTCTAGAGAAGAGGTTAAAGGGAGTTACAGAACTCTGGATGTGGCTCCTCCAATCTAGATGATTTTTTTCAGTGACTTTCATGAAGTGTCATCATGGAAGTGTTGACATGCGACGAAATCATGGGAAATTGGTCACATGAAGAGATGTGTCATTTTAGGCTATAACAGATGCCCCCTAATGTATAAGGTTAGAGGGCAAGATGATAACTGAAATACATTATAAAAAGGAAACAACTGAGTATGGAGATAGCAGAGAATCCAAGATCAAAGGCTCGAACAAAGGTACCTGAAAGAGAAATAAATGTCAGAAAAAAATGATCTCTGGGACATACAGGTCCATATACAAATCATCTCCAACACATGTATAACTGATGTAACTATGATGGTCACTCAATATGCACAAAGGAGCCATATAAAATCTAAAGGAGTCATGGACACAAGTGAGCAAGGTGGATCGATGCTCAATAATCGATCATAGCCACAAGAATACAAGGTGGATCTATTTCTCAGCAAATGTCATATGAATTGGGATAAGGTCTTGTGCAACTCAGGCAATAGAAAAAAATGATGATGCTACTTTCGGCCCAAGGTCTTCAATACAAGCCTCCCAAAGGAATGAACCCTAAACATGCGAATAAAGGAGCTAAAGTCGAATGTGGAGGAAACCGTTTGATTACCGGTCATTGATGAGAACTGTTAACAAACATGAGGGAAAACACCATTAATGAAAATGGTCCCCAAGGTACCTAGTAAATTCTAACAAGTGTGAATACAAGGTCTTGAATTCAAACACCTGAATAATCCATCAAGTAGGAGAAAATAAGGTATTCCCACTACCCAATAGCGAGGGAAATCACCACTGATGACTGCAATCCCCAAGGTATTGTCATAAAATATAAATCTCATTCCCAGATCAATATGTGTTGACATCAATAGGAAGAGATCCATTGGAAGGAAGGCATTAAGGCATCATCCAACATGAGGTAAGTCAAATACTGAGTGGATCTGGAATTGGTACAAATTTTTACGATAAGGACCACCGAAGACATAATGTAATGAACTGATAGCAGGGAATGGTCGGCAAAACGGGTCAAGGAAACTACAGAATGGCCGAAAAAGGTTTATCCTTGAATAGTGAGCACGACGCAAAAGTGACTTAGGCATATTTTAACACAAAGGGATCAACGACACAAATCTACAATGTAGGAGACATTGAGACATTCCCCATATAATTGGAAAATAAACTAACTGGAGGAGTAAAAGCTCGAATCAAGATAAAGTCAAAAAATGGGACCCAACTGTTGATAGACTCAAAACTGGTGCTTTGTGAAAGAAGACAAGACTTGCTACCATAATGTAAAAAACATGTGAATGAAATTATCCTTCCCTCTTTCTTGTAAAGGGTTAAGGATTCCAAGGAAGCAAACTCAGTACCTTCTTCATTATTGGTAAGCTCGAAGAAGAGACAAAAGAATTCTTGATAAAGCACTGATTTGTGGATTTTACGAGCCCAAATTAGTAGATGCTCGATGGTGTTTTCATAATTTTGAGAGTCTGAAAACTCCAGGGGGTGCTTTTTTGTAAACTTAGTCTCCTAAGTCTAAAAAATTATAAAACAATACAGAGGAGAACTCTCTTAGTCCATGTGAACTAAGGTATTCCTTTTTCATAGATAGTCGGTAAGGTCTGAAAAAGGGTTAAACTATCACCCGACCGACGCTCCTTCAAAATAAAGTAGAAATTTTTTAGTTTTAACGAGTGTGAAGGAAAGCAAGATCACTCGGAAGGTTCCATTTATTTACGAGAATGGTACATACAACAATAAACTCAATGCTTTGTACTTAGAGTTTAACGAGAATGACAATGACATAAAGAATACTCAGAATCTTTTTCATGTTTAGGTCTAGAGCATGAAAAAGAGAAAACTAAGCTCAACATGTTCATTTCCTGTAAGTTTAGTCCTTCAGGTCTGGAAAAGAGATAAACCTATGCCTGAATATACTCTTCTAGATTCCAAAGAAAATAGAGTATTCATTTTTCGTAAGTAATCCACATGGTCTGAAAAAATGATAACCTACCACCAATTTTGATGATTGTTCAATTTACCTTAACCAGTTTGAACGAACAAGTTTACTTGGCTGTCGAGTCAATTTTAAGGAGTTAGACCAGGGCCTAAAGATAATTCCATATTTTTCCCGTGAAGTTTTAACTAGTCCAGAAAAGTCAACTTGTGGCTTCCTTATTGTTTTCAATGATTTCGAAGGAGCATAAAGAATGCTCTAAATGCGAGGAGATGAGTGTTAGAGGTTGGCAAAACTAGTTCCAAGTGCAAGGAATAAACCTAAGCATAATGGAAGGTACATGATCAAGATAAAGACACTCGGTGAATGCCTCCTCAAGGTAAAAGGTGTCAAGTTTCAAAGGAAAAATGGTACAAGGTTGAGCAATGATGAGAGCAGATATGAGGGCTTATACAACGATCTAAGAGCATGGAAGAAGGCATTAGGTGCATAAGTGCAAGAAGGGTTTTAATGTCCCTAAAAATTGTAAAAAATAAAATAAAATTGTAGGCTAATAAAATACTACAATCCAAGGACATTGTTTAAACTTCTGTGGAATAATACTTGGTTATGTACTGAACCTGAGTGTCGTAAGTTGTTCTTCCTCTATTGGTTTTCCTGTTGGATGATGATGTGTTTATGTGATGTTATATTACTTGTACAGGTTTGTTTGCCTATTCTTCCTATTTACTAAATGTAGACATTTTTCAATGCTTGTTAAGTTACATTTTACTTCTTATTTATATGTCTTAATTTTCATTTATGGTTTTATTCATTAAAAAGGATGACTTACCATCGTTTGTCAAGGGGTGGAGTGGCAGGGTTTATCCCTTGAGGGTCCACTCGGAAAGGTAAGGATTCCTACTGCTTTAAGGGGCTTACTTAGTTCATTGCGAACTAATGTAGGCTCCTACACCTGTGCACGTTATTCTAGCGGTGAACTCTGTCTTTGACCATGGAAAAATAAAGACATCCTACAACACAACATCTATACTACAGTATCCTGTTCAAATCTAGTGGAAGGAGGACTAAAGTCCTAGACCTAACCGTGCCTAAGTCCTATGCTTATGCAAGATTGGATTAAATGTATGGTTATAACTTTATGGTAGACATTATTATGTTTAAGGTTTGAAATGTTATCTACCTTAATATATATTGTATAATTTGTAAACTTTATGGTATAAAGCATAGGGTTTATGGAAAGATCCATATGCCATTGAAAACCTTGTAAAAAGTGATTTGGAAAACTATAGGGTAAAATTATTTGGTTTATGTTATATTTCATATGCCATACAACTTTGTTTTAACGTGGCATTTGAGGGTTTTGCTATAATTTTAACGTTGGGGCAGTGAACTATGGAATTTCATCGTGAGTGAAACTATAGCTCTATGGGTTTTGATTTCATGGCTGGTGTAGGATAGGGTGGCACCTTTAATGCTTCTAGGAAAGCGTGGGAACTTGGACTGGAGCATTGGCTAGGGCTAGAACACGATTCATTTGGTCTCTCTCTGGTTTGTGTGGGTGGGCTCAAGCTCTCGGGAGCTATGCTGCACAAATTTCAATAACCTTTATGCTCCTTTGTGAGGTAAGTCATATCATGGTTTGCAACACTGTAATGGTTTTCTTTACTTCTATCTATGAATGGCATACTCCTGATTTTTTTGTAATTGGTTTTGTAGGTGCCAGAGGGTGTCTCAAACGTGGATTCGATGGTGGCTCCTTAGGTGGCCTATGCAACCTCTTTGCGAGTAAGCCCCAACAAATGCAAAGGACCTTACCTCTGTGTGTTTGTTTTTGGCCGGGATTCTAACTCTGGGTTGGAAGAAGTATCTCTGTGTAGTTTCGATTGTTTGGGTTTTGATAGTTGGTTTGGGCATCTAATGGATGCAATTGTGTTAGTATTTTCCATGGTAGTTGTCGTATGTAAAAGGTCAGGGGGAAATAATTTGACTATCCATAGAGGGTTCACCTCTGTGTATAAACTTGTCGTGTTGCAACGTTTTTGTAATGTATTTGGTTTAACATTTAATGGAAACCTCTGCATTTAAACTTAATGGTGGGTATGTTGGCTTACAGAGCCATTGCTTGCAATGGCACCGTGGATATCATGACTGTGTATTTTATATATTTTATGCATCGTATGTTTATCATGGTAAATTCATGGGTGTATGAGTTAATAATTATCGTGGTTGGGGTTTCACCTTATAGACGTGATCTTGGAATCTTGGCTCGACCCTTAGGTGAATATGCAACCAGTAAATGTGGTTTTTATGTTGATTAATAATGTGACTCTGTAATTGGTTATGAGAGCGCAACTTAGATTTGTTTAAACTTGTCAGTTTATATTTGAAGTTCTTTTTAGGCAGCCTGAGAGGAGAAACCCTTACTGTGTATGTCACAATGTTTATGTTTTGTGTTAGTAGTGGTACCTACATGATCCGATCTTGGGTTGTTTAACGATTAGAATTTGGGTTTTCTTAGCGTGGGTTTTTGGCATTCCATAGGATTCGATCCTGGGCGCACTAAGTTTAATTTATTAATGATAACTAGAATGACTCCGTCTTTCATACTTTCATTTATATAAATGGTGAGTTTTAGTTCTATGTCTATCGTTTTAGTAGTTTGAAATGTCTTGTACGTGAATTGACCTACAGCCAAACCTTTGCAGGTTTCGAGTTTTGGGCTTTGTTTAAAATATTTTATAATGTAATATGTGAGATTTATCCCACATCCAATCCTCTATAGGATTCAATGGTTGGGTTTGGTTTAATAAAACTTGTCGACTTTATGTTTTCTTAGCATGGGTTTTAATGTTTAACTTGAAGGCTGGGAAGAACAATTACGCTATGTTTTTTATGTTTGATTTTAATATGGAAAAATGGAAGCATACATGCTGGCAATATGAAATCTACTAGCATTGGAAATATATGTTTAGAGTTGTATTTCAATGGTATGAGAGATTTGAACTATGGTTTAATTTATTTCTTTTAGTTGATAGTTTATTAATTATATTAAAATGTTTTGAACATAGTTTTAAGTTCTAGATCTCAGAGATTTGATCTCTGGTCTGTAGGTTTAAAATTTTTATAATAGTTTATCTGAAATTTCTAGATGCAAAGTTTAATATATTGTTTTAGTTGTAAAAGCTAATAAGGTTTATTTTGTCTATATTTATGAAAGATATGTTTAACTTTTCATCTAATTTTGAACAATATACAGAAATAAAGTTATCTTAAATAATATAGATTTTAAGTCTAATATGAACTCTGTTAGATAATTAAACAAATACAGAGAAGACTTGATCTAAGATATGCATGAATTATCATAAAAAAAATAATACTGAAAGAATATAAAATATACTTTCCTAGGGTTAGATGCAAACAGTTCATGCTTTGAGGTTCTGTAAATAAAAGGAAAACCTACCTGAGCAAACATATAATATACATATTTTTATTCAAGATTATAAACCCTAATTTAATAAAAATATGTATGAACTGTAAGGAAGGTAAAAACCTCATACCTGCAATTTGTAGCTATTATAATGGCTAGAACCATGCACACTCAAGCACATAGAATTAACAAGAACATAGAAAATTCTGACCTCAGATCTATCAACCGAATAACTAGGTAACTACCGGGTTCCACCCAACCATGGCTTGGAACTGTTCCTGGTTTCATTCCGGATCCCCTTGAGCTGGTTCCAACATGCAAATAGTCTAGAGCTCCTAAAGGTAAATCTTCACCTATCTAGGATTACAAGTTCGGTACCAGATTACTTTTCCTTTTTGGAAAAATGCTCTCCAAGAACTCTTAGGAGAATAATGATCAGGTAGCATAGAATAATCAGATCCCCAAGCCTTTCTTTGGCTTGGT